>CAWUFW010015832.1:0-339926 GCA_963921515.1 Calotriton arnoldi | reverse complement strand
TAACAAAACATAAATATCAATGAATAAACCATAAAGTTATACCATAAACAGTAATCCCATCATAAAAAATACAATTTGTAGGAACTTCGGAACAGAAAGGCTTTATTTTCCTAGCACTCACTGCTAAACATTTCACAAATAGTCGGGAACATCCAAATCTCCCAGCCAGCAAGACCCCCTACACTGCCCGAACACCACTGCACTAAACCCGGAAACACCAGCCCCAGCAAGACCACCTACACTGCCCGAACACCACTGCACTGCCCAAAACCCTGAAACACCACCCCCAGCACGACACCCTACACTGCCCGAACACCACTGCACTGCCCTAAACCCTGAAACACCACCCCCAGCATGACCCCTACACTGCCCGAACACCACTGCACTGCCCTAAACCCTGAAACACCACCCCCTGCACGACCCCCTACACTGCCCGAACACCACTGCACTGCCCTAAACCCTAAAACTCTACCCCCAGCATGACCCCCTACACTGCCCGAACACCACTGCACTGCCCTAAACCCTGACTCACCACCCCCTGCACGACCCCCTACACTGCCCGAACACCACTGCACTGCCCTAAACCCAGAAACACCACCCCCAGCACGACCCCCTACACTGCCCAAACACCACTGCACTGCCCTAAACCCTGAAACACCACCCCCAGCACGACCCCCTACACTGCCCGAACACCACTGCACTGCCCTAAACCCTGAAACACCAGCCCCTGCACGACCCCCTACACTCCCCGAACACCACTGCACTGCCCTAAACCCTGAAACACCACCCCCAGCACGACCCCCTACACTGCCTGAACACCACTGCCCTAAACCCTGAAACACCACCCCGAGCAAGACCCCCTACACTGCCCGAATACCACTGCACTGCCCTAAAGCCTGAAACACCACCTCCAACACAACCCCCTACACTGCCTGAACACCATTGCTCTGCCCTAAACCCTGAAACACTGCCCCCAGCAAGACCTCCTACACTGCCCGAACACCACTGCACTGCCCTAAACCCTGAAACATCACCCCCAGCAAGACCCCCTACACTGCCCGAACACCACTGCCCTAAACCCTGAAACACCACCCCCAGCACGACCCCCTACACTGCTCGAACACCACTGCACTGCCCTAAACCCTGAAACACCAGCCCCAGCACGAACCCCTACACTGCCGGAACACCACTGCACTACCCTAAACCCAGAAACACCACCCCCAGCACGACCCCCTACACTGCCCGAGCACCACTGCCTGCACTGCCCTAAACCCTGAAACACCAGCCCCAGCACGACCCCCTACACTGCCTGAACACTACTGCACTGCCCTAAACCATGAAACACCATCCCCAGCACGACCCCCTACACTGCACGAACACCACTGCACTGCCCTAAACCCTGAAAAACTATCCCCAGCAAGACCCCCTACACTGCCCGAACACAACTGCACTGCCCTAAACCCTAAAACACCAGCCCCAGCACGACCCCCTACACTGCCCGAACACCACTGCACTGCCCTAAACCCTGAAACACCAGCCCCAGCACGACCCCCTACACTGCCCGAACACCACTGCACTACCCTAAACCCATAAACACCACCCCCAGCACGACCCCCTACACTGCCTGAGCACCACTGCACTGCCCTAAACCCTGAAACACCAGCCCCAGCATGACCCCCTACACTGCCCGAACACCACTGCACTGCCCTAAACCCTGAAACACCAGCCCCAGCACGACCACCTACACTGCACGAACACCACAGCACTGCCCTAAACCCTGAAACACCAGCCCCAGCATGACCCCCTACACTGCCCGAACACCACTGCACTGCCCTAAACCGTGAAACACTAGCCCCAGCACGACCCCCTACACTGCCAGAACACCATTGCACTGCCCTAAACCCTGAAACACCAGCCCCAGCACAACCCCCTACACTGCCCGAATACCACTGCACTGCCCTAAACCCTGAAACACCACCCCGTGCACGACCCCCTACACTGCCCGAACACCACTGCACTGCCCTAAACCCTGAAACACCACCCCCAGCACGATACCCTACACTGCCCGAACACCACTGCACTGCCTTAAACCCTGAAACATCACCCCCAGCAAGACCCCCTACACTGCCCGAACACCACTGCCCTAAACCCTGAAACACCACCCCCAGCAAGACCCCCTACACTGCCCGAACACCACTGCACTGCCCTAAACCCTGAAACACCAGCCCCAGCACGACCCCCTACATTGCCCGAACACCACTGCACTGCCCTAAACCCTGAAACACCACCCCTGCATGACCCACTACACTGACCGAACACCACTGCACTGCCCTAAACCCTGAAACACCATTCCCCCTGCACCGACCCCCTACTCTGCCCGAACACTACTGCACTGGCCTAAACCCTGAAACACCATCCCCAGCACGACCCCCTACACTGCACGAACACCCCTGCACTGCCCTAAACCCTGAAACACTACCCCCAGCAAGACCCCCTACACTGCCCGAACAC
Organism: Calotriton arnoldi; assembly: GCA_963921515.1. Lineage (NCBI taxonomy): Eukaryota > Metazoa > Chordata > Amphibia > Caudata > Salamandridae > Calotriton > Calotriton arnoldi. The sequence continues at coordinate 337,415 of CAWUFW010015832.1, read as the reverse complement.
CACTGCACTGCCCTAAACCCTGAAACACTACCCCCAGCAAGACCCCCTACACTGCCCGAACACCACTGCACAGCCCTAAACCCTGAAACATCACCCCCAGCAAGACCCCCTACACTGCCCGAACACCACTGCCCTAAACCCTGAAACACCACCCCCAGCCAGACCCCCTACATTGCCCGAATACTACTGCATTGCCCTAAACCCTGAAACACCACCCCCTGCATGACCCACTACACTGCCCGAACACCACTGCACTGCCCTAAACCCTGAAACACCACCCCCAGCACGACCCCCTACACTGCCCGAACACCATTGCACTGCCCTAAACCCTGAAACACCATTCCCCCTGCACGACCCCCTACTCTGCCCGAACACTACTGCACTGGCCTAAACCCTGAAACACCATCCCCAGCACGACCCACTACACTGCACGAACACCCCTGCATTGCCCTAAACCCTGAAACATTACCCCCAGCAAGACCCCCTACACTGCCCGAACACCACTGCACTGCCCTAAACCCTGAAACATCACCCCCAGCAAGACCCCCTACACTGCCCGAACACCACTGCCCTAAACCCTGAAACACCACCCCCAGCATGACCCCCTACACTACTCGAACACCACTGCACTGCCCTAAACCCTGAAACACCACCCCCAGCACGACCCCCTACACTGCCCGAACACCACTGCTCTGCCCAAAACACTGAAACACCAGCCCCAGCATGACCCCCTACACTGCCCGAACACCACTGCACTGCCCTAAACCCTGAAACACCAGCCCCAGCACGAACCCCTACACTGCCCGAACACCACTGCCCTAAACCCTGAAACACCACCCCCAGCACGACCCCCTACACTACTCGAACACCACTGCACTGCCCTAAACCCTGAAACACCACCCCCAGCACTGCCCGAACACCACTGCTCTGCCCAAAACACTGAAACACCAGCCCCAGCATGACCCCCTACACTGCCCGAACACCACTGCCCTAAACCCTGAAACACCACCCCCCGCAAGACCCCCTACACTGCCCGACCAACACTGCAGTGCCCTAAACCCTAAAACACCACCCCCAGCACGACCCCCTACACTGCCCGAAAACCACTGCTCTGCCCAAAACCCTGAAACACCAGCCCCAGCACGACCCCCTACACTGCCCGAACACCACTGCACTGCCCTAATCCCTGAAACACCACCCCAGCACGACCCCCTACACTGCCCGAACACCACTGCACTGCCCTAAACCCTGAAACACCACCCCCAGCACGACCGCCTACACTGCCTGAAAACCACTGCACTGCCCTAAACCCTGAAACACCAGCCCCAGCACGACCCCCTACACTGCCCGAACACCACTGCACTGCCCTAAACCCTCAAACACCAGCCCCAGCACGACCCCCTACACTGCCCGAACACCACTGCACTACTCTAAACCCTGAAACACCAGCCCCAGCAAGACCCCTACACTGCCCGAACACCACTGCACTGCCCTAAACCCTGAAACACCAGCCCCAGCAAGACCCCCTACACTGCCCGAACACCACTGCACTGCCCTAAACCCTGAAACACCACCCCCAGCAAGACCCCTACACTGCCCGAACACCACTGCGCTGCCCTAAACGCTGAAACATCAGCCCCAGCAAAACCCCCTACACTGCGCGAACACCATTGCACTGCCCTAAACACTGAAACACCACCCCCAGCGGAGACCCCTACACTGCCCGAACACCACTGCACTAAACCCGGAAACACCAGCCCCAGCAAGACCACCTACACTGCCCGAACACCACTGCACTGCCCTAAACCCTGAAACACCACCCCCAGCACGACCCCTACACTGCCCGAGCACCACTGCACTGCCCTAAACCCGGAAACACCACCCCCCTGCACGACCCCTATACTGCCCGAACACCACTGCACTGCCCTAAACCCTAAAACTCTACCCCCAGCATGACCCCCTACACTGCCCGAACACCACTGCACTGCCCTAAACCATGAAACACCATCCCCAGCACGACCCCCTACACTGCACGAACACCACTGCACTGCCCTAAACCCTGAAAAACTACCCCCAGCAAGACCCCCTACACTGCCTGAACACTACTGCACTGCCCTAAACCATGAAACACCATCCCCAGCACGACCCCCTACACTGCACGAACACCACTGCACTGCCCTAAACCCTGAAAACTACCCCCAGCAAGACCCCTACACTGCCCGAACACTACTGCACTGCCCTAAACCCTGAAACACCACCCCCAGCAAGACCTCCTATACTGCCCGAACAACACTGCAGTGCCCTAAACCCTAAAACACCACCCCCAGCACGACCTCCTACACTGCCCGAAAACCACTGCTCTGCCCAAAACCCTGAAACACCAGCCCCAGCACGACCCCCTACACTGCCCGAACACCACTGCACTGCCCTAATCCCTGAAACACCAGCCCCAGCACGAACCCCTACACTGCCCGAACACCACTGCCCTAAACCCTGAAACACCACCCCCAGCACGACCCCCTACACTACTCGAACACCACTGCACTGCCCTAAACCCTGAAACACCACCCCCAGCACGACCCCCTACACTGCCCGAACACCACTGCTCTGCCCAAAACACTGAAACACCAGCCCCAGCATGACCCCCTACACTGCCCGAACACCACTGCCCTAAACCCTGAAACACCACCCCCTGCAAGACCCCCTACACTGCCCGAACAACACTGCAGTGCCCTAAACCCTAAAACACCACCCCCAGCACGACCCCCTACACTGCCCGAAAACCACTGCTCTGCCCAAAACCCTGAAACACCAGCCCCAGCACGACCCCCTACACTGCCCGAACACCACTGCACTGCCCTAATCCCTGAAACACCACCCCCAGCACGACCCCCTACACTGCCCGAACACCACTGCACTGCCCTAAACCCTGAAACACCACCCCCAGCACGACCGCCTACACTGCCTGAAAACCACTGCACTGCCCTAAACCCTGAAACACCAGCCCCAGCACGACCCCCTACACTGCCCGAACACCACTGCACTGCCCTAAACCCTCAAACACCAGCCCCAGCACGACCCCCTACACTGCCCGAACACCACTGCACTACCCTAAACCCTGAAACACCAGCCCCAGCAAGACCCCCTACACTGCCCGAACACCACTGCACTGCCCTAAACCCTGAAACACCAGCCCCAGCAAGACCCCCTACACTGCCCGAACACCACTGCACTGCCCTAAACCCTGAAACACCACCCCCAGCAAGACCCCCTACACTGCCCGAACACCACTGCGCTGCCCTAAACGCTGAAACATCAGCCCCAGCAAAAACCCCTACACTGCGCGAACACCATTGCACTGCCCTAAACACTGAAACACCACCCCCAGCGGAGACCCCCTACACTGCCCGAACACCACTGCACTAAACCCGGAAACACCAGCCCCAGCAAGACCACCTACACTGCCCGAACACCACTGCACTGCCCTAAACCCTGAAACACCACCCCCAGCACGACCCCTACACTGCCCGAGCACCACTGCACTGCCCTAAACCCTGAAACACCACCCCCCTGCACGACCCCTATACTGCCCGAACACCACTGCACTGCCCTAAACCCTAAAACTCTACCCCCAGCATGACCCCCTACACTGCCCGAACACCACTGCACTGCCCTAAACCATGAAACACCATCCCCAGCACGACCCCCTACACTGCACAAACACCACTGCACTGCCCTAAACCCTGAAAAACTACCCCCAGCAAGACCCCCTACACTGCCTGAACACTACTGCACTGCCCTAAACCATGAAACACCATCCCCAGCACGACCCCCTACACTGCATGAACACCACTGCACTGCCCTAAACCCTGAAAAACTACCCCCAGCAAGACCCCCTACACTGCCCGAACACCACTGCACTGCCCTAAACCCTGAAACATCACCCCCAGCAAGACCCCCTACACTGCCCGAACACCACTGCCCTAAACCCTGAAACACCACCCCCAGCAAGACCTCCTATACTGCCCGAACAACACTGCAGTGCCCTAAACCCTAGAACACCACCCCCAGCACGACCTCCTACACTGCCCGAAAACCACTGCTCTGCCCAAAACCCTGAAACACCAGCCCCAGCACGACCCCCTACACTGCCCAAACACCACTGCACTGCCCTAATCCCTGAAACACCACCCCCAGCACGACCCCCTACACTGCCCGAACACCACTGCACTGCCCTAAACCCTGAAACACCACCCCCAGCACGACCGCCTACACTGCCTGAAAACCACTGCACTGCCCTAAACCCTGAAACACCAGCCCCAGCACGACCCCCTACACTGCCCGAACACCACTGCACTGCCCTAAACCCTCAAACACCAGCCCCAGCACGACCCCCTACACTGCCCGAACACCACTGCGCTACCCTAAACCCTGAAACACCAGCCCCAGCAAGACCCCCTACACTGCCCGAACACCACTGCACTGCCCTAAACCCTGAAACACCAGCCCCAGCAAGACCCCCTACACTGCCCGAACACCACTGCACTGCCCTAAACCCTGAAACACCACCCCCAGCAAGACCCCCTACACTGCCCGAACACCACTGCGCTGCCCTAAACGCTGAAACATCAGCCCCAGCAAAACCCCCTACACTGCGCGAACACCATTGCACTGCCCTAAACACTGAAACACCACCCCCAGCGGAGACCCCATACACTGCCCGAACACCACTGCACTAAACCCGGAAACACCAGCCCCAGCAAGACCACCTACACTGCCCGAACACCACTGCACTGCCCAAAACCCTGAAACACCACCCCCAGCATGACACCCTACACTGCCCGAACACCACTGCACTGCCCTAAACCCTGATACACCACCCCCAGCACGACCCCTACACTGCCCGAGCACCACTGCACTGCCCTAAACCCTGAAACACCACCCCCTGCACGACCCCCTATACTGCCCGAACACCACTGCACTGCCCTAAACCCTAAAACTCTACCCCCAGCATGACCCCCTACACTGCCCGAACACCACTGCACTGCCCTAAACCCTGACTCACCACCCCCTGCACGACCCCCTACACTGCCCGAACACCACTACACTGCCCTAAACCCAGAAACACCACCCCCAGCACGACCCCCTACACTGCCCAAACACCACTGCACTGCCCTAAACCCTGAAACACCACCCCCAGCACGACCCCCTACACTGCCCGAACACCACTGCACTGCCCTAAACCCTGAAACACCAGCCCCTGCACGACCCCCTACACTGCCCGAACACCATTGCACTGCCCTAAACCCTGAAACACCACCCCCAGCACGACCCCCTACACTGCCTGAACACCCTGCACTGCCCTAAACCCTGAAACACCACCCCCAGCAAGACCCCCTACACTGCCCGAATACCACTGCACTGCCCTAAAGCCTGAAACACCACCTCCAACACAACCCCCTACACTGCCTGAACACCACTGCACTGCCCTAAACCCTGAAACATCACCCCCAGCAAGACCCCCTACACTGCCCGAACACCACCTGCCCTAAACCCTGAAACACCACCCCCAGCACGACCCCCTACACTACTCCGAACACCACTGCACTGCCCTAAACCCTGAAACACCACCCCCAGCACGACCCCCTACACTGCCCGAACACCACTGCTCTGCCCAAAACACTGAAACACCAGCCCCAGCATGACCCCCTACACTGCCCGAACACCACTGCACTGCCCTAAACCCTGAAACACCAGCCCCAGCACGAACCCCTACACTGCCCGAACACAACTGCACTACGCTAAACCCAGAAACACCACCCCCAGCACGACCCCCTACACTGCCCGAGCACCACTGCCTGCACTGCCCTAAACCCTGAAGCACCAGCCCCAGCACGACCCCCTACACTGCCTGAACACTACTGCACTGCCCTAAACCATGAAACACCATCCCCAGCACGACCCCCTACACTGCACGAACACCACTGCACTGCCCTAAACCCTGAAAAACTACTCCCAGCAAGACCCCCTACACTGCCCGAACACCACTGCACTGCCCTAAACCCTGAAACATCACCCCCAGCAAGACCCCCTACACTGCCCGAACACCACTGCCCTAAACCCTGAAACACCACCCCCAGCAAGACCCCCTACACTGCCCGAACACCACTGCACTGCCCTAAACCCTGAAACACCAGCCCCTGCATGACCCCCTACACTGCCCGAACACCACTGCACTGCCCTAAACCCTGAAACACCACCCCGTGCATGACCCCCTACACTGCCCGAACACCACTGCACTGCCCTAAACCCTGAAACACCAGCCCCGCAGACCCCTACACTGCCCGAACACCACTGCACTGCCCTAAACCCTGAAACACAACCCCCAGCACGACCCCCTACACTACCCGAACACCACTGCACTACCCTAAACCCTAAAATACTCCCCCAGCACGACCCCCTACACTACCCGAACACAACTGCACTGCCCTAAACCCTCAAACACTCCCCCCAGCACGACCCCCTACACTACCCGAACACCACTGCACTGCCCTAAACCCGAAAACACTCCCCCCAGCACGCCCCCTACACTGCCCGAACACCACTGCACTGCCCTAAACCCTAAAACACTACCCCCAGCATGACCCCCTACACTACCCAAACACCACTGCACTGCCCTAAACCCTAAAACACTCCCCCAGCATGACCCCCTGCACTGACCCAAACACCACTGCACTGCCCTAAACCCTGAAACACCACCCCCAGCAAGACCCCCTACACTGCCCGAACACCACTGCACTGCCCTAAACCCTGAAACACCACCCCCAGCACGACCCCCTACACTGCCCGAACACCACTGCACTACCCTAAACCCTAAAACACTACCCCCTACACTACACAAACACCACTGCACTACCCTAAACCCTAAAACAATACCCCCAGCACGAACCCCTACACTACCCAAACACCACTGCACTACCCTAAACCCTAAAACACTACCCCCAGCAGTACCCCCTACACTACCCAAACACCATTGCACTACCCTAAACCCTAAAACACTACCCCCAGCAGTACCCCCTACACTACCCAAACACCACTGCACTACCCTAAACCCTAAACCACTACCCCCAGCACGACCCCCTACACTACCCAAACACCACTGCACTACCCTAAACCCTAAAACACTACCCCCAGCACAACCCCCTACACTACCCAAACACCACTGTAATACCCTAAACCCTAAAACACTCCCCCAGCACGACTCCCTACACTATCCAAACACCACTGCACTACCCTAAACCCTAAATCTACCCCCAGCATGACCCCCTACACTACACAAACACCACTGCACTACCCTAAACCCTAAAACACTACCCCCAGCACGACCCCCTTCACTACCTAAACACAACTACACAATTTGTTACAGGCGTTGCAACGCAGGCCTGTGGTGCTTACTGGAAGTACTTGGTGGGCTAGTTGGGCCCCAGGGACCCTCAGGATTCAAGGTGACCTAATCCCCCAACTTAAAACGCGCCACGGGGCGCGTTTGCACAGTGGTGAAGGGAGGGGGCGGGGCCTCAGGTGACATGTGCGCAAACACGCCCCTTGAATCCTGAGGGACCCTGGGGCCAACTAGCCCACCAGGTACCTTCAGTAAGCACAACAGAGTTGCGTTGCAGAGAGGTGAAAAAAGGTGCGTGGCCTCGGAACGCCTCTCTGCAACTCAGCTCAGTGGTCCTAACTGTAGGTACCTGGGGGGCTAGTTGGGTCCCAGGGACCCTCAGAATTCAAGGGGACTTAATCCCACAACTTAAAACGCGCCACGGGGCGCATTTGCACACGCGTTTTAAGAGGTAGTTTTAATCCCCTGCCCTATTATGTACTAGGGACTTACAGAGGAGGTCATGCTAATCACAGGGGTACCCCAACGCATAGTGTTCCCTAGTGTATGTAGGTGTTTTCACTGTATTCTAAGTGTCTTTTAGCATAGCACTGACTCTGGTTAGTCAGAGTCAGTTACCACCAGTACCCGTCTGAAAAAGTTGTGGGCACAGGATGATTTTGCAACATGGCCTCTTTCTGCTCCTCTGTTGGTTCTTTCTGCACATCTTTGCTTCTTCCTGCACTTTTCTTCGTCTTTGTGGACTTCTGTTGCTTCTTTCTGCATTTCTTTTGCTTCTTTCTGCGCGTTTTTTCTTCTTTCTTCACATGTCCTACCTCTGTAGGCATAGTTAGAAACTAGCATTTAAAAAACCTTTGAAATTCACTTAAAAATCATAGGTTTCAGGCACGTTATAGTTAGAAATTAGCATTTAAAAACCTTTGAAATTCACTGAAAAACCATAGGTTTCAGACACGTTATAGTTAGAAATTAGCATTTAAAAACCTTTGAAATTCACTGAAAAACCATAGGTTTTAGGGACAGTTATAGTTAGTTGGACATTTCACTCGTACAAAACCATAGAAATTCCCACGTTATAGCTAGTTCAGCTAACTATAACTCGCGCCCCCGCAATGCACTGCTGATGACGTCACATATTACATCACTCATGACATGGTCAGTGACATCACTGATGACATCACTGATGACATCTCAAATGACATCACTGATGACATCATCCATGTGATAATTTCATGCATCTTCTCACACCCTAATATAGCTTTTGATACACCCACTCTAAATTACAGACTGCCATTCTCAAAACCATACACACTCCAATACCAATAACTACATACCCACTCACTGATTCGTAGGTCTACACACACACATCTACTCACTCACCCGTACAGTCACTCATACTTACAGTCACTCAGTACAGGACTATCATATGCACTCATACACCTATATAAACACTCACACACCGCCACTCATCCATAGAGGTACTCACACACCTAGTCAGTCATGCAAAAATTAATCACACACCCATTTACTCACCTATACAGTTATACACACACCAGCTCACTTACTCATACAAATACTAGCACATTCTTACGCTCTTATACAATAACTGATACAAGCACACACGCATCCATACAGCCACTCTCACAATCACACACTCTCACTTATAGCCATTTAAATACTCTAACACACATATATACTGCCTTTTACATATGTAGTTACTCGCACATGTACCACTGAGATATACATTCACTCACTAACACACCCATACACACACTCACCCACCTAAGCAGTCCATCACAGATGCACTCTTGAAATCATGCACCCAGTGAATCACCCACTCACACATCTATGTACAGAGTCACACACACCCCACCCACACAAACACTCAGGCAGCCATACAGATACTCAGAGAACCAATCAATAACCCATATAGACACTCATGTAGCTATTCGCAAATCCATGCATCCACTTACACACCAACAAACAGACGGATACAGACATTCACACAGTTTAGTCACTAACCCATGCATTCAGTAAGATACGTTTAATCACTCACTTGTAGAGTCAGTCACGCACGTACTAAATCATCCATTCAGACACTTAAACACCCACTCATTCTTCAATACGCCTTTCCCTATATATATTAAACATATTTAAACTTTACAGAAACACACAGTCACTGGATGATGTCATCAGTGATTTCATTTGAGATGTCATCAGTGATGTCATCAGTGATGTCACTGACCATGTCATGAGTGATGTAATATGTGACGTCATCAGCAGTGCATTATGGGGCGCGAGTTATAGTTAGCTGAACTAACTATAACGGGGAATTTCTATGGTTTTGTACGAGTGAAATGTCCAACTAACTATAACTGTCCCTAAAACCTATGGTTTTTTCAGTGAATTTCAAAGGTTTTTTAAATGCTAATTTCTAACTATAACGTGTCTGAAACCTATGGTTTTTTCAGTGAATATATATATATATACATTTATATATATATATTCACTGAAAAACCATAGGTTTCAGACACGTTATAGTTAGAAATTAGCATTTAGAAAACCTTTGGAATTCACTGAAAAACCATAGGTTTTAGGGACAGTTATAGTTAGTTGGACATTTCACTCGTACAAAACCCGTGAAATTCCCCGTTATAGTTAGTTCAGCGAACTATAACTCGCGCCCGCAATGCACTGCTGATGACGTCACATATTACATCACTCATGACATGGTCAGTGACATCACTGATGACATCACTGATGACATCTCAAATAACATCACTGATGACATCATCCAGTGACTGTGTGTTTCTGTAAAGTTTAAATATGTTTAATATATATAGGGAAAGGTGTATTGAAAAATGAGTGGGTGTATAAGTGTCTGAATGGTTGATTTAGTAGGTGCGTGACTGACTCTATAAGTGAGTGATTAAACATATCTTTCTGAATGCATGGGTTAGTGAGTAAACTGTGTGAATGTCTGTATCCGTGTGTCTGTTGGTGTGTAAGCGGCTGCATGGGTTTGTGAATAGCTACATGAGTGTCTATATGGGTTATTGATTTGTTGTCTGAGTATCTGTATGGGTGCCTGAGTGTTTGTGTGGGTGGAGTGTGTGTGACTGAGCATAGATGTGTGAGTGGGTGATTCACTGGGTGGATGGTTTCAAGAGTGCATCTGTGATGGACTGTATGAGTGTGTGTATGGGTGTGTTAGTGAGTGAATGTATATCTCAGTGGTACATGTGTGAGTAACTACATATGTGAAAAGTAGTATATATGTGTGTTGGAGAACATAATTGGCTACAAATGAGAGTGTATTATTGTGAGAGTGGCTGTATGGATGAGTGTGTGCTTGTATCATTGATTGTATAAGAGCGTAAGAATGTGCTAGTATTTGTATGAGTAATTGAGCTGGTGTGTGTATAACTGTATATGTGAGTAAATGGGAGTGTGATTAATTATTTGCATGACTGACGGTGTGTGAGTACCTCTATGGATGAGTGGCGGTGTGTGAGTGTCTATATAGGTGTATGAGTGCATACGATAGTCCTGTACTGAGTGACCGTAAGTATGAATGACTGTACGGGTGAGTGAGCGGATGTGTGAGTAGACCTAAGAATCAGTGAGTGGGTATGTAGTTATTGATGTTGGAGTGTCTATGGTTTTGAGAATGGTAGTGTGTAATTTAGAGTGGGTGTATCAAAAGTTATATTAGTGTGTGAGAAGATGCATGAAATTTTCAAATGGATGATGTCATCAGTGATGTTATTTGAGATGTCATCAGTGATGTCATCAGTGATGTCACTGACCATGTCATGAGTGATGTAATATGTGACGTCATCAGCAGTGCATTGCGGGGGCGCGAGTTATAGTTAGCTGAACTAACTATAATGGGGGAATTTCACGGGTTTTGTACGAGTGAAATGTCCAACTAACTATAATTGTCCCTAAAACCTATGGTTTTTTCAGTGAATTCCAAAGGTTTTTTAAATGCTAATTTCTAACTATAACGTGCCTGAAACCTATGGTTTTTTCAGTGAATTTCAAAGGTTTTTTAAATGCTAATTTCTAACTATAACGTGCCTGAAACCTATGGTTTTTTTAAGTGAATTTCAAAGGTTTTTTAAATGCTAGTTTGTAACTATGCCTACAGAGGTAGGACATCTGAAGAAAGAAGAAAAAACGCACTGAAAGAAGCAAAAGAAATGCAGAAAGAAGCAGCAGAAGTCCACAAAGACGAAGAAAGGTGCAGGAAGAAGCAAAAGATGTGCAGAAAGAACCAACAGAGGAGCAGAAAGAGGCCTTGTTCAAAAATCATCCTGTGCCCACAACTTTTTCCGACGTGTACTGGTGGTAACTGACTCTGACTAACCAGAGCCAGTGCTATGCTAAAACACACTTAGAATACAGTTAAAACACCTACATACACTAGGGAACACTATGCGTTGGGGTACCCCTGTGATTAGCATGACCTCCTCTGTAAGTCCCTAATACATAATAGGGCAGGGGGATTAAAACTACCTCTTAAAACGCGCTACAGGGCGCGTTTGCACAGTGGTGAAGGGAGGGGGGGCTTGAGGTGACATGTGTGCAAACGCGCCCCGTGGCACGTTTTAAGTTGCAGGATTAAGTCCCCTTGAATTTTGAGGGTCCCTGGGGCCCAACTAGCCCCCCAGGTACCTACAGTTAGGACCACAGAGCTGAGTTGCAGAGAGGCGTTCCGATGCCACGCACCTTTTTTCACCTCTCTGCAACGCAACTCTGTTGTGCTTACTGAAGGTACCTGGATGGCTAGTTGGACTCCAGGGACCCTCAGGATTGAAGGGGACTTAATCTCCCAACTTAAAACACGACACAGGGCCTGTTTGCACACATGTCACCTCAAGCCCCGCCCCTCCCTTCACCACTGTGCAAACGCGCCCCGTGGCGCGTTTTAAGTTGGGGATTAAGTCCCCTTGAATCATGAGGGTCCCTGGGGTCCAACTAGCCCACCCTGTACCTCCAGTATGCGCCAGGAGCTGCGTTGCAGAGAGGTGTTCAGAGGCCATGCCCCTTTTACACCTCTCTGCAACGCAGCTCTGTGGCGCTTTCTGGACGTACCTGGTGGGCTAGTTGGCCCCCAGGGACCCTCAGGATTGAAGGGGATTTAAGTCCCGATCTTAAAACGCGCCACGGGGCCTGTTTGCACACATGTCACCTGAAGCCCCGCCCCCTCCCTTCACCACTGTGAAAACGCGCCCGTGGCACGTTTTAAGTTGGGGGATTAAGTCCCCTTGAATCCTGAGGGTCCCTGGAGTCCAACTAGCCCACCATGTACCTCCAAAAAGCGCCACAGAGCTGCGTTGCAGAGAGGTGTAAAAGGGGCGTGGCCTCTGTACACCTCTCTGCAACGCAGCCTCCTGGCGCATACTGGAGGTTCCTGGTGGGCTAGTCCCGCCCTGCCATAGCAAACACTGCTTTGCTTCATTGAAGCGAGAGCAGGGAAACCTGCTCTCGCTTCAATGAAGCAAAACAGAATTGCTTTTGAGCAAGGGGAGCTGCATGTCATCAGCTCCCCTTGCTCAAAAGCAATGCCGGCTCCCGCAGGAGGCGGGGAGCCGGCGGGACCGTGGGGGCATTGGTGCTCCCCCCATGGTACCCAACGGAAAGGGCCGGCCCCGGGGGATGGGGTCCCCGGGGCCAGGAGTGGCCCGGGAGGGGGGCCACGCGGCCCCCCTCCGCGTTACTTTAAAAAAAAAAAAAAAAAAAAGGAAAGGCCGGCTCCGGGGGATGGGGTCCCCTGGGCCATAATTGGCCTTAGGAGGGGGGCCATGCGGCCCCCCTCCAAAAATAATTAAATAGAAAATAAAATTCTGGCCTTGCCCAGGGGGATGGGGTCCCAGGGGCCTAAATTGGCCTCGGGAGGGGGCCATGCGGGCCCCTTCCCAAATTTTTTATTGTAAAAAATTTGATTAAATGGGGTCAGGACCTGGGGGATGGGGTCCCCAGGGCCCCAAATATTGTAAAAGAAGGAGGGCCACACAGCCCCCCTTCTAAAAAAATAAAAAAAATAAAAAAGCCTGCATCTCACCGGAGGCCCCGCCCCCTCCCTGCAGCCCTCTGCAAACGCGCCCCCTGGCGCGTTCTAAGTTGGGGTATTAAGTTCCCTTCATTCCTGAGGGTCCCTGGGGGCCAACTAGCCCACCAGGGACCTCCAATATGCACCACAGAGCTGCGTTGCAGAGAGGTGGTCCGAGGCCACGCCCCTTTTTACACCACTCTGCAAACGCACCTCTTGGTGCACTGGTGGTGGGGCGATGAGGTCCTCTTGTGTCCTGAGGACCTCAGGACACAAGTGGATTTCATCCCCCGAGCAGCAGTGCGCCAGGAGCTGCGTTTGCAGAGTGGTGTAGAATGGGGGCGTGGCCTCGGACCACCTCTCTGCAACGCAGCTCTGTGGCGCATACTGGAGGTACCTGGTGGGCTAGTTGGCCCCCAGGGACCCTCAGGAATGAAGGGGACTTAATACCCCAACTTAGAACGCGCCAGGGGGTGCATTTGCAGAGTGGTGGGGAAAGGGGGCGTGGCCTTTGTCCAGCTCTCAGCAATCCCACTGTGTGGGGCTTACTGGAGGTAATACATAGGCTAGTTGGCCCCTAAAGGACCCCCAGCAATGAAGGGGACTTCAATCCCCATCCAAGAGCGCGCCAGGGAGTGCGTTTGCAGAGTGGTGGGCAAAGGGGGCGTGGCCTGCTATGAGAACTTAGCAATCCTGCTATGTGGGACTTACTGGAGGTAATAGGAGGGGTAGTTGGCCCCCAAGGTTGTCGTTGGGGGCCAACTACCCCTCTTGTTACCTGCAGTAAGTCCCACACAGTGGGATTGCTAAGACGTCTAAGCAGGACATGCCCCCCTTTCTCCAACACTCTGCAAACGCGCCTCCTGGCAGACTACGGAATGGGGATGAAGTCCAATTTACTCCGGAGGGACTTTGGGGGCCAAGAAGCCCTCTTGGTACCTCGTCTAAGTCCTATGCAGTGGAATTCCTGAGCGCTGGTTGGAGGCCCAGCACCCTTTCTCAACCACTGTGCAAATGTGACTACTACTTAAAGAAGCATCTTTCTGCACCTCTGACTTGGAGGTAGTTTTAATCCCCCTGCCCTATTATGTACTAGGGCCTTACAGAGGAGGTCATGGCAATCACAGGGGTACCCCAATGCATAGTGTTCCCTAGTCTATGTAGATGTTTTCACTGTATTCTAAGTGTCTTTTAGCATAGCACTGGCTCTAGGCCTGGTTAGTCAGAGTCAGTTACCACCAGTACCCGTTAGCAAAACGTTGGGGGCACAGGATGACTTTGCAACAAGGTCTCTTTCTGCTCCTCTGTCGGTTCTTTGTGCACATCTCTTGCTTCTTTCTGCACCTTTCTTCATATTTCTGGACTTCTGTTGTCTCTTTCTGCATTTCTGTTGCTTCTTTCTGCGCCATTCTTCCTCTTTCTGCACATGTCCTACCTCTGTAGGCATAGTTATAAATTAGCATTTAAAAAACCTTTGAAATTCACTGAAAAAACCACAGGTTTCAGGGACGTTATAGTTAGAAATTAGCATTTAAAAAACCTTAGAAATTCACTGAAAAAACCAAAGGTTTCTGGGATATTATAGTTAGTTGGACATTTCACTCGTACAAAACCAGTGAAATTCGACCGTTATAGATAGTTCAGCTAACTATAACTCGCGCCCCGCAATGCACTGCTGATGACGTCACATATTACATCACTCATGACATGGTCAGTGACATCACTGATGACATCACTGATGACATCATCCACTGGATAATTTGATGCATCTTCTCACACCGTAATATAACCTTTGATATACCCACTTTAAATTACAGACTGCCATTCTCAAAACCATAGACACTCCAACACCAATAACTACATATCCACTCACTGACCATGTCATGAGTGATGTAATATGTGACGTCATCAGCAGTGCATTGCGGGGCGCGAGTTATAGTTAGCTGAACTAACTATAACAGCCGAATTTCACTGGTTTTGTACGAGTGAAATGTCCAACTAACTATAACGTCCCTGAAACCTGTGGTTTTTTCAGTGAATATATATATATATATATATATTTTGAAGATACGGCAATATGCTGCTCCTGGCCGTTCTCCTTCCAACAGTACCGGTGCATGCAATGGCAGTGGCCTCCGTCTGAATTGGTAAGTTTTGGTAATTCTTGGAACTCCAAAAATAATCACTGCGGCACACCTCCAGACAGCATAAAAGAGTTTATTTATGCATTAAGACGATGAAGCGTTTCAGCAGAAGCCTTTTTCGAGTAACCATAAAGTGCCTAATTGCCTTTAGAAATAGTCTTAGTAACTCTTGAACATAGAAAGCATACTGTCGTACATTTGAATAGCGCCCAAATTTGAACCAACAAATTCATATTGTTATTACGCATTCATTATAATTGTTCCTCCTGATTTTAAATTAAGCATCTGAAAAATTCATTTTTTTATTATGATACACTAGTACATGAACAAATACCTGGTATCCATTTTCAATATCCCGGCTGTGTTCAATAAAGTTGCCTGATTCAATTCAAATCTCAACAACTAAACACACAGTTATGTCACCTACTGGCAGTCGCCAGTAGGTAGTTATAGTTAGGACATAGATTCCATTGGAAAAATGTTTTTTGTTTTGCTAATACCTTTGGCGCCATTTGACAAATCTTCATAAAATTTTCAAAACTAGTTTGCCACTCACTTCAGCTGCTGTTTGAAAAGTTTTGGAGTGATTCATCAAACGGGGCCGAAAGCTATTTCCCATTGGGGTTTTAGATACGCTACAGCCAAAACTGCTGAACAGAAAAACACAAACATTTGGCATAAAGCTAGATCTTGGCCCAGAAAAGATCTTTTTTTGTCATTTGGTGTAAATCTGTTCAGTAGTTTTAGAGTTATTAAAGAAAAAAGATTTATGTATTTGTAGAACCGTGGATTCACTGCGGATCCACCTCAGTGGATCCACCCGCCTACAGCAATTCTGTGATTGGCTGGCTGCAACCTGACAGGAAAGTTGCTGCTGTCATTTTGCGAATTGAGACATGGTTCTCGTGGGGCTTGTGGGAAAATAAAAATAAAATATAATATAAGGGGTCAGGGCAGTTGTATCCTGACCCTATAGGACTGATGGAAGAGTTTATGAGGGATCCCTCATGGGGAAGAAAGTACCCAAAAATGTTTTTTGGGGGCACATAAGGATCAGCGGATCCACCGCTGCACTCAGCGTGGCCCTCCGTGTGAATCCGTGATGGATCTGCAGATTCAGAACCCAATAAAAAAATACACTCACTCAAACACTCACTCACATACCTACACAACCACTCACACATCCATACACCCACTCACATACCCATTCACACACTCACTCACAGACCCACAAAACCACTACCGCTCCCATTCACAGACCCACACAGACACTCACACACCCATTAGCACACTCACACACCCACTCACATACTCATTCACACAGACAGGCATTCACAGACCCACAAAACCACTATCACACCCACTCACAGACCCACACAGCCACTTATACACACATTCAAACACTCATTCACATGCTCACACACTCAATCACATACCTGCATAACCACTCACACCCATTCACATACTCACACATCAACTCACATACTTATTCACACACTCACTCACAGACCCACACAACCACTACCGCATACACTCACAGACCCACACAGCCACTCATATACCCATTCACACACACCCTCTCACACACCTATTCACACACTTACACACCCATTCACATATTCACTCACACTCACAGACCCACAAAACCACTACCACATCCACTCATAGACCCATACAGCCACTCAGACACTCACTCACACACCCATTCATATACTTAAAACACCCACTCTCACACTCATTCACACACTCAGACAATGACTCACAAACTCACAAAACCACTACTGTACCCACTCACCCACTCATACATATACATACTCACACACCCACTCACACACCCACTCACATACTCATTCACACACTCACAGACCCACAAAACTGCTACAACACCTACTCACACACCCACACAGGCACTCACACACCTACCAATACACACATTCACACACTCATCCACATACTCACACCAACTCACAGACCCACACAGCCACTCACACACTTACACATCCATTCACACACTCATTCACATGCCCACTCACAGACCCACAAAACCACTACCACATCTACTCACAGACCCACACAGCCACTCATACACTCACACACATATTCACACACTCGCACATCCACTCACTCACCCAAATAGCTATTTATACAGCCACTCACACACCCACTCACACATCTATACAGCCACCCACACAGCCACTCACTCACCCACACAGCTACTTGCACATCCACTTATACACCCATTCACACACAAACCCACTCACACTCATTCACACACTCGCACCCACTCACAGACCCACAAAATCACTACTACATTCACTCACATACCCACTCACATACTCACTCACACAACCATTCACACACACACACACACATTCACACACTCACACATTCATGTACACACACACTCACAGATCCACAAAACCAATACCACACCCACACGGCCACTCACACACACACTTAAACGCCCATTCACACACTCATTCATACCCTCACACATCCATTCACAGATCTTCAAAGCCACTACAACAGCCCCTCACAGACCCATACAGCCACTAACACACCCACTCATACACCCATAAAGTCACGGATAAATCCACTCAGAGATTCAGGGCTCCACTCACACACCCCCTCATGGTCCCACACAGGCACTCACACACCCACTCACACAGCCATGTTCACACACATACAGGCATTTACATACCCACTCCTACACCCACACATCCAGTTACACACCCATACAGCAGAATCACTGACATACCCACTCACACACCTATACAGCCACTAACATACCACTAGGTGATCCAAACAACCACTTACACACCCACTTATACACCCACCCAGCACACATGCACACACCCACATAATCACTCATACACCTACTGAGAGACCCAGAAAACCACTGCCATACCTACTCACATACCCATGCAACCACTCACAGACCCAGTCATACATCCATACAGCCACTCACACACCTGTACAGTCCCTGATACATCCACTCAGAAACCTGGAGAACCAGTCGCACACCCACTCACACACAGGTACAACGAGTCACACATCCATTTAGACACCCAGAAAACGACTTGAACACCCAGTTCACACACCTATTTAGCCAGTTACACACCGTTCACAGATCCAGAAGACCATTTTCCCACCCAAACAAGCACTAGACAGCTACTCACATGCCCACACATAGGCAGTGATACAGTTATATAAATTGCAATCAGATATGTTTGTATAAAATGTGTTGTTTTGTATTGAATGTGTGCTTTTGGTTGGGCAAAGGAGTAGCACACTGGAAATGTCTGCAGCAGAATGAGGCAGTTTTGAAGATGAAAGGCAGTTAAAATGGAGGACAGCAAGTAAAATATAAAAGAACATATTTGATGGGATGGTGGAGATGTGCAGGGAACTAAAATTAGGTAGTGCCTTTAAGAAAAAAAGTAACTAACTTTATGATTGGCTTTGGAAAAATAAAAAAAGTTATGTTGTTTGGGATATGCTTGGAATTGCAAACAGTCAACCACACCTGAACCAATCTGAAGCTAGTATGCTGTTGGGAGAACGTCTTGTGAACTTTTGACCTACTGATAGGCAGAGACTATTAGAAACATGGTTACTATGGAAACTGAGCTAAAAGAGTGCGGATGGAAGGGAACAAAAGAGACTGCACTGTGAAACTGAAAAGCAGACTGATGTACAAAAATTGCTCAGTAGGGGATGTATGCCTTGTAACTGACAACATTTTACCACAAAAAACCTTACCAAATTGTGCTTCTTTACGGGAAACATGGAAAGGGTTAAAATAGTGACCATTTAGAAGTGGTATAACAAAAATAAAAGATGAAAGGTAGCCTGTGATTTGCTAAGTACAGGAGTATGAGTAAAAACACAGCGGGAAGGGGAGCCATTATTGGTACTTATGTCCTTAGAGTAGACGAGCATTGCCATATTTCTGACTTGAGATTTGCAGTGGAAGAGATTTAACAGATATTAAAATAAAAAGATTTTACAGGCATGTTAATTAGGTTGTATTATAAAAACGTATATTTAAAAAAAAAAAGCATATGAATGTTTATAAGCTGAAAGAAATCTGTAGCTTCTAGACACTACAGTAAAAGGCAAAATAGAAGGGAGATTAGATAAGAACATTAATTAAAAATACAGTAAGCAGCAAAGGAAGAGCAATTGCTATACTGAAAATATGTTATAATAATTTATAGTGTGCATGAATCACCCCGTCAGGTGTATATTGGTGCAGCCATAGGTTAAGGCTAAATGGGCCAAGTAATTAAAACAATATTGTTTTCAGTCTCTTCCTAAAAAGAGAGTAATCTGAACATGTGCAAATGTGCATCAGTAGCTCATTCCAATAATGAGGGGCTAGGTAAGAGAAGGACCTTCCCCCAGAACGTCTCTTTCTGGCCTGGAGAACAGTTAACAAGGCTTTATTGCTGGATCTGAGAAGTCTAGGAAGGCAATAGTGAGAAAGCCTCTAGGTGACATAACTGGTACCTTTTCCTGTCAGAGCCTTATATGTAAGGCAGCACATTTTAAGAATAACTTTCTTCCGGACAGGCAACCAATGCAAGTAACGAAGAAGGGGAGCCGATGATGTCCCCGATGGAAGATTACAAATGAGGCAGGCCGCTGTATTCTGAATGACCTGTAGTTTTGATAGCAGTGCCCCATTAGCTGAGGCCAATAAGGCATTGCCATAGTCCAAACAACTAGTGACAAGGGCCTGCACCAAAGTTTTCCATGCTGTGATTGGAAGGAGCATGAAAGCTTTCTTCAAAAGTCATATCATTTGAAAGCAGGAGCCCTGAACTGAATATAGTTGTTTTATTAAGCCATTATGAATGAATGTGTTTGAAATTTGATGTGGGTATTTGCTCATAGTATTTAATTTAATAGTAGGTAATTTGTACCCTCTCACACAGTCAGGCAGGCACTTAAACAGCCAGTTACACTTCACAAGTGACTGACACACAGTCACACGCCCATAAAAGCATTCACACATCCATTTACTCACCTATACATCCCCTTACATAGTCATTCACACACCCATGCAGGCACTGTCAAACCCACTCGCATACCTATACAACCATTTATGTACACACCCATAGACCCAGTTATACACCCAATCACCCACCCATACAGCCACTAACATACCTATTTATAAAACCATAGAGTCGGTAACAGACCCAGTCAGGCAGTGAACTCCGCTCCGCAGGCGGAGTTTGCAGAGTTTTCCAAATCTGCGCTCCACTTGAACACGGAGTTCAGGAAAATACCCGCCCTCAACCCACGGAGCAGAGTTTGCCACCCACTGAGGCACCGCCGCACCAACCAATCCAATTAAACTGGGGTCCTCCTGTCCCACTGCCCTCCATCTGTGTGCATACGTATGCACATGCAATACTCAGCTGGTGTCCTGGACTACATTTCCCATGGTGCCCTCTGAAAATTAACTTCTTTTCCTTTTTCCTGATCAGCGACTGTGCGATCAACCCTGTGCCCGCGCTTCATCGGTATCTTACTCGGACAGCAGCTGCTCATCACAACTTCAAGGGCTCCGATATAGCTGGCGGGATCTTTCCTGCAGCAACCAGCCATGCAGCTTTGGTGGAGAGAAGGCGAGTCGGATTGCAGCTGAGCAGGGCTCGCAGCCCCCGAAGCTGTGGCGTGAGCGGGCTGGCCTGAAGCCCTCTGAACCCCTACCTCCCTGTGCACTGGACCCAACCACCGACAGCCCCTCTAGGACAAAGAAGGTAAGGGCACAGCTCGTGTACCCGCATGACTTAGAAAGCATAAGGCTGGTCAACAAAGGGTATATTAATGTTTAAGTTGCGGGGGTGGCAGGGGTGTGGCATGTTTACCTTCCGTTGCCACGTGCATAATGCCAAGGCAGTGCCTGGTGTGTCTAGCGCTCACACAGAGCCAGACTGCGCTTAAATCTAGCCTTGAGCTACACATTCAGAAGCATGTGAGCTGTGCTCAAAACTAGAGCGCACTGAGGACAAGCACCAACTCAGAGCCAAACTCCACTCGGGAGCAGCGCCGCTCAGAAGTAGACTGCACACAGGAGCTGCGTGCACTGATAACGGAGCCCACTCAAGACTGCCCCCGTCTGGGAATTGGATCACACGTGGGGCGGAGCGGAACTCTGCGGAATTCCACTGAGTTTACTGCAACTCTGCTGAATTCCGCGTAGTGCAACTTTACCCACCTTTAGATATAGGCACTTACGTATCCACTCACACACCCACACAGTACTTATTTATCCATTACTAACAGAGCCACTTGCACACACAGTTACACACCCAAACAACCATTAACACAGCCAGTTACCAATCCATACAGCCACTTACATACCCATTTAGATACCCATACAGTCACTAACACACCCAGTTACATACCCACACAGCTACGTACACATCAAGTGACACACTCACAGAGGCACTGATCCACTCACTCACATATCCACTCAACCACTCACACAGCCAGTCACCCACCTGCACAGCCACTCATATCATATAAAGTTAAATGTATTCTATATTTGCTTTTCAGATATCTACTTGTATTTAAAGAGGAGGATTTACAATGCTGACAAAGGCAGAAAGGAGACAAAAACAGAAGAAAGCGTACTATCTGCTTAAAAGTGAGAGTAAAAAGGACATGATGGGGAGAACGTGCTGAAAAAAAAAAAGAGGTGCTCGTAAGAGAACTAAAGTTTGTTTGTTAAAACAGTATGTGGCAAAATGCAAAACGTGGAAAAAGTTTCAAATAAAAGGCGAGGTTTAAAATCAACTCACAAAGGAGAAGAAGAAAGTCAGATTGACAGTGAAGCATTTACAAGAAAACACCTACTTTGGCAAGGAGGCAGAAACAATTTAAAAGAATATGATTGAGAATGTTTAGAAGCAGGGTAAAACAGAATTTGATACTAAACATGAAACAGTATAAAAGGAGAAGGATAGCACTGAAACAAAAACAATATATTGAGAGTGTGGTTGATAAAGCATTTGCCCTGCAGCACAAATTATTCATTTTGATTCAAAACAGAATGAGAACACTGGATAAAACAATGTTGTCTATGAAGAAAAGAAGCCAAAAAAAGCTTATAAATAAAAGTGATTTTTGCAAAATTTTCAAAGGAGAATGGAAGCATACGTCTAGTACTGAGGCTTTCTTTAATGAAAAAAGCTACTTACAACAGAATGTATTTTGGATACAGTTGAAACAAGTGGCCGATACTATGAGGTAAAAAAAGGTACTCAAATTGCAAAAGTGGATATTGAACCTAGAAATGTAGAGGAAGGGATAGGTGAAGAGGTACAAGAAGGCATAGACATGCTCCTGTGTATAAATGGGACTGTAGTAGTATTTGTAGTTTTTGCCAGGAGTCATTTAATATATTAAGAAACTTTCTACGTCAATTTCCAGATAGAAGTGTGAAGCGAAAACATGCAATGTTGCAAGTCTTGGATCCATGCAAAGTCAGGAAATATTCTAATTTTCAAGGACACTCACTGGCGTGTCAATCCAGGAAAGTGTTCACAAGCACCTTTCATCATTTTCAAATGTTGGCTGTTCAACATTCAAAAATGCGAAACTTAGAAGACTTTACTTTGTAAAAAGTCCTGCATTGTGTTTAGGAGAAATGAACAAAGCACTTCTGTTTGGTATAGTATCAAAGGTTGAAAATGTTTGTGAAGATATTAATTTACGTTTCTTTGGTCCTGAAATGCAGTCTTTGCAAAATGCGGAGTTGGTATGTTCCGGTGTAGAGGAACAAAACATAGATATTAGAACTGATAACTTTAGACGAGAAATTGCAAAGTTTAATGAAGTTTGTACAGAGAATCCAAACTAGGATTGTGTTTGTTGTCAACGCACTCACTACAAAGGCCAAATTCGAAATGTTGATGTGTGCTTGAAAACATAGAAAAGTGGCTAAAATTTGCAGTGCATTTATTTGTGGAGGAATTTTTTGATTTGTCGACACGCCAGATCATATGCAGGTATTGCTATGACAAATTAGAGAACAACAAAATTCCTGCCAGGGCAATACACAATAAGTTAGAGGTGGTTGAAATACTAGAGGAACTTTGACATCTGAATATTTATGAAGGAATACTCATACAGCCTATGCACCCTTTTCAAGCAATGGCTTGTATAGAACCAACGACTGGGAAAACTGCCACCCACTGAGCTTCCGAGAGGACTTCAAGGTAGAGTTGTGTATTTACATTTAGATTTTAAACGCAATATTGAAACTGTGGATGTAGAGAGAGATTTGTAAGAACCACTTGTTATTCCTGTGAATGGTGTGCCCACAAAAAAACAAAAAGATCTGGCAGGAACTAGTAGATGTAAATAAGGCGAATAAAGCTACATTTTATCATCAACAGAATAATGTGTACTATAAACATGTAGACTTTGTTGAAAATGGAATTTCCATGGAGGAAGAAATGTTGCCTTCAAGAGCTATCCAATTCCAGCCTTTCATCCACCGTTCTATCAGTTCCAACCATGCTTTCCTTTTTGAGGCCAAGTCCATAGAAGGCCCAGAGACAACAAAAGAGGCTCACAACGAGTACACTGGAGCCCCCCAAAATCGCCACGCCAGATGTGGAGTATGACGAGTGATGCAAGTCCATCAACGAGTCGCGATGCCAATTAGTGGTGAATGAGTAGTAGTCAAATGTTGACTCAAGAGAAAATGACAGTACTGAATAAAAGCTTTGTACCCACAAACATTGGTGATGAGTTTAATACTCAAACAGAACTAGCCCAGTTTTTTCATTAGATACAGCTTGAATTCTTGTTTGGATTAGCACCACATGAAGAAATACCAGATACTGGCATACATACATGCCTGAGGAAGAAGTCCACCTTTAATCCTCCACCTCACGCAATACCATCAGAAGTGACTACATTTGAAAAGGTAGTCAGAAAGAACATGAACTGACTAAAGGGTCAAGTCAAGAAGCCATTTTTCAACTTATCTAGGGCAGAAATAGAAACGGCTCGCCGACTAGGATCTGATACCAGCATTACCAGCAATCTGGCAGACAAAGTAGGGTGATTGTTTTAATAGATACAGAGTCTTACATTATTGAATGCCTTAACCAACTTAATAATTCTAGGTTTTATCAACCATTACACAGAGATCCGACACCTAGGTTACAGAAAGTGATTGGAAAGTTGGTCACAAGAGCAAAGGAAGAAGAGTGAATTACACCCAATGACGCTGACTTTTTGATAACTACACATCTTAAAACTCCATACTTTTATGTGCTTCCAAAAATATATAAGCCACAACGTCCCCCTCCGGGGAGACCAATTATCACAGGGATTGGATCCCTTCTGGAGCCGTTATCGCAATTTGCTGATTACTTTTATGAAGCCAGTTGGTCAGATGCCCTCCTTTCTTCAGGATATGAAACATGTTCTAAATATTTTGAAAGATCTTCAATGTGAAGTAGAAATAAGTTTCCTAGTTAGTTTTGATATGGAGTCTTTATACACATCAATTCCACAAGATGAGACACTAAGAACAATCAAAAAACTCCTGCAGGACAACCTGACTGATGAGAGAACACCAATTTCTTTCATAAAGGAATGAGCGGCTTTAGCAATGAAAGACAACTTTTTCTTGTTTCAAGATCAACTGTATTTACAGATCACAGGTACTTCCACTGGAAGCACCTTTGCTCCCAGTATGGTGAACCTTCAAATACATCAATTTGAATGCCATCATGTTTATTCAGATCTGAATCCCTTCCAACAGAACCTGAAGCTTTGGAGATGTTGCATTGATGATGTACTTATAGTGCTGGACAGTACTTCGGAAGAGATTCATGCATTTCACATGTGGCTAAAAAACAGAAATTGTCACATCGGATTCACATGTGAATACAGTAAATAAAGGTTACCAGCACTGGATGTATTTCTGTACCCAAAAAGTGGGAGAATACATTCTGAACTTTTCAAGAAACCAATGGCACGGAACTCACTTCTACTATATGAAGGTTTCCATCCCAAGTCATTACGGGAAAACTTGCCGTTGGGCAATTTTTACCAGTAAGAAGGAACTGTTCTGAAACTGACAAATTTGACAAACATTCAGATCTATTGAAACAACAACTTGCAATCAGGAAATCCTCTCTTCAGATGATTAATCGAGCGAAAAATAGAGCGTGTAACAACAAAAGAGATTCTCTTTTGGAGATCCATCGACATTCCAAAGATGACAGATCGGTTTGTGTGAGTACTTTCAGTAGCATGCATACCACTGTCAAAAAGAGCAGTTTGAAGAATTGGCATATCCTGAATACTGGTGAACTGGAGATGGAGAAACCCATGTTTGCGTTTTGACATGGTAAGAATCTTAAACACTCTAGTACACACCAGACCCAAGCCTTCAGTATCAAACACTAACAACTTTCTGGGATATGCCAAAAGTTACGGGACATTTTCCCTGTGGTTTCTGTTTAATATGTGAGTTCACAATATCAGCTACATCTATACATCTCGGATTGAATATGCCTTGGAAATTGAGATTCCACACCAATTGTAATTGCAGTAGGGTGATATACCTTTTGAGATGCCCCTGTGGCCTTCCATACGTGGGGATAGCAGGGAAAGTGAGGCATCGAATTATTGAACATCACAGCACAATTTGTTGTTGACGAAATAACACCAAACTAACCAGACATTATCTTACACACTGTCATTCTGTGGTTGATCTTTTTTGAATAGTGATTGACAAACCGAAAATACGGAATGACAAGAATCCCCTGATGGGGTCCTGAGAAGGGCAGAAACATGTCAACCTTGTTTGTATTGGGTTGAAGGTATCACTCCCCTTGAATTTTAATCTGCCTCCTAGGGATCGCAAATAAAGTTATTGGTCCAGCAGAAGACTGTTTTTAGTTAGTTTTGTTTCACATTCTCTTTGAACTCTGCACTTACTTTTTACCCCACCCATACCTAGCTCTCAAAGGGATAATATGTGATTACATATAAAACACCTCAAAGAGCTCCTTCCTTTGCCTCCCTTGGTTGTGTGACGGAAGTTGTAAACCACACCATTGAATTTCTGTTGTTGGTGTGAGGAGGGGCCTGATGATGAAGCAAGCCACCTTAGGATGAGCCAGGGATTTCATCCTAAAAATATTTTTTATGAGTTACAGGATTTTTGCTTAAGTCATTAGATGTGATCTTAAGTGACACATGATGAACTGCATCTCTTTGTGCGTTGTATTTAGAATCCCTGGGAATTGATGCATGTCTTGGTCAGAAATGTCCCCTGACCTTCTTGTGTTGTGAGTGAAAAGAGAGACTCAGAAATGTTAATATATATTTTTTTAAAGGCTTTATTAAAAATATTTTATCACAATCACTTTTATTAAACATTGCAATGTGTGAATATATGTAATATACATTTGACTATAGTTAATGGTGACTTTTTGCCAAAGCCTGACTGTCTCCCTTAGTTAAAAGGAGACTCAAGCCATGCATTGCAAATTACCTCTAATTTAACATCGCTCATTATATGTTCTATGACATAGTCGATCACATCACTGCAACATTTGAAATTACGTCATTAATATTAATGACAACACTCTGCATGGCAGGTGCGCAAATTATAGTTACTTTAAGGCACAAGTTATTCTTACTTGAGATAACTATAACTGGTGTTTTTGTTTGTTTAAAACAGTATGGTTTAACTGACATTTTTGCCTAACTATAACATCCCTTTACCTTTGGGTTTTTCAATGCATTTCTAAGGTTTTTATTTTAATGCAAAGTAAGATATTATTACCACACCTAACTATAATGTCACTTTAACTTTTGTTTTTGTCAATAAACCTTTGTTTTTTTCAATATATATATATTTATTTATTTAATGAAAACACCTCTTTCATCCCTAAAGCCTCAAAAACACATCCATCCCTGAACCCTAAAAACCCCTTACTACCCTTTACCCATACCCATCACTGAATCCTGAAAACCACTTATTCCTCCTTATCTATCCCTGACACCTAACAACTCCTATTTTTTGTAATGTATTCATATACACACACATACACAAAAACAAGTGCTTATGTCATTAAAAAAAATTACTTACCTGCATGGTAAAGTCCAGCGTGATAAAGTACCTAAAAATGGCCTGCGTGGTACTTTCCTGCATGGTAATGTCTGCATGGTAAAGGTACTGTGTGGTAAACGCTGTGTGTTAAAGGTCCCATGTGGTAAAGGCTGTGTATTATATAATATTAGAGCCATTGGATTATGTTTCTCAAATATAATCAACTCACTTTACATTACCACATTTCACTTTATTTTAGACTGTGCTTTCATATATTGTATCCTGTACATAGATACAAATAAAAGGTAGTGTTCATGCAACATTTGTTGCAAAAGGTTCCTTTAATGTCTTTAAACAAATTTATGCACAGAACATACCTTATTCAAAGCTATCAATGCCTCACCTTTGCTTTCTGCTTAACATAAATCCTATGGCACTGTCTTGTATTATATAATATTTCTAGACTAAGGTTTCATTCACTACTTGTATTTCCTGGTTTAAATTTTCAAAATAGGCGCACAAGTAATTGAAGAATTTTAGAATGGGCACAAACGGGAATGCTACCTTCTCATTAGTTCTCTTTCCTTCTGTAGCAAATTATTAACAGCAAACATTAATCAAGACAAAATTGTGCAATTTTGAAATTGTGCATTTTTGTCATGATTGTTGTTTGCTATGAATAATTCCTACAACTTCATAAAGCACAAATAATAATAATACAAAATAATCAGCCTTGGCTTTATGAATGCAATGCTAACAATTAATGCAAAACACATGCCATACTGACTAGATGTATTTGCTTTGCGAATGCTTGTTTCACGTGTTCTAGTTCCTCACAGAATATGTAGGTGAAGGAACATCCTTAGTGCTGTTTGCAGTATTTTATGTGATTTCCTTTATTCCTTCATGGTGCTGACTTCATTATCAACAACTGTGAGGAGCTCTCTGTGCTAGATTCCATTTTTTCTTTTTAGCTTTTTTAGGGCTTACATTTATATTCACCCATTGTGCCCTGTTTTGTGCCAAAATAATCGTTGTGTACTTTTCTCATTTACACCAACTGTAATGACGCAATTCAAACATTACTTCATGGATCTTGTTTATTACTATCGCTATCTTCTACATGGAATCCATCAAATGCACAACATCCACACAAAACACCACCCATTCATGGAACACCTGCACTTCAAGCTACAAATCTCAGAAAACACTTGTCTACCGACCACCCGAACAACAAGCCACCTTCATCAATCTCATCACCAGCGTTGTTGCTCCGCTCACCATTGACTCCAGAGCCTACATTCTCCTTGGTGACCTCAACTTTCACCTGGAAGACCGAAACGACCCCTGCTCCACAGCACTTCTCAAAAGGTTGAGCAACAACGGACTTACCCAGCTCGTCCCAGAACCAACACACACCGGACCCTTTCTTCACCGCAAGCATCAGCATCAAACACAACTCCACCACACCGCTCATATGGACCGACCACTTCATCATCCACTTCCAAATCATCTCACCTCATTTCAACGCCCCTACCAGGTTCCACATTCTAAGCCACAGCTGGGGCAAAATCACAGAAGCAGACTGTTTCAGTGCCCTCAGCACGGATCATCCGAGGCCCACAGACAACCTTGATAAGGGCATCAGCAACTTATCACGACTGTGCGGACTCCCTTGCACTCATCAAACCCAACAAGCATAGTAGATCACACAAACAGGCCAGCTGGTATACAGTAGACCTCTGAGACACTGTAATCAGCTGGAAAGAGAATGGAGAGCCAGCCATAACACCTCCGACAGAACTACCTTCAAGGCTGCACTCAGACGCTATCACCAGCAAACAAGAGACACCAAGCAAAAAGCACTAGTGAACCTCATCGAAGGAAACTCCAACAACTGCAACGAGGTCTTCTCGATTATTAAGGATTTCACCTTGCCCTCAGCCACCGACATCTCTGCCTCCCAGCAACTCTGCAATAACCTATCCAACTTCTTCCACAGCACAATCGCAAAGATCTACTGTAAATTCACACACCAGCCCAACCCCAGAGAACTCATTGCTAACCTACCCACCACCAACCCAGATGGCCACCTGATCGAATGGACAACCTTCAGCTGAAACTACACAGCGGCAATCATGCACACCATCCTCTCAGTGGCCCCAACAGACTCAGGCCCCCACCACATCTGAAATTTGGGAACATCACCAATTGGCCCCAACCTGACCCACATCATCAACAACTCCATCATGTCTGCCACTTTCCCAGATGAATGGAAACTTGCAGAAATCAACGCCCTCCTCTAGAAACACACAGCTGGTCCAAATCAACTGAGCAACTTCTGACCCATCTCCCACTTCCCTATACAGCCAAAGTGATTGACAAGGCTCTCAGCAAACAACTCGCAACCCACCTTGAACTTCACCATCTTCTAGACAACACTCAATCAGGATTCAGAAAGAACCAAAGCACTGAGATAGCACTAATTGCGGCCATTGATGCCATTCAAAATATCCTGGACTGAAGAGAAACAGCGGCCTTCATCCTGCTCAACTTCTCTGTGGCCTTCAACACTGTCTTCCATAACACACTCATCAAAATACTCCACGATATTGGCATACAAGGGTCTACTCTCAAATGAATCTGTTCCTTCCTCACAGGAAGAACCCAAAGGATCAGGATGCCGGCCTTCACATCAGAGACCAAGAAATTGATATGCGAAGTCCCACAGGGATCGTCCCTCATCTCCACCCTTTTCAACATATACACCACTCGCTAACAGCATCCGATCACAAGACATCACCATCATCTCCGATGCTGATGACACCCTACTCATCCTTTCCCTGAAGGACAAAACAACCACCACCAGAACCAACTTCACCAACTGAATGACCGTGGTAGCTGACTGGATGCAAACAAACTGCCTGCAGCCCAGCTCTGAAAAGACAGAAGTACTGGTCTTCGGCAACAAGACCTCCTCATGGGACTCAACTTGGCGGCCGTCGGAGCTAGGACCAACACTCACACTCACAGACCACGCAAGAAATCTAGGGATCATCCTAGATGACAAGCTCAACATGATGACTCAAGTCAATGCAGTGTGCACCTCCTGCTTCCACATCCTACGCATGCTGTGAAAAATCTTCAAATAGTTGCCTCAGAACACCAGATGGACCGTCACACAAGCACTAATCACCAGCAGGCTGGAGTACGGCAACCCTTTCTATCTCCAAACAACTCCTACACATACTCCAGACTATCCAGAACACCGCTCAAACTCATACTCGATCTCCAATGCCACACCCATATTTTACCACACCTCAGGAAACTTCACTGGCTCCCCATTCATAAGTGCAGCCAATTCAAACTTCTCACTTACATATACAAAGCCCAACACAACACAGGACCTGAATACCACAGCCACATACACTTTCACCACCCCACCATACACCTGTGCTCTGCCTCCCTCTCACTCTCACACATTCCCCTCACTCGCAAAATCAAAACTGGAGGTTGTTCATACATCGCACCCAAGACTTGGAACAACCTTCCTCTACAAATCAGAGCCCCCTCCTCACTTCTTGAGTTCCGCAAGAAGCTGAAGACTTAGCTCTGCGGATAAGCACCTTGGGGACCACAAAACTACAGACCTGCCCAAGCGCCTGGATACCTTCTTGAGGTGATTAGTGCCTATACAAATCAATATAACATGACATAACATTGCTTGATTAGTGCCCTACTAGTCATTCTAAAGGGGGCTCTTACTTGAGATACATTTAATGATCAGAGACTACAGATTAATGGGATAGGTGTGGTAGGGAGGGGAGCAACATATACTCTTTTCTTGAAAGAATAGTTGTAGTTGAGATGGAGAGATAAGAAATTTGTATTATTAAAATAAAAACAGTCAATCTCTCCAAAATCAGGGAAGTCTTCGGCCCAGTATTATGGGGAGTGTACATTACAGCCAGTGGTACTGCAAGGCAATAAAACCTTTTTTTTGTTGGAACTCAGAGAGCTAAGCATTTAGCAGTTGCACAAATCTGCCAGGTTGAAAAGTTTATCAGTGGCTGTAAAATTTACCACCAGGCGGTTAAAACACCTCCAGCCAAAAGAGTATATACTTTTTGCAGAATTCGTGTATAGCATCTTTTATGTGAACGTTTAATTTTCTTAAGCAAACACTTCGTGCTTTGTTATATATGCTTTTCCAGTCACGATTTTCATTGAATTATAAACAAAAATTACCATTCTTTGAGAATCAGTTAGTGACTTCAAGTTTTCCAATGCACTGTATTTCGAACCGTTGATGGGTCTTCGTCAGGGGCAATTGACGGTGCATAGCCAAATAAGTTGATGGGATGTCTGATGACAGTTTTCTCTGCTTGGCTCTGAAAACTGAGCCGAATTATAATGTATAAAGATTGTGGAAGAACAGACAGAGGTAAATAATACAAAGACGAGTTTAAGCTAACTCGTATGCTAGTTATAGTCAGAAATTGGAGGTAAAGTTTCAGAATAAGTGATTAAGTGAGCACAACCAGCTAACTGTTCAGTGTGTATTATTGTCTTGCCCATTATATTTTGTAACTCGGAGAAGATACTAGCACTTTTTTCCAAGGAAAGGTGATAGGTTCTCACGTTACTAGAAGAGTATCTTTATACATTTGTTAAATTTCAACATAATTTAAAGCACTAAACCACATGATTCCATGTCTCCAATGACACAGTGCTCCAATCCTATACTGTACTGTCACAGATCATCGTTTTCAGGTGTTTGTTCAATTCGATCAGCTATATTGAACAGGGACTACAACTAGCTGAATACGTTAGCAGTGCTGCCAAGTAACACGCATCAGACATTAGACTAACGCATTTCAGTTTGGTGCTCCGCATCACAGCACTAAAATGCATTGTCACGCATAATACATAGTGTCTCATCTGTATCAAGCGATGCAAAAACTGTGTGTGTGGCAGCTTGCAGCGCAGCCGCATTGCCTCAGTGGCCTGTACCTGTGTGCGCTGCTTCGCGGGTGGGGTTTGGGGCGCTACCAGCTAAGTGAGCTAAGGCCTGGCGCAGGCTCTGAGAGTGGCTCACAGTGCTACAATGTGTATTACTTTCTTACTAGTTATCTTCAAATTATTCCCGTAGCACTGCAGTGTCAGACAGCCTA
This sequence comes from Calotriton arnoldi, assembly GCA_963921515.1. NCBI lineage: Eukaryota > Metazoa > Chordata > Amphibia > Caudata > Salamandridae > Calotriton > Calotriton arnoldi. The sequence continues at coordinate 304,537 of CAWUFW010015832.1, read as the reverse complement.
CCTGACATAACGGCCGGTGCCCACTCATGTTGTGTGACCGACACTGTGCGGCGCGAGGGGGATGTGATGTCACATCCTGTTGCCACAGAGTCGCGGGGAAGAAGGCTGGCGGCTTGTGGTTTGCGGGTGGCGCCAGCCGCAATCATGGTGCTTGGTCTGACCACAGTGCTGGTCTCACTGACAGCCGGGCCGCCCGCAGTGTGGGGGCTATAATGTACAAAATGCTGGCCGCCAGTGACTATTGATTAATTTTGAGCCCCGCCACCAGCTGAGGGAGCGAGTCAGTGCAGTGACGGTCATCAGTCAAGTGACTGACTGTCAGTTGCAGTGGTTGCCAGGACTCTGAGGGCAGCTGGCACCTGGGCAGCCAGCAGGACCTCACTGAGGCGAATTGCCACCGGTCGGGGATGGCTCGCTCGCGGGCTGGCCTGAGCCTGCCAGCACAGCAGCTGCCTTGTAGAGTCACTGACGCGTCACTCGCCAGGCTGTCATGATGCTAAACTAGATCAAGAGTAAGTAGACAGTTTCGATCACAGTGCAGACAATGAAACGTCACACATATGCAAACTGAGGCTTGGCACCTATGTTTTATGGTTGATATCTTTATGTTTCCCTTGTCTTCATTGCTTGATTTTGCTCGCGAGAAAGTGTCACCCATCGTCATTAAATTGTGACTCATAATTACACTGAAATTATGAAAATGTCACACATAGCAATCTGAAATCTTGGCAGCTATGCATTAGGCTATGAAATCAAACTCAAGGACTAGACCACTGTATACATGGTTATAAAGAGTCACCTTAAAGTTATGGTAGTTTGGAAAATGAACGACACACCAGGGAAGCTTTCTCACACGAAGACCTTGCTCTCATGATAAATGCCTTAAATGGTTGTATATGAAAAAGTGAACAGGACGAAAACATGTAAGAGTATTGGAAATAGGGACACTAGTGAAATATGATTTATTTCTTATAGAGACTTCTTTCCACAGATTCCTCATCTTTTGAATTTCCACAGGCGCCAGACCAAATCTGGAAAGTTTCCTAGCAATGCCCTTGCACGTCGATAGGTGGCGTTGTGTGACTCTGCTTTGGGTCTGCCCCACACCGAACAGGACTTCGGGTCCCTACATCTGAGGTACCACCACGCGCTGGCATCAGTTTCTTTCTATCAGTGCCTGCTGACATGGGTCCTGAGCTCTTGAATCCTGTCACTACTGACAAGAGATTTTTCTCTCAAATTTCTTCAATGTGCAGACAATGTTACCCATTAAAACAACAGGGTTTAAATCATGAGGTGACTGGCACTGACAGATGTTGGTGACAAACAACCACAATGTCTATGTATGGTGCCTAGGCTCCAAACACGACTCAGTGTTGTGTCATGTGCTGTGCAAAAATAAACAAAAAGGCCATCCAAGACGAGGAGACTAAACTAGCAGCCACCCACCTCCGAATGTTGAAAAAGAGCTCAGGGCTGAAGTTGTAGGCATGATATGGCAGCCGAAATAGAGGACGTGTACACACTCCCGTTCCAGGTCACCTTTGAGGTCACGGGTCTCAGGTAACTCTAGGAAGTCCCACAAGAAGCATAAGAAATCCAGGCATGCGTCTTCTTAATACCACCTGTCCCACCACTCGGAGTCATGTGACAACCCAAGCACCTTTAGGCCACAGAGTCCTTCCCACCCTGAGGAAGCGATCTCGATGTTAGTCCTGCTTTGGTCCTACCCTGAACACACTGTGATACCACTATAGCTCCTACAGCTGAAGGCGGCCATGGCCACGGCCACATTTTCGGTGCCACACCAAATCCCTGGAGCATCATTGGGACCAACGGATCGGAGGGGGCCTTAAGTTGGTCTGCAGTCGGCAGGTCCATCCTGAACGTTGATTGCGCTCCTGAGCCAGACTATGCCCCACATTACGAACCAGGCAATCTTGATGAGGGCGGCAATGATCAATATGATGAAGGCAATATTTCTGATGACCTCCAGAATTCCAGAGGTCTAGACACCTCCCCAACAAACGCAGGCACCGTAATGCATCTGACCTGTTTGCTGATCCTGAGCTCCTGCGGACTCCGAAGGCTCCAGCAACACAGGAGGTGGGTTTCTGAAGGTCTCCGAGGTTGAGCTGCCCTCTTACCAAGTTTGAGGCAGATATCCCTCGTGGGGACCGTATACCCATACCCCTGTGCACCGGGTTTATTTGCAGCTGCATATGCTTGTTGCCATGCAACAATTCCGTGCATTGGGCCATTTGTAGCCCTGACCCCAGCACATCTTTTCTGATAAGGACTCCAGCATCCTTGCACTCTGTGCCCTGCTAGCTGGTATCCTGTGAAACCACCTGAGGTCCCCTCACGACTCCGGTGCCTTCGGCCTGTGGGTCCACTTGAGGGTCAAATTTGCTTTAATTGGGCTCCCCTGGTTGCTCCAGGCCTGCCCTAACTCCCCTTGCTGTGGTGAGTCTCCTGGTCCTTGCTGGGCCAGATCAACACCGAATTTGACTATCTCCGTTGGTGCAGCTGCCAAGGCTTATTGGTGCTCCCGCCGGACACCAACCCCTCAGCACTCGACATCCATCGTGGGACAGCTTGCCTCCGGCTGCTGGTCATCCTAGACATCTCCGGGTCTTCGCAGCTAAAGAGTCAAGATCACCATCATCACACCTGAAGCACCCGACATCTGTGGGCATTCGTCTACCGAGCCCCTCGTCACTCCAAAGTGACCCAGACTCTGTCCCCTCTGCTTTCAGGTTCTTCTCACCTAGAATCCACATTTGTATTCCACCGGACACTTTTCTAACTTCCAGCAGCAGCATTTCTTTGTCGACATCCATAGTGAACGACAAGGGTTTCCGACGCCACTTCGTACCTATGCACCCGGCTCCTCTGGGATAGGTAACTCTGGTACAAAGGTATCCACGGGTGGGGTGGCTCTCCAAACTCTTAAGTTCCAAGGGTTGTCTTCGTAATCTGCTGGGAAGGGTCCGTAATCTCTGATTTTCCAACCGCGACTTTCCCATTGAATTGTACGGAGCACGCGGTCGTGTTCTCACTCTGCACCCGTCCTCCGTGGGGTCCCTACTCACTCACCTTGGGTGGTTCCTTGGGGTCCCAGTGATTCTACACCTTCTAGACTAGGTCTAGTCCCTAGTCATGGTTCTTATACCACTTATTTAGTATATGGTTTGGTCTCCCCTGGGAGCCCACTGTGTATTGTGCTACTTACGTTTGATTCTTTGCAACTGTATTATTTGTGTTCTATCCTCGTGTAGAGGATACTAGAGAGTGCTATATATAATAAATATATATTTTTATAACTACTGTGTGGTTTTCCTTTCATTTAACCAATAATATAAGGTTACATTCTGGTAAAACAAGGTGATTAACATTCCTTCAAGACTTAGCCTGAAGGCTGCTCTCCATAGCTACCACTAGGATAGCTTTCTATAAAGGTTATCTTTGACCTAATCACCATAAGGGTCGTTTGGACTGGTACAAGGTGCCCACTTTAACTAGTGGACAGCATATACCAGGCCAACTTCTCACAGGAAGGAAGTAAATAATTGTTTTTCATAGAGAAACATAAAGAAATGCATGAGCTTGATAGCACTATTGTGAGAAATTTATAAGTCTATGTTTCTTAATGATTGTGTTTAATAGCTTGTACCTTAGTTAGTCTGTTTTAATCTTGCTGAATCTGGTTACTCATTTTAGGTCTATGTAGAGGCAGCTTTTTTTTGTGCCAGGATCCTCATCAATAAAAAACATTCATGTGGCTCTCACATATGCATATTAAATTTCTCTTGGTTCCATTGCTTGTTTCGATGATGACTGCAAGTATCGTGATGACGTGTGAGGTTTTGCTGTTGCACCGTTGCCATACCATATTGATTAATTTCAAGTTGCTGTACATTTAAGAAGTCTGGATTGCTCAGCAGCCCCCATGCGCATCTCTTTTTCTGAGCACCTGGCAGCTCACTCATCACAAAGACATGAGTTGTGTTTGCATGCTTCTGCAGTACCTGTTGGTGGCAGGAGGGACTCTCCGCTAACTTTAGGCCAGCGTACTTTGCTGGCTGCTCCTATGATGGTTGTATGCTAGAAAATGGTAGCTCCAAATTTCTCAGGACCTACAACTCCCATGCAGATATCCTAAGTAAGCAGTGGTGTGCATTGCTCCTTTCTGTGTTCCTATATACTACTACTGCATATTTGCTTAGTTATTAATTTATAAGTGCAAGTCCTATCCTTTCAGGCACTCCCACATGTTCTGAAAGTTCACCAAATTGTTGCAATGTGACTACGGACAGAAGTACCCTGGACAATATGAAGCTGGGGAATATGGAGTCACCACAATCTACAAACTCAACATAAAAGTTCATTAACTGTTCCTGAAGATGAGAAACACTGTATGGCTGCTCAAGACATGCTCGTTTTCATAAGCTTGCAACCTCATTTTTTTTGCATTTCTTCGGCAGGTAGTGAATTGGAATGCATGTTCATTATAAAACATTTTTTAAAAGGATGCGTCACTCTTCATATTGGTGGTCCTTTCAGTGTTTGCACCAGGGGCTGATATCACAGACATTTGCTGTACCTTTTTGTGCATTTGTGCACTGCACTCAAACGATTACAGCATAAGTTGCCCACATTGGTGCCAAGTAGCCCGGTGTCATGTTTGATACCTTTAACTAGACTTTACTTTTTAACCAACAGCACTGTTCATGCTGTGATTGTTAAAACCTGATATGGAAAAGGCAACAGTAGAGTTGTCTAAATGCAAACTATTGTTGGCTAGAAGGCCAGGGCATGCTTAGTGTATCACGCATGGAATAGGGTTTACACAGAGACGTAGTGAAGCCTGGATTAGGGTGTACCTCCAAAAAATGTTTTGCATAATACCCTGTACTGGGTGTTGCTCTTCAAATTGCCGCTTTGATGATCGGATGTCTTTGTGTTTGCAGTTTACACTTAATCACGAGGTGCTGATAAGTATATTACTTAATGAAATGCCTGTATATCCCTACCTTGGGAAGAAATCTTGAGAGATGTGCTTTAGGCAATCAGTGGAGATATTTAATGCGATGTATGCCATTACTATCAAAATGTATATACAGGTGTTAATGTTTCAGAGCAGATAAAAATGTGTGCAATTTTGAGAAATTCAAAAGCACGTAATCAGGATTATGTGCTAATATGCCACACATCATTTGGCATGAAGGATGATTAAACCAATACTTGTTTTTAAACAATGGAAGTTTAAAAAAAAGAAAAGCAGTCCAATGCTCCTGCAACTAAGCAGACTTTTTGTTGTGCCTAAAGGACTCTGAGAATGCTGAACCTTTTCACCTAAAAACCTAAACCTCTGCAAACAAAATTTTGCAAGGAAAAGGTGTTTGCAAAAGTGGACTCATTTCAGAAAGCCATTTACCTACCTTCTGGAATCCTCCATGTTGCCCTCTCTGTCCTATAGTTTCCCAGAAAGAGGAGGAGCTGGACTATCTCAAGATCATGGGTGCAGTCAATGCCTCTGGATGTTTTTCAAGCCAAGATGGCTCCTGTACTTCCTATTTTCTGGAATCTTTCATGTTCCATAGTTCTCCATGAAGAGGCGAAGCTGGACAATATCATCAGCCCCATCCTAAGATGGTGGGCGCAATGGATTTCTGTGGCAGCTACACATTACATGATCACACTTGGACATTCTGTGATGAAACTCCCTGTCTCTCAAATATAAATGGCGGCTGAATTCAGTGGAAGGTGTGCAGCAATGCATTTGATGGTATTTTTCATCACAGTCTGTTCCTCTTGCTTATTGTTTGTGTCCCATTGTGTTTTTTCCTCAGGATTTTCCCTGTGTTCAAGAATCTTTTGGCTGTTTCATCCGCTAGCCCCCTTACTCTGGATTCTTCTCATCAACTCTTAAACTGTTCTCCAAACAGTTTCGTCTCCTATCGTCCTTTAGAGACATTTTTTCCAACCTTTCTTGAGTGCACCAGCTTTGCACACGTTGTTTGTTGTGTGTAAGAAATTGGGTTATTGATTGAGGGGGGCGGAAACCCTACTCAAGCATCAACCTCAATCCTTGTCGGGGTAACCCACAAAAGTCACAAAATTAACCTCTGCTTAACCCTCCAGTAGCTTGACACAAAAGTCAGGCTTAATTTAGAGGCACTGTATAAATTAGTTATGCAGGACACAAACAGTAATAAAGTGAAACTACAACACAAGAAAAATTCCTAACCAGTTTAGAAAAATAGTGAAAATAATAATATGCAAATTTCACCACAATAAATTAAATTAAACCAATGGAACGAGAGTTATGGACATTTAAAGTTTTAAGTGAAATCCAGCACCTAAAAGATCAAAGCACCAACCACGTGTATCTGGTCGTGAGAGACTGGGTCAAAATCAAAAGTTAAGGCCGACCGCAACAGAGTTCGGGTGAGATACAAGGGGTGGATTGGGCCCGGTCTCAGCTTACCTTCAGACTTAAAAGATTTTCAGAAAAAAGTCCAGAATAAGGTAGAGTGCAGCTGGGGAAGACAGCAGGCTGTGTCCGAGGATGAGTCGTCAACGCCGAGGAGCCACTAGACGAAGTCTCGGTGAAGCCATCGACAATGACGGGAAAAGCTTGTAGTGGGAAAAGCTGGATTTTCGGCCAAGGAGGTAATCGTTGTCATTGTCGGTTGGGAGTCTCTCACCATCAAACTCGGTAAAGATTTTTACCTTCGGACTTTTTGGAAGATGGAAACCTCTAGCGGGACAAAGATGCAGGATGGCTGGAGGGGCTCCATGAGTTTTGATACCTTTGCTAAGGAGTCCTGCTGAACAGGATTTGCTGCTGCGGAGAAGAACATAGCGGGTGTTAAGGCAAAGTCAGGCTGACCGGTGATGCATCTCTGGCGAGCAGCTGGCAGGGAGATCCCGGTTTTAGGCACATTCAATACCACCAGCACGACTACCAATGGGTCCAGGACATGGGCGGCATCACTTGGGGGGTTAGGGCTCACTCCAACAGAGGCCAGGTGTGAGGAGGTTCAAGGAGCTTTTTGTGTCCCTGTAAATCACACAGGAGGCCAGCCAGCTAGCCCTTGGAGTCACTTCTGGTGGTCCTGTGTTAAAGGAGATAGTCCAGTTCTCCTTCAAGCAGCAGGGCAGTCCTCTGGTAGCAGCTGGGCAGTCCTTCTGAAACTTCCAAAGGTCCAGGAGTGTGCCAAAAAGTTACTCTGAGAGTCCAATATTTATACCTGGTGCCAACCTTTGAAGTTTGAACTTTCCCTATACTACCCGTACATCTGGTTCTGGAAAGTTCTTCTCTTCCCCTGCCAAGGCTCCAATAAGTCTGGGGTGACAAAACACTAGTGTCAGGTTCCTTTGTATGTGTGGTGGAGACAGCCCTTTGAAGTGGAAATAGGGCAGGGAACATCTCCGTCCACTGCCATCTTGGGAGGATGGTCCATCCTGCCAACACCTAGTCTCCTTTTGCCTCACTGTGTGGGAGGAATACACAAAGCCCAACAGCAGAGGCATTCACAGTCATGTGACCCAGAAGGTAGCAATTGGTTAGGGGAAGAAAATGCGAACTTTCTATGAGTGGCATTTTCAGAATTGTGACTTAAATTCTGACATTGCCATTAAGGTGGATTTTAAATGTCAGTTTATTTGAGTATAAACATTATATGCCTACCTGCTCCCAATTAAAAAAGTCAAAAATTAGCTCTTACATGTAATAAGGTAACCTGATGCTATCCAATGGGAGAGATATTCCTTACAGTAGTGGAAAACGAATTTAGGAGTTTTTCACTACCAGGCCATGTAAAACTTAAACTCACATGACCTATTTTGCAAATACAATGCACCTTGCCAGATGAGCTTTTTAGGGCCGACCTTTGGGGTGACTTATTTGTATTAAGAGAGAAGATTTATATCTGGCAAAAGGTTTGTTTTGCCAAGTTGAAATGCCAGTTTAAAACTGCATTACAGGCTGCAATGGCAAGCCTGAGGCATGTTATAAAGGGTTACTTTAGTTGGTGGCACAATGAGTGCTGCAAGCTCACTTGCAGTATTTAGATTGCACACCATGGGTACATGTTGTACCATATACTAGTGACTTATAAGTAAATTAAAGGTGCCAAACAGGTATAAGCCAATTTTACCATGTTTTAAGGAGAGAGCACATGCACTTTAGCACTGGTTAGCAATGGGAAAGTGCACAGAATCCTAATGCTAAATAAAAACAAATTCAGAAAACAGTGAGGTTAAGGCATAAAGTTTTGTGAAAGACCACACCAAGGCTGTCAGGTCTAACACTGTGCATAGGGGGCACCGTAGCTGCAAGAGGAAGTCGTGCTAGAATCAGCCAGCACCAAAGTCAAGAAAAGTCTTAGCCCAGTCCCGGAACTCGACACTTGCTATCTGTGGTTTCTTTGATGATCGTATTAGTACTGAGGCTGCTTCAGCCCTTTTCGGGTACCTCAATGTAAACTTTAAATGTTGAATTCCATCCACAACATCTGTCCACCCACTCTCCTACGAATCCTTTCACCCATCCAATTATACACTCACCCATCATCCTATCATCCATTAATTCACCTTTTCATTTACCCATTCTTTCTTTGGCTCATTTGTTCATTGCTAGGACAGCAATCCCCTGTATGACTCTTGAATGCTTGAGACCATGCTCCTATGTCCTAAACATGTCCTATTCCTCTGTTTGTGAAATAACAGGGTTTTTATATTGTCCCCCACATGATTCTGACATACGTGAGCTCACTGTGGGTTCTCCCTGTTATATAACCTGAGAAACAAGAGCCATGCTCTGCTGTTGAGGTGTATCCCCTCTTTAAGGAAGTGACTTCAGTCCTCCCTAAGTGGTATTTTTTTAAGTAACCATGGTAACGGTGTAATTTTGCTAAAGAAGGAATAGACCTTTTTACCATGATAATTCAATGGGAGAAGTCTACTGACCTCCCTGTCTATCAGATTCTGCTTGAGTCCTTTAGCTCGGGTCTTTCACTTCTGTCTGTATGAGTTATGAGTGAAAACTGCTCAGTTTTTGGTGTTCTCTGAGTTTGCACCTGCATTCTTTCCATTTGTCTAGTATCCAGCTGTAGAGGTTTACAGTGTCATGTGGGTTAAGATGTCAGATTTGTCCCTTTGTAGTTGGCCTGGAGTGCCCCTGCTTCAGTTCTTCCATCTCCAAATTCCTTCCTGCATGTTTTTCATTCACAAAGGATTTGGCTTGCTGTATGATTCCAATACAAATCTGTACTGGTCGAAGCCAGCTTAAGAAGGGGCTTCTGCTGTCCATGACATAGACATCAGCTGAGGCAAATTTCAACAAACTTAAATGAAAGGCATCTGTTTATGAGATGTTCTTAGGGACACTGATAGAGCATAGTGGCCTCCTTATGATGTTATTGTGACTCACAAGATCCATGTTCAAGATGTATTTACTGCCAAAAGGGCAAAGACAACTGCCCTGGGTGAGGGTGGGGTCGCTAAAGGAAGGGACCATTGAAGGTAAACACAGTATATCCACAGTGAGGCTCAGAGGCAGCTACCTAGGTAAAAATGGCCAAACACTGTTGGCAGGAAAAGGTGCCTTGAGGGAGCAGGAGAACAACTAGGATCCCAAGTACTAAAAAAATACAGAGCTATATGCTACACATTTTGGATTGTGGACAAATAGCTGCAGTGCACAATTTGTAAAACAAAAGAATAATATTCGATTTGCAGACACCAAATATTTTCTTAGGAGTTTTCTGCGAGTGCCTCCCACTTCTATCTCTGCCCACTGAAACATCCCAAGCCCTCTTATCATTGTACTCCATTTTTTAAATAATTTGTGTTTCACCTCTATTGGTATGTACAGCAGTCCATAGAACTCCAACTAGATTTGCTTAGTCCTAGAAAAAGAAGGACGCATACATTGAATTGTGTCATTTGTTACAGAGAAGCATGGCTCTACATTTATTCTATTGGGGTATACCCGTATACATATCCAACTTGTAATGTCAACTCCAAGGGAGCAGATTTTCCAGAAAGACAAACTCCACAACACAGTCAATATGGAGATACCAAATGACACTGATCGATCTCACATTGCTATCCCAGACTCTATACCAAATGGAATGATACTACATAACCTTGGCATATGAATGAATGAATGAATGAATGAGTGAGTTTGTATAGCGCTCAGCTACTCCAAAAGGAGTGTCCCGGCGCTGCAGAATCACAGAGCTACCTTATAGCACCTTATGCCTGCCAACTACCCTCTGACCACTTGCCAGGTCATCTCTGTAAGAGTGCATGTATAGGACATGCATGCTTTGCAAAAATATATGTCAACCCTTGCCAGTGAAGCACAGATGACAGCCTTGAGAACAGTACATTTTAAGCATTGACTAAAAATACAGCGTGCTGGTGAATGGATGATTCTTGTCTTTAACGGTTTACTAAGCTTAAACAGAAGTACAAATGCACATATTAAGGGCCTGATTACGATGTCGGCCGGAATTTCCTTGAACCAACACCGTCTCCGTACTGGCTGATCTCTGGTCGGCGGTTCTGACCGCCTGATTACAATGCGACTGAACACTGTTCGGTCGGATACTTCCTTTTCTCTATGGGAGCCTGTATTACGACAGTACAACGGCCGTAACACAAGCTCCCATAGAGAAATGGGAGGATGTTGAAAACCCTGCACCCTGTGTCAGGCACCCCATGTGCCTGCCACACAGTGCAGGGATTTACAGGTGGATACCCTGGGGACCCCCTCAGCCACCAACCGTAGCCCGCAGGATGAAGGGGGCCCTGATAAGGGGCCCCAAAGTCACTCTCTGACAGCCTTTCCGTGTCGGAAAGGCCAGCATGGAAAGGCTGTTGGAAACCGACATCGTAATCCAGACTGAGGAAACGCCATCCATAGGGGATTACGGCGCAGTTCCGACCGGCCGGAATACTCCTGGAGCCGGTCGGAACAGCGTCGGATTGACTGGTCGGTTTACGCTCCGACCGATCGTAATCGGGCAATCAGAACGCAAAGCAACTGTGTCAGTCAGAAAGCCTCCGACTGTGTCGCTCAGCTGCCAACCACCGGTCAGAGGCAATTCCGACCAACATCATAATCAGGCCCTAATAGTGTTCAGTGACACGCATTGGTAGGAACCATCATACACTACAGTTAAATACACTCCTCGTCTAGGTCTTAATAATCTTGTACTCGCCTTTGTCCCCAATACTTGCATAACCTTGTAAAGTGTACATGTGCAAATTCTGGTCACAGTGAAAAAAGTACTGCACAACAAAGATAGACATTGAAGGTGAAAGAGCATATGCTTTACAGTTCTGACTTGAGGCCCTTGTAAGAAACCCTGCAATATTTCTGGTATTGTATTTTAACATTTGTATAGCGCATACTACCTCTACCCCATTGCGGGACACGGAAGTGCATATCTACATCAATTTTAAACTGCATAGTAATTTTAATGAGGACCCAAATATATAAGCAACAGCACAGCAATAGCTTGGCCATAAGGGCAGCAGGATGATCAGTGTATATACACCAAAAAAGAGAGGGATCAGAAATGACCCCCGCAATCATATGGCAACACTTGTAAGACAGAGATGGTATTGAATGAGTAAAAGGATGCCAAAAAGGCAAGAATTGGAACTGTGATATGAGCAATAGCCATCATTGTTTTTATAAAGGCAAGAATACAGCCTACTACTGAACAAATACACCTTGTAAGAAATGTGAGTATTGTTTGGGGGGTGTTGGGGGCGCTACCCATCTCAAGGAATAATCACAATGTTGTCAGGTTGAGCCCTCATAGTCATTAAATTAACCTGAGCTTAACCCTGTGTTATCTATGGCACACTGGAAACAGGATTAACTTTGGGCAATCTGTAAATTATTGATGCAGTACCAAAAAAGTAATAAGGTTGAAATGCAAAACAACAATTCCAAACCAAGAGGCATATTTACAATAAAGTGGTGAAGCATGTCGTTAAGCCAAGAAGGTTAACGGCACGCTTCGTCACTTTAGAAACGCAGGGCTGCCACATATTTACTAGAATATGGTGCAGCCCTGCGTTTCCCCCTGCGCTGGCGCTAACTTTAGCTGCCTAGCGCCAACGCAGGCACCCTTGCACCATGGTGCAAGGTTGCCTGTGTTGAGGGGAAGATTATTTGTGCAGGAATATCCCCCTTCCTGCACATAAACAATCTTTAAATGCAGTTTTGTTACTTCTATGTGTGCTGCTTAATCCAGCACACATAGAAGTTGCAAAATGGCATTTTGTTAAAATGATTGTTTATGTGCAGGAAGGGGGACCTTCCTGCACATAAACAATCAAAGGCAATTTGCTGTTGCTGTTTGCTGGCGCTAACTTTAGCTGCCTAGCGCCAACGCAGGCACCCTTGCACCATAGTGCAAGGTTGCCTGTGTTGAGGGGAAGATTGTTTATGTGCAGGAAGGTCCCACTCCCTGCACATAAACAATCTTTAAATGCTGTTTTGTAACTTCCATGGGCCTGATTCACAGAACTAACTTACGTCAAAAACGTAAAGTTAGTACTTTTTGGTATTCACAGACTACACTTACTCATTATGGTATTCACAGAATGAACTTACTCATTTCGGTATTCACAGAAGTTAGTAGTCCTAACTTTAGGACTCCTAAATGCCTTCACAGAATACCGAAAGTCTTAAAGTTAGGATTTTTCTCAGTTTAGGAGTAGTAAAGTTAGGACTCCTAACTTTACTACTCCTAAACTGAGAAAAATCCTAACTTTAAGACTTTCGGTATTCACAGAAGGCATTTAGGAGTCCTAAAGTTATTTCTCCTTGTTTTGCCTGTTTAAGACCAGGTTTTCCCTGGTCTTAATTTTGCCACTGCCTTCTATTTACGCTGCCGTTGTAAATAGGAGGCAGCATCAAAATCAATGGGTGTTGTGGTGGAACTCCCACCGCAACACCCATTGCCCTCCCCTTTCAGGCTAAATACAGAGTGAAATGGTGACTTATTTACAAGGCAGTGTTAAGCCACGTTAAGTGGCTTAAGGCTGCCTTGTAAATAAGGCAAGGCCCCTATCACCAATCCAACATCACTGAAAGTGACATTGTGGTGGCGATAGGGGCTTGTAAATATGCCCCCATGTTTGAAAATTGGAATAACATTTTATAAACAAAATGACATCAAATGAGAAAAATCCAATAAGGGGAACTTGAGATAAGAATTTTTTAATTTTAAGGAGGAATAGTACCAAGAAGCACAAAGTACCAAGAAAGTCAAGGGCCGTAGTAGACCTAGGTGCCATTTGGTACTCCAACCAGGTCCTTTAAGTCCCAATCCACAATATGAGTACATTTCTGAAGCCCTGGAGGACCGCAGAAGAGGCAGCTAGAGACTCACAAGATGTCAGGCAGAGGCAAACAGCAGGTTTCAGTCCAGGTCCAGTTGTCACTGATCAGCTGGACAGTTGAAGGAAAGGCCTCTTGTCATCTTCCTGTAGCCACACAGGAGGTCAGCCAACTGACCCTTGGTGTCCAATTCTTTGTCCTGAATATAAGAGTGAGCAGGTGCAGTCCTTCAGGGCTCCTCTCAGGTCAAAGACAGTTGGTCTAGAACCCTCTTATGTTCTTCCTCAAGTCTAGGAGTTTTCTGAAATGGATACCTGGAGATGCCATATTTATGCCTGGCACATGATATTGGGTTGGAATTTGACCTGGACATGCACTAATCCATGGGGTTCAAGTTCCCAGGGCCAACACTACCCACTTTGGCCATTTTCAAGATCACGAAAGTCTTCAGTCACACTGAACTTGTGCTCCGAGGGCTGGGAGTGTGTGTACAGAGTGCATTATAGAATTCTAGTGAACTCCCAAATCCAACATCAAAATTCAGTTTAGGCAGCCAGTGTACTTACAATAAACCCAGAGACCGAGGTCTGGTAGAGCAAAAGTATGGGTGGGCGGCAGAGTTCACAGAGTTTTTCCCACTCTGTGTTCCGCTTGGAGCACAGAGTTCTGGCAAAACTCTGACAACCACTGTGTGGCTGAGTTTTTTCTTGTGCACTGCTTGCCAACGTTAAGTTGGTGAGCGTAAATTTGCATTTCCCTAGAGCGATTTTAGGGCTCAAGAACACCCCCAGCAAGATGTCTCAATACGGGCAGTTGCAGCAGGTCACAACCATTGAGAAAGCTGCCGGTCGAGTAAAAAATCTACTTGAGTGGCAGAAAGAAGCAGCGCCCTCTGGCACGCTGCATGGTGCCGTTTGTGCTGAATTTAGGAGGCGGAACAAGCTCCTAGTGCAACAAATCAACGCAAGCAGCGCATCGTGCCCGAATTTCAACCGCTCGTGGAACTCAGTGTAATCTCATGGAGTTTTTATGTAACTCTGCGATTTCCGCAGAGTGAAACTCCATGAGTTCCGCCCAGGCCTAATCAAAAATAGAGAATTCCTTCAACCAGACAGTGAATACAAAAGGATTGTTTTAGCATCCTGTTCTCTGCTCTTCAATAAGTTATATGTAAACCCAGTAGACCAGTCAAGCAGGCTTTGACGTGGTAATGTCGAAAAGGATGCTCACAGGCCCCATCCTGTTTATTCTGGAAGGTTACGGGGAGACATCTCTGCCCCTTCAGGTCAGCCTTTTGTTTGCTCCTGGGAGAAATTTCACACCTATTCAAATGCTAATCCCTGGCTGGGAGAAGTAGGAGAGCAAATGGAAATTAGCCTCTAGGAACTTCAGGTAGGGAAAAGGTAACTTTCTAAAAATCACCTTTTTTTTTAATATTTATGAAAAATCCGACTTCACCATTGAATAGTTGATTAATTATTTTTTTGGCTAGTCCCATTCCTAAGATCCTGCACTAGGATTTTTTTTTTTTTTTTGTCCTCATATAGCAATATTCTAAGGATTGGAGGTGTCAGGGGCCCATTTCCCTTTTTGGAACCGACTCTTTAGGGCATCTCCTGGGTAGTCAAATCTTGTGTGTGGAGCTTGTCCACTTGCCCTCTATGCTTGGGCCCCTTTTTGTCCATTCCTCGTGCAAATTCGATCTGGGCTGAGCTAGTCACTTTGACTACTCCTTCAAGTTCCACTTGAAAGCAAGTATTGCATTGCCTAATCATAGGACCAGACAATTCATTTATTCATTTATTCGTGGCTTAGTTTATGAATTTTGGTTTTCCCAAATATTCCAAAATGTATTTCTCTTTCCCTTATGGCGGCTCGTGTCTAGTGAGTGTGTTCTGTGAACAGAGGCTAGCCAATCTATATATAGTGGGGGTGAACTTTTTATCCAATTAATACATATTTCTCTTCTTGCTAGAAGTATTAATATGAAGAGTATTTTCTCCTGGTCTTTACTCAACTTTCTTGCTCCCCCATCTAACTGGCTTATCCCAAAGATAACCAAGTCTATACTCACCACAATCTGCCGTCCCAGTATTTTCGATAATGTCTTACCCGTATCCATCCAAAATTCCTCCAGGCTTGGGCACTGCCGGAACATATGAAGATCGTCTGCACCCACCTCTCCACACTTGGGACAGCTTCTCTTTCTTTGGCCTTTGATTTTCGACAGCCTCTTTGGAGTCCAATATGCTCTATGGATAGTGAATAGATGGTTCCTTCTTAATGGAGCAGATTTCACAATTTTCCAACACATAGCTGTAGATACTTGCCATATGTGCTGAATATCTAAATCCGGCAGTGCGCTTCCCCAGATCTCATCAGGAATTTTGTAATCGTCTTCAGCTTCTTGTATCAATGCCCAGTACCAGTATGCGACTTCTCTTTTTTTTATTTTATTGCTCTGTATCATTTCCTCTGCTGCCCCATTGCCATTTTCAATGTCCTTTAGATTTTTGGCCCAACTGGTTAACTGGTAATACTTAAATCTCGAAATTGTACCTCTAGTTTGTTCTCTCAGGGCCTCCCATTCTATGAGAGAGTTCTGTATCAATAACTCACCCCATTTTGTAATGTTATTTTCTCTGAGGGGATTTGCTAGTCTATCTTTTAGGTAATCTGGAGTTCCCGGGGAATTCCAGATCGGCGCATATTTGCTATAATATGGAATTTTGAGTGTCTTCCTCATCTGGAACCAGCGTGAAGCTGCCGCCTTCAGGGTTCCTGCACTAGGATTTTAACCTGTAATTGGTTTTCTACCTAGCACAGCTAGGCCTGCCACAGTGAAAAATAGTTTTTGAGTGCTAATCATTGTAAGGCCATGTTAACATTAAATTCCTACATGACCTTCTTTTTAAGACCATTCATCTGCTTTGTGGGCTCCAAAGCCTATATATAAGGGTGGCTTATTAATATTTAAAAGGGAGATTTCGACCTGTCAAATTGGTTTATTGGCAGGTTGAATTGCAGTCTTTAAATCACCACAGTAAGGCTACAATGTTAGGCTTGAAGCCACGTTTAAAATGCCACTGTACAGGACAGCACAACAGGTGCTGCAGTCCATTAGTGACATTTTACTTATAAGCCCTGCTTACATTTTACACCATTTACTAGGGACTTGCATCTATGTTAAATATACCAATTAAGAAAATGCCAATTTGACCATGTCTAAGGGGGGAGCTAGGCACTTAACTACTGGTTAGCAGGGGTAAATTGCACAGAATTCTAAAACCAGCATAAATATAGGGTCCAGTAAGAGGAGAAGAATAAAGGGTGACCAGACAGAAAAGGCAGATTTCCTACACACTCGATGAATGAAGAATAGGAATCAAGGTTGACAACCTGAGCAGAAACTACACTATCTTTAAAAGGCCCATAATCAACCTACGTCTGCTAGGCCAATGGAGTCCAACATTTTCTTCAGGGGTTTATGCCCCAAGCCTGTCTGAAGTTACCAAAGGCAGACTAGCACCCGTCAGTTGAGCACTAGTTGGGTTGTGGTTCACACCCTAACAAGACTGGCAACCTGCACATTTGAGGCTGAGAGGCAAAGCACTTGGTTGGTTTCTTCACTGTCAGTGCAACAGCAGATCAATCTGCCTCACATCACTCCTCTGTCACCTGCCCTCCATACAAGCCTAATACTTTTCTTACATCCGAGAGAACCTTGCTGTTCTTGTGTATACAAAGAGGTAATCTCCTCACATTCTTGAATTTCCTCCCAAGCAAATTACACTTTCATTATTAGTAGGAAGAAGACATTTCAGGCTAAAGAAGAGACAATATGGTGAAAGGAGATTTTCTCTGCTTCCATTGTTTCGGCTAGGACTGCTGCATGGCACAGATTTGGTAGTTCTCATTTTCTTCAGTCTTAGCCCAGCTAACTTCTATATATGTTTCCATAAGTTAACTTTCCTTCTGTACTCCCTTCTCATTTTCTCCCTCCTCCACTATTAACTCTACTCTCTTATCTAGCAAAAGGCCTTTCATCTGAGAAAATAGTAGCAAATATCAGCCATTTCCTGTCCTAGACAACCCTAATTCTATTTCTCTGAATGCTGGCTCCAGCCAGCAGAGAGTGTTGATTGAATCTGCGTGATACTGCAGCTCAGTTCTGCCCTCGGAGAGCAGAGCCTATGATTCACTTGTCCATTCACAAACTCTGGGCCCTGTAGACGCATTTTAGGGAAAACAGAGACTATCCCTTACCATTTTAAAGATAGTTGATATGTCTGGGCTAGGCTTTGTCAAATCCGGGGCACCTGGTATGAAGAACCCTGCCAGGCTGTAAAGAAGACTGCCAATTACCACTTCAAAGCTGGTTGCAATGTCTTGTTGCATCCTTCTGACCCTTCCTATTACTGAGATATGATCGCAATCTGCCTTTATTGGCATTAGAAGATGAACGTAGGTCGATCCCTGCAGCCCGGAAAAATCAAACCAATCCTAACCACTTTAAAGCTGATCACAATGTCTCTGGAAAGCATTGCTGATTCCTGGGCACTTTGTCAATTCTCACTGACCCTCAGCATTGCAGAGAAGTTCACCGCTACCTGCATTTGAAGAAGAAATACATTGAGTCCTGCCTAGTAGTAACTTTACACACCCCTAACTTTGACCAGATATGTCTTGGCAACACGAGTGTTACTTGGTGCATTTGTGGGAGCTTTGCAGCCCTTATCTGTCCATTAAGAGAGTAACCTTTTGCTCACTTGTAGTATTGTATTGTATTGTAGAATTTATGTAGTGCTCACTGCTGCAATTTGGGGCACTGAAGTGCTTACTCAAACAGATAGTATGCTACACCATGTATTGTGTGTGTTTAGAAGGGTGCTGTTTTGGAGCAAATGTTTTCATGTTGTGCATGATGACCACCGAGGTGCAGTTATCATGTTATCGGACGCAGGGCCTGGCAGTGTGATGAATGAGGGTATGTAAGAGATAGACAAGCAAATTATAATTCAATTAAGGACTAAATCATATAGGCAACTACACATAACCTGCCTAACTTTAGGAACAGCAGGATGCTCAGTAGGCTAGATAAATTGTAGACCACATCGGAACTAGGAGCATTATGAACCATACATTTAGTTTAATAAAGCTCAGATTTAGAAGTTTACACGGCTCCAGTACATACAAGTAAGGTGTGTCGCTTCAACCCATTGTACTGCATTCTACATAACATTGCGTTAATATGTTCTTCGACCTGCCAAATAGTTCATTAACACTGATGTGAAGGAAAATAGCAACAGGCAAGAGGTACATATATGGATGGGTATGTAGGAAGTGGTCCAGGAGCAGAGGTCATTGTCAATGTTTTACTTTGGACAGATTACATGGGAAGGCACATGCATGATCGGAAATATAGGCTGTAAGCAGTGAGGGGCAAAAATAATGAAATTCCCAATAGCAACCACATTTAACTCAGATAGTTGTGGGTATGGATATCATGCCTCACACATATATATGTTTAATGTTTTTCTCCATTTACAATGTGCCTTCCAGTTTGTGCAATTCTGAAGAAGGTCCAGGGCTCACATCCTTCCCTGTATCTTTCCTGGAGAACAGTGTTACCTAATGTAATACTTTAGACGAACTAGAGATGAACCACTCCAAGGTGTTATTTATGCCGTAACTACTCATTCGATACCTCGCACGTTATGGGGTGAGTCAGGGACTCAGGTTATGGTTGACATTGCAGAGTCCTCTTCCAGTAAGATTGGGGACAAAACTCAACATTATCAAACACGAAGTTGGGAAATAGAGTCTTGCCAGGAGATGGGTTTGGTCATGCAAATCTGCTCTTTATATGACAAGCCACCATGGGCAGGAATGTTGACATTCAGGCAATATGTCTGCTTCACTCACTGTAAAGTATGCTCTGGCCCCTCCCACAACAGGACATGAGCTTACATATCTCTACAGTAGAGGAATACTGCATTTTGGCCCCTCTCAGTAGATTGTTTCTTCTTCATCCATAGTGCTGCTGCTGCACGCTTTACCCTTGTGCTGGGAAAGACCCATGGTAATGGCATTAGGTAATGTAGAAAAGTGCTTTCTACATTACCTAATAGCTTTTCACATCATGGTGGAGAGACTCGGCGATGTAAAGCGATCATTCTGATGGATACATGTACCTGCAGATTTCTTACCTTTTGAATATCTCAGGTGCCAGTCTGAATCCAGAAACATTTCTCCAATACTTCTCTTACACCGGGAGGGCGTGGCACTTAGTGACTTCGTATGATAATTGCACTTTACTTTTAATTGAAAATGGATTTTTGTAATAGAAACCTTTTATGGGTCACTGCGTTGCCAACCTTCCAGCCTTGTTACCAGAAGTCAATAAATATAATGTAATTGTAGAGCTTATATAGTGCCTATTACTGGGAATGGCATGTTTGATATGTTCCTAATTTTGGCAGATAAGGAAAAGAGACACAGAGAGATAAATTAATTGGCCCAGTACACACCCAAATAGCCAAGTTGGGAATATGATAACAACATTACAATTAAACCACTTCTCCTTCATGAGTTCAATCCAGACTGGACTAGTCCAAGAAGACTTATTACCAAAGAAGAGGGAGATATCATCAAGGGGAACCAATATACATCACAGCATGTCTCATGCAGAACGCTCCAAATTTCTATGCTACATCGCTGGTTCAATTGGCAGAAGAAATAAACTTTCTTTACTAAAACTTGAAAGCATGCCTTGAGGACAGTTGTGCTCTTGTTAAGTTGCTGTTCCGCATCCAACGTGAGTCAACTTGACAAGCTTGATTGCTGACTTCAATCACATCTGCCTCAGATGTGCCCCGCTCAGCAGACTGCAGGTGGTCCAGAATACGGCGGCGGGACTGGTCCTCAATGCTCCTCCTAGGACTCCTTCTCGCCCTCTTCTTAGGCAGCTGCATTGGCTTCCTATCCGCCAACGGGTAAGATTTAAAATCTGCTGCATTATCCACAAGTCACTGTTAAATTTAGGCCCCACTTACCTCTCGGAGAAGTTCACGCCGTATGTACCTTCCAGATCTCTTCGCTCGGGTGCCAAACATCTTCTTGTGGTTCCTCGAGTAAGAAAGGCTAGATTGGGAGGAAGAGCCCTCTCCCATCTTGGCCCTCGATATTGGAATGAGCTTCCCATACTTTTGAGACAATGCATTGATCACCTACAATTCAGGAAGCTGCTTAAGACCGCTCTTTTCCGCGTCTGATTCTGATGTTGCTGCACTACACTCTCAAGGTCCGTCCTAAGCGCAGAGATACCCCTTCGGGGGTCGATTCAAGCGCTATATAAGTAAATGAATAAATAAATAAAAAAATAGAATGACAACCCCCCCGCTGGATTTTAGATTCCTTTTAACAAACTACTGGGTAGTGACATAGAAGAGATTCATTCAGAGGTCCATGTTTCCTACCCCCTCCCCTCCTCCTTCTTAGAGTTATAATTCAGTTCTCTGTCTAACCTGTTCCTTAACAATGATAGAGATGATCTTCTCGCTTGTACCTCTCATAATATCTGTGCTCCTTGCCTCACTCCTTCTACCCATCCTGTTGCACATTTCACCATCTACTCTCTTTTATCCATGATCATACTCCTCATGCCTATCCCTTTTCTGCCTAGAGGACCTTCATTAGCACTGGTTATTTTTTTGTAATTGATACTATTATTTGCCACACATAGGCAGATATGTGCTTCGAGTAAACCAGAGGATTAAATGCAGAGGAATGACAATGGCTCAATCCCTCAAGTTGGCCCGTTGTGGGCTGGTGGTATGTGGTCTGTTTAATAGCTTAGTTTTAAGAACTTTCTAAACTCAAATTGATATTTTTTATCCAGAATGCCAATTGAGCACCATTCCTGAGCTTTCAGGAGCTACCAGCATATAACAACCCACTTTGTATTTTTTCACCGTGGAATCCGGAGCTTTCAGAAACTATCAACATACAACAACCTACTTTGGATTTCCTTACCCTAGGATCCAATTCCTGATTGGTTCTGTGGTACCTATCTATGTAAACAGGTTAATACTCAACAAAGGGCTCTGCAGTTAGACTGCTTGTTTGTCCAAGAAACTTTATACGCCATACTCAGCACCTTATACTTTTGTGCAATGTTTTTCCTTAGTTCCAGCATGTTATGTTGCTGATATGGACCTTGCAAGTGTGATAGATGTGATTGAATAATGCAGCTCGGTAGTGATTACCTGTGGTGTAATGTTCAAACCAGCTGTAAATAATGATCAGTGGACTGTCCACCTTTAATACCTTCTCCTTGAAGGACAATATATGATTGAATCACACCCCACAGAATTTACTGCTGGTAGCATCCTAACCATCACCTTATGGTCATTAGTATATGGATGAAAGTCAAGATTAAATTCTTTGATTTACTCCTGGAAAAATTTCAGAGCGTTTAACAGGTAGCAAAACATCTGACTCTTGTGATACACCACTGTTAATAACCCATATTGTAAGAGATAAAGTTGTATTTGAACCTTCTGACTTCTGTTCATCTTGAAGAAGTCAACTGTCTTTAAAGTGGGAGAAACGCCTAGGTTACAACCACATGGTCCTGAAAAGTTCCTTCCTTTCCCTGCTACGGCTCTAAAAAGTTGAAGTTTAGGGTGACAAAAGACTAGTGTTAAGTTTCTTTGTATGTGCTAGAGATAACCCCTATTGAAGTTCAAGTGGGGCAAGGAACAGCTCCACCCCCACTCATCTTGCCCACACCTAAGCCCCTTTGCCTCACTGTCTGGGAGGAATACACAAAGCCCTACAGCAGGGTCATGTGTCCCAAGCTACAGGCTGCAGGCACCAAAGGGCTAGGACAAGAAAATGTCATTTTTTTTATATCTGGTATTTTCAGAATTGTGACTTGAAATCTGACTTTACCATTAAAGAGGGTTTTAAATTACAATTCTTTAGAGACCAAACTCAATATTACTACCTACTCCCAATCAAAAGTTATTACTTATTAAATGTAATAATGTAGCCCAATGTTATCCTATGGGAGAGGAGGCTTTGCAGTAGAGACAACAAAGGTAAGCGCTTTCCACTACCAGGACATTTAAAATGTAACAGTACATGTCCAACTTCTTAAATACACAGAACCATTCCCAATGGGCTGTTTAGGGCCTACCCCAGAGGTGACTTATATGTATAAAAAAGGAAGGTTTTGACCTAGCAAAACGTTTATTTTGCCAGGCCGAAAAGGCCTTTTAAAACTGCACACACAAGCTGCAATGGCAGGCATGAGGCATGTTTAAAGGGCTACTTAAGTGGGTGGCACAATCAGTACTGCAGGCTCACTAGTAGCTTTTAATTTACAGGCCGTGGGTACATGTAGTACCATCTGAATAGGGACTTACAATTAAATGGGCCTGTATAGTGTAAGCCAATTTCACTATGTTTAAAGAGAGAACAAGCACTTTAGCAATAGTTAGCAGTGGTAAAGTGCATAGAGTCCTAAAAGCCAACAGAAACAGGTTCAGAGAACAAGAGGCAAAACATTTGTGGATGACCCTGCAGAGAGGGCCAAGTCCAACACCCTGACAAGGATTGTGGTTGTTGCTTGAGTAGGGTTTCCACTCTCCTCAACCAATAACCTAATTCATTATCTTCCGTATACCCATGAGGCACTGATAAGATACCATATTAAAAGCAGGTGGCTGGTCCAATAAAATAACAACCTGCCAATTCATGGATTCATAACAGTTTTTTTATGTCATAAACCAGCACTGTTTGAGCACTGTGAAATTTACAGAAACCTGACTGTCCCCTGTCTCACAGCTCCCCTACCTCCATAAATGCTTGAAGTTGATTGAGGATCTTCATCTTTAATACATTGTTAATCTGAGTGATTTGAAATTTTGGCTCAAAATTAGTTTGGTTTATTCTCTGAAAAGGTGGACTTTTTGAAGAGCTGTATGATGTTCATGCTTTTTCAATTATGCAGGTACCATACCTTCTGAACAGAGTGATCAGAAAAGGCTGTCATAGTCCATACAATATTTGAAGTTCTTTGTTCTCTCATGAAAGTTGGGCACTTGTCCATGGGTGATGAGGATTTCTCTTATTTAGTGAGGCTCTTGCATATTTTCTGTCCAATGACTTTCTTGAAGGAATTCACATTTAGGGGCCGATTACGATGTCGGTCGGAAAGCATTCCGAACAAATCGGTCTCTGAATGGTTTCCGACTGAATCGCATTCGGGAAATCCGACTGACCGATTACAATGGTTCCGAACATCGTTCAGTCGGACTCCCATTGACTTCAAAGGGAGCCTGTATTCCGACCGAATACACAGGCTCCCATTGAAGAAAGGGGTGGGTGGGGAAAATCGTGCACCCTGTGGGGGGCACCTTATGGTGCCTGCCACACTGCATGGTCAGAGAGAGATGGGACCCATGGGTACTCCCACGGGCCCCATTCAGAAGGCCCGGGTGAAGGGGGGCCAGCTACAGGCCCCTAAAGTCGGATTCCGACAGCCAGTCCGTGTCGGAACAACCGATTCGGAAAGGCTGTCCGAATCCGACATCGTAATACGTCGGTCGGAAACGCGATCCGTAGACCTGTACGAGTCTGCTCCGAACGATTCAGTTTCTCAGCATGCCGTTCCGAACCGAGTCAGATCCGAGTTGGGAAGTCCGAATGCTTTCCGACTATCGGTCGGAAAGATGGGTGCCGAATCGGATTCGGCCGACCCGAATGCCATTCGGAGCGTTTCCGACCGACATCGTAATCAGCCTCTTTTACAGTGAGATCTCATATCTGGGCTGAGTTAATTTTACAGTCATAAGTCAAGGACGTTGGTGTCATTTTGCAGGAAGGTCTCAAGAAATTCAGAATGTTTAAGCCTCTACACATTCTGCACAAAGAGCTGCAGATTTTATAAACAGAAGAAACCTTATTTGTGATAAAAAATAGTCCACATAAATATATGCTTTTTTTAATACTGCAAGCTTTGTCTGCAATAGACTATCAAAATGACCCAAGAAAGTTGCTCCTTTCTGGATCTCAAGCCAGTACCTTCCTCCAATTGACACTTTTCATTGTCAAACACTTTTTTAACTAAGAATTTCTGCTTCACCGACCCAAAATTGTGGAACTGTTTTGGGATTCTGATTCTGAGTGATATCTTTGATGGTGTCAGCTGTTGAAGCCCACTGTGTAGACCCCACAAACTTGTATCAGCTTCTCCAGTTACTTTTATCTGCCTGGAGCTTTTTTTACATGGCCAAACCTTCTTTTTTGAGTGCTCCTGCGAGCCCTCGCTGAGTTGCAGAGCCATTGTCGGACATCAAGTACGAGCAGGTTGCCCTCTTCACATAAGAGCTACCCCTTCAGTACTTGAGTTCTGCATCAAACTGAAGACCTGGCTCTTCAACTACTCGGCCCAGACACAGCACAAGTAGCATCTGCTTATTTGCACTAGAATATCCCCTCGCCCCAACTCTCCCCATCCCCAGGTGGTTCATGCACTCTACAAATACCCATATCATAACATAACACAAAGAGGTCTTATTTAGGGGATATTTGCTTTAGATATAGTTCTTAAGGCTCATGCCATAAGGAAATGATGATGGATGGATTGCATATGGCTGGGTCTGAACTGGGGTAGCAAAGTGAGCTAAAGAACAATGATGGATTCAACCCAGATTTGTGACTCGGGGTGAGTGTCTGAAAAGTTTCAGCGCTCCGTCCATCATCTCCTTGTGTTTGCTTTGTTCCCCTTAAGTTGGCAGGGTATGCCCAGACGTGCGTCTTTTGCTCACTTTGCCACTGGATTCCAGCTTGCCTGGCTGATGAGGCGTGTTACCCCGAAAACTGCCCCAGGATTCTTGTTTCAGGTTCAGGGAAGACCTGGTTTGGCAGTT
The DNA here is from genome assembly GCA_963921515.1 of Calotriton arnoldi. NCBI lineage: Eukaryota > Metazoa > Chordata > Amphibia > Caudata > Salamandridae > Calotriton > Calotriton arnoldi. Next base: position 279,220 of record CAWUFW010015832.1, on the reverse strand, counting down.
TGGGCTCTACTATTCCCATGAGGAATAGGGTCAAGACTGATTTGCATATGGCAGGGTATGGACTGGGGTAGCGAAGTGAGCTAAAGAACCATGATGTATTCAACCCAGATCTGTGACTGCGGGTGAGTGTCTGAAAAGTTTCAGCGCTCCGTCCATCATATCCTTGTGTTTGCTTTGTTTGCCCTAAGTTGGCAGGGAATGCCCAGATGTGGGCCCCTTGCCACTGGATTTAAGCTAGCCTGACTGATGAGGTGTGTTACCCCGAAACCTGTCCCAGGATGCTTGTTTCCGGTCCAAGGAAGACCTGGCTTGGCAGTTCGGGCTGGACTATTCCCATGAGGAATAGGGTCAAGACTGATTTGCAAATGGCTGGGTCTGACCTGGGGTGGCGAAGTGAGCTACAGAACAATGATGTATTTAACCCAGATCTGTGACTGGGGGCGAGTGTCTGAAAAGTTTCAGCGCTCCGTCCATCATCTCCTTGTGTTTGCTTTGTTTGCCCTAAGTTGGCAGGGTATGTCCAGACGTGGGTCCCTTGCTCACTTTGCCATTGGATTCATGCTAGCCTGGCTGATGAGGGGTGTTACCCCAAAACCGGTCCCAGTATGCTTGTTTCCGGTCCAGGGAAGACCTGGCTTGGCAGTACGGGCTGGACTATTCCCATGAGAAATAAGGTCAAGACTGATTTGCATATGGCTGGGTCTGAGCTGGGGTGGCGAAGTGAGATAAAGAACGATGATGGATTCAAACCAGATCTGTGACTGGGGGTGAGTGTCTGAAAAGTTTCAGCACTCCATCCATCATCTCCTTGTGCTTCCTTTGTTTGCCCTAAGTTGGCAGGGTATGCCCAGACATGGTACCCTGCTCACTTTGCCACTGGATTCAAGCTAGCCTGGCTGATGAGGGGTGTTACACCGAAACACGTCCCAGGATGCTTGTTTCCGGTCTAGGGAAGACCTGGCTGGGCAGTTCGGGCTGAACTATTCCCATGTGGAATAGGTTCAAGACTGATTTGCATATGGCTGGGTCTGACTGGGGTGGCAAAGTGAGCTAAAGAACGATGATGGATTCAACCCCGATCGGTGAGTGTCTGAAAAGTTTCAGCGCTCCATCCATCATATCCTTGTGTTTGTCATGCCAATGATAGCAACAGGTGCCAACCCCATCTTCAGGTAAAATAGGTGCACTTTCTCCTCGGCCTGTTTATTAATCCTGATTCCTCTCAAAAGGCACATTAGATGAATTAGAAATGTTTTTAAACATTTGACTACCCTCTGAAAGATATCCAATAATTTCAATACAAAGCCTATATAACACTTCCTCATTGACTTTTATCGACGTACATGAGGTTCATCATTGTGTCTCCACAAGTATTTTTGTAGCTTTTAATTGATACATGTATATACATTTATTTAACTATTGTTCAATAGACAGTAATGTCTTTTATTGCAGTTCTGTTTATTGATACATGTGTTCCCCAGAACCTAGCAGAGGTAAGCTTTGAATCTAGCATATGCTCCTACTGTTGAGCTAGGGGCCCTTTGATCTGCCTCTGTTTGCCGAGTACTTGATCTTGATTCAGGCATTTTAGTGGCTTTGTAAATGTTCAAGTAAACTTACAGCCACTCACACGCCCTCCCCCACGAGCCAATTTCATGTAGGTTTTATCCTTGCTCAGAGTTCTCCATGTTGCTGGTGACCTTTTCCCACTCTGGTGTTATTGTTATCTACTAGTCAAGTTTGAAATTTGGCATTTATATTTACTTTTATATATTTTTTCTTTACTAGGTGGCACCGTGTGGAAGATTCACTATATGACTCCAAGCTTCTCTCCAGAAGGCAGCGGAGCCTGTTATGCAACGAGCATGTGCCATTGCTCTGGACAACATGTGACCCTTCATGATCCCCCATTGATATTTGACCTTTCCAGAGATCCGTCTGAGGAAAATCCATTGTTGCCAGATGCTGTATTTCTAAGTGTTATAGACTTAGCAGTGAGCCAACATAGGAGCACACTAACCCCAGTTCCACAGCAGCTGTATGGTTTCAAGAATGTATGGAAACCATGGCTACAACCATGCTGTGGGGTATTTCCTATGTGTTGGTGCGACAAGGAGGATGATAATTCAAACAACTAAATGAACGTTGGTAAATCTTATTTGTTTTAAACTAAAACCGTACACTTCATGGTCTGTCATAAACATACATTATTCATTGTATTTACCCAGGCACATTATCATGTTTGTGATTAAGTTTTCTGTTTTTTCCCCCTCTTTGGCCCTTCCCACTCTGGCTGCATTTTTACAAACCATGACATACGTGTCCATTACTCTTCTTAACATAACTGCGTCATCTCATTTCTCTCAATTATGTGCATTCCCCATTATTTATCCTGCTATTTCAGACTCTCATTCAACCTTTAAAAATGCTTGTAATATTTAATGTACGTTTATCACTCTACTGAAATTATGTCGACTTTGTCTCTCAAGCATTAATTCTTTCCTACATATCCATTCATAGCCAGATCCACTCAAACTAATTACTTTAATTGAGCTGTTAGTGTGTATGACCAGTCACTTCAAGGCAATCCAAGTTGTTTGCAAACGTAATTTCAGAATTTCAGTATATTTTTGTTTTTCCACCATTTCCTTTTTTGGATATTGTTCAATGCTCTATTAAGGCTTATTTTTACGTCTGATTTAGTCGAGTGCCTTAAATTCTTACCAAATTTATGAATTGGCAGAGGGTGGGGGAACATGCCTAACATTGTTCTACATCTATTCAAGTTTCTGTTATAAGCTAAATATGAATATTATATATTAAAAAAAAGTTAAACAGCTTGGAACATGGACACTGGTTTACAAAAAAAACATTAGTAGCATAGGAGCATCATGTGTCTTTTGAGCCAGATCCCACCCCAGTAATTGATCCTGTTACTTTAGCCATTGATGACGTCCAATAAAGTGTTTATGTTGCCTTTTCCCATAGTGGCCTTACAGAATGTGATACAGCTGAAGTAAAAAATACAATATTTGCGTGATTAATAAAATATCAAAAGAAAAGCTATTTAAGCACGTAATATCTCAACTTATAAATGTACTAGTGTGCTGACATGATATGGTATGAGTGCTGCAAGACATTGGATTATTGGTTGAGAGGGGCGGAAGCCCCACTGAGGTAACAACCACAATCATCGTCAGGGTAAACCACAAAAGTCACTAAATTAACATGTGCTTAACCCCCTTGTAGCTTGACGCAAAAGCAGTCAGACCTAACTTGGAGGCAATGTGTAAAGTATTTATGCAGCACACAAACAATCAGGGCCGGCTTTAACACTGCTGGTGCCCTGTGCGACCATGTCTGTTGGTGCCCCCCAATGACCACCTCTGCCACGGATTCCCTCACTACCACCCTTTAACAGTGCCCCTCAAGTCTCCATAACCACTGTCTCTCGGATTCATTTAGTTTTATAGCACCACTCATACCAGTGTAAAGTGTCAAAGCACTTTACATCACACACAAATTGCACAGAGACGATCATATGTGTGTAAATCAGTGTATAGGAAATGTTACATCAGACAGGACTACAAGGTGTAGTGTAGGAGTAACATGTCATTGATACTGGTAGGCAATTTAGTTTAAGAGTCCTTATTCTGGAAAAGCACAAATTCTGAATTTAAAATGTAACACCATTGTTAGGGGTTCTCTTTAATAATAAAGAATTTTTTCTATCCAAATGAACCCTTTTGGCAAGATTAGGATAATGAAAGATTGGGCAAAATACATATAGCTCCAACATATACCTTGCAGTTTACATGCAGCTCTTTGATGACAGTTAATAGCTCGATGTTTTATATTAGGATTTTGACTTACAAACAACACATAACAAAAGGAGCTCTCTTACAGAAGCAGTAACCCACTGGCCTATTTACATTATATGCACTTTGTTATCTTCATGGTACACGTTCTCAGCAGCAGGCATTTTAACCCTCCTCTCTACCTTTGGATGAGTCAGAACTACCATTAGACAAACCTCCGTCTCATTCCAGGACAGACGATTAATCACTGGAGTTATCTTGACATTTTAATTTATGCCTGAAAATTGCTGGAGGCTAGGAACGTAGCATCAGGTCCTTTTTAAATGATAATAGACTTGCAAAAAGGTTGCCCCCACCCCAAGTAAGCGCCCGGTGCTGTGGCACTGATCGCACCGCCCTAGAGCCGGCCCTGCAAACAATGATAAAGTGAAAACAATGTGAGAAAACTATAAAACCAATTTAGAAAAATAGAGTACATTTTAATAAATAAAATGATACTAGAACCTGAAATATTCAGTATTAAGGTTTTTAGAAAATACGACACCTAAAAGCACAAAGCCGCACACTCAGTCATCTATTAATGCTAGACCAGTGGAAAGTCACAAGTTCAGGCTGACCTCGGTGGAGCACGGGTCGGATACAATGACCAGGTTAGCCTCGTTGAAAAGTTGTCTCCTAAATCCGGCATGAAGCATTCCATTCACGTTGTAGTAGGCTATGAGGAGCAGGCTTAGCGTCACAGGCTGTTGTTGCTGAGGCGCAAAGTGCAGATCTGGCATTGCCGTTCATCAGTGGTGATCGCAGTTGATACGAACAGCAGGTCTTCGCATTGCCAGTTGTCACATGTGGCAGAGTCTTAGTACGATCAGGCCCATGCACGGTCGCAAAGAGCCAAAACTTCAGGATTTTCACCTGGTTCAGGCCTGGTGTCAGATTCCTTTCTGTGTGTATGAGGCAAAGCCCCCTGAAGTGTAAGTGGGGCTTTGTACAGCAACATCCTTAGTCATTGTGTCAGGATTGCCCATCTGTCCACACCTAAGCCCTCTTTGTGTTACTGTCTGGATATAATACACAAACCCCAACAGCAGAGCCATTCACAGGTATGTGTCCAGGACACTGGCAGAAGGCTCAAATGGTTGAGACTGGAAAATGCCAACTTTCTTTATGTGGCATTTTCAGAATTGTATCTTAAAATCCGACTTCACCATTAAAGAGGTTTTAAAATTACAATTCATTTGAGTGTAAACAGCATATCTCTTTCTGCTTCTGATCTAAAGTCAACACTTACTAAATTTATTACAGTAACGCAGTGTTAGTTAATGGAATAACTAGGCCTTACAACAGTGAAAGACTTTGAGTCGCTCACTGTCAGGACATGTAAAACTTAGAAACCTATGTATCGCTTTAACATACAATGCACCCTGCCATATGAGCCTTTAGGGCCTATCTTAGGGGTGACTTAAAAGTATTAAAAATTAAGGTTTAGGCCTGGCAAAAGGTTTATTTTGCCAGGCCGAAATGGCAGTTTAAAACTGTACAACAGATTGCAATGGCAGGCCTGAGACATGTTGTAAAGGGCTACTTAGTGAGTGGCATAATGAGTGCTGCAGGCCCACTAGTAGCATTTAATTTAAAGGCCCTGGATAATGTAGTGCCATCTAATAGGGACTTACAAATAAATTACATGTGCCAATGAGGTGTAGGCCAATTTTACCATGTTTGAAGGAGAGAGCACAAACACTTTAGCACTGGTTCGCAGTGGTAAGGTGCACAGTGCCAACAAAAATGATTTCAGCAACAGAAGGCGAAAAGCTGAGGGTGACCCTGCAAAAAGGGCCAAGTCCAACAGTTGCATTCAACATGATACAGCAGGGTATGAGCCATCGAATAACCAGATATACCCTCATATGTCCAACTGCGGTCCTAAACGCAAAGTCAGAACATGACATGCTGAAGGGTAACCCTCAAATGGCAATTCCTAACCATCATGTACCCAGACCCATCACTCATGTGACGCACAAGCTGAAAATGATCTCCGTTTTCTTGTGCTAACCTGTAATGTTTAAAACGAATTTAGAGCCAGAGGTACAAAGGGTCTTAGTGTTCTCAAACCCTCTGATTTGATAAATCAGAGGATTTGCAAACGCTAAAACCCACCTCAAAGAATGTGGTAACCCATTTGCAAACATGTCCTGTTTTCCTTTAAGGAGCTGCATTTTTTTTTAAAAACGGTTGCCTTATTTTAAAGCAACCACAGACCTTGTGGTATGCTGATCCCATCAGGCCAACGTCCGTGTGATGGCAACAAATCGTAATGGGTCGCAGTTTGTGACCTACCTCATTATTAGTGATAAGGTAGGTCAAACTGCAAATCACTACAATTCGGTATTTTGTGAACCACCCTTTTAGTACATAGGTCAGTTCGGAAAATACCAATGCATCAGTAAAAGCCGTTACACAGCTTGTGGCCCTTTTTTTACCAAATGCATTGTACGTACATCTGGCCAAAAGTCTTCTGTGTTGACTTGTTTGTAATCAAGTAGTTACAGTCAAGTGCCCATAATGGGCATGTAGGTTTTCAGGTGCCCATTGCAACCTCTTTATATGCATGTAGAACATCAAATGTCTGATGTAGTCTCTCCGTGCACATATATACATGCAGAGCATCAAATGGCCATTGCCACCTCTCCATGCACATGTAGGGTCTCACATACCTAGAGCATCCACCCCACCTGCTTGCTGGTGTGTGTTATTTGGGGCTTTTGCTCCTTCCCCTCTTACTTGTTAGCCCTTGTCCCTGAAGATCTTGGGGGCCAGGACAATGGTTCCCTTTACAGTTGGGGTCTGCTGTAGCCAAACATCGCCATCAACCTCTACTTCCTGTGAATCTGAAGGGGCAGACAAGCCTTGCAATCTGCAAGTGACACACCTCTGCCTAATACTGCACAGATGTGGTCAAACTTTCTAATCTTGTGTTTCTTTTTTTTGCACAATTTGTCATATGTAGCCATTTTTATTCTTCATACTTCATAAAAGAAGAGGCACTAACTGAAGAGGAGCACTTGTTGACATTGTCATAAAACAGTTCTATTGAAATTATCAATCTAATCCTAGTAACTAATCTCATATTGCATTCATACAGAGCATACCTGGATTTCTGCTGCTATAGTTCACTTAAAAATCACTTAAAATAACTTTATCTGTAGACCAGCCTCTCAGCCTGGTTGGTTGGTTAGTTAGAAGAGAATGCGAAATGTGAACATTATGTGCAACAAATTTTACAGTTCTTTACTTTGTGATTTCCCCTCACAGGAACATGCCAATTGGATCCAGATTCTTATTACTCTTTATCATTTGAATGTAGTATAACAAACCTGCATAGATGTGTGTAGTAGTAAGAGGCTCAGTGTTAGAAATGGTGGTCTCTAGTTGGCAATGGCTGGCCACTGTCCAAGTAGGGACCCTTCTTCCTAAGTCAGAGTGAGAGGGCTACCCTCCTTGATACCCCCGATCAACCCTGTGGTAACGTAGCACGAGCAGGTAGGCTTATCTCAGAGGCAGTGTGTGAAGCATTTATGACCATACACAGTAACACAGTGAGGAACACTACAAAGGGACACCACACAAGTAGATATAAAAAATAAGTATCTTTATATATAGGTAGATTTATCACAGGACCAATAACTGTAAAAGCCACAATTCTGTCAAAAATAGGATTACTGTTGAAGAGCTGTCAAAAATAGTTCAAAGGTTGCAAGAATAAGGTTCAAATTCAAAGCAGGGGTCTCTGCGACCCTTTCTCATTCAGAGGTTGCAATAATAAGGTTCAAATCCAAAGCAGTGGTCTCTGCGACCCTTTCTCTCACAAAGTACCTGAGTTCAGTAGCAAAACCAACAAAATGTCGCAAAGAAGTGGTAGCGATGATTTTCCTCACGCGAGGCCGGCGATGCGTTAAATCCTTGCCGCAAGGGAGGATGATGTGTTGATCTGCTGATGCGTGCGGAGACGATGCGACCAACTTCTGCACGCTAGGCCGCCGATGCGATGACTTTCTTGCCGCGAGGGAGAAGTCGATGCGACGATCCTGTTGCGTTGTGCGATTGTGTTGCGATGCGAAGAAATGGCGCTCCGCGAGGGAGCGACGAAATCCGGTGCGATGCGATGAAAATGGCGGACGCACGGCGTCCGCAATGCGATGTCTTGAAGCGATGATTTCTGTAGGGGTTGCAAGCGCCCGGCGACAGCAGCGCGATGATTTTTCCAGCGCGTCTCGGCTGCAGTGGCTCGCAAAGAGGCGTTAGCGATGGTTTTGTGTTGCGAGCACTCAGCGGCAGCAGCGCGATGATTTTTCCAGCGCTCTCGGCTGTAGCGGCTCGCAAAGGTGCGTTAGCGTCGATTTCCAGCACTCTTTTCTCTGAAGCAAACTAGAGGCCCTGGAACTCACAGGAGCCTCATCAGCAGATAGCCATCCTCGCAGGGAGGAAGCAGGAGGTTGGTGGTGGAGTCTGATGTGCCTGAGACTCCAGCAGGAGGTTAGCTCTTTTCCTAGCCCTTGGGTAATTGCTTGTAACAAAAATAAAAGTTCTCTCAAAAGTTCCTTTTCCTCTTCTTCAAGGTCCAGTGGTCACTGCTGCAGGCCAGTGCAAGAAAAACACACAAGCACAAGGACAGTCACTTCCTGCAGATTCCTCCAGTGGCACGGACAGAGTTTCCTCTTCTGATCCAGGGGTAATACAAATTGTAGGGGTTTGAGCACAGATATTTATACCCCAAAAGTCTTTGTTCTCAGAAGCTACAAGTCACTGAACCTAGCCAGAACAAGTTCTGCTCAGACCTGGAGCACTTTGTTTACCAGGCTGCATCCTTCCTTTCAGAAAGAGGGGGTCTGCTAGCAGACACACAGTAGGAGGTGGAGCCAGCATTCACCTTGCCAGGCACAGCCCTATTCAGGTCAAGGAGCCACCCCTCCCCATACTCTAAATGCAGATCTCTCTATTCAACCCAGGTCTGACTCAGCCTGCCCTGCCCCTCCAAAACCAGACAGCCAATACACATAACAGCAGAGCACACTGGAAGGCTTAGGCAAGAAAATACCTACTTTCTAAAAGTGGTATTTTCAAACACAGAATATAAAAATAAACTTCACTAAAAGATGTATTTTAATATTCTGAGCTCAGGCATACTAAATTCGTTTTTCTACCATGTACCTAGGGTCAGTTAGGACTATAGAATGTAATAGTCAAACTGCCCATTCTAGCCTATGAGGAACATGTAGCCTTACAGTAGTGAAAAACGAAATTGGGTGTAATTCACTACCAGGACATGCTACACACACCAAGGCATGTCCTACCTTACACATGCAATGCACCCTACCATAGGGGTGACTTACATGATGCCAAGGGAAGGTTCAGGGGCTGGGAAGTGGGTGCACTTCACAGCCAAGATGGCAGTTCTGGACTGCACACAGACTCTGCAGTGGCAGGTCTGAGACACACTTTACAAGCTGCTTCTGTGGGTGGCGCAAACCAGCGCTGCATGCCCACCAGCAGCATTTGGTTTACCAGCCCTGGGCACACACAGGCCACTCTACTAGGGACTAACAGATAAACCAAATAAGCCAATCATGGATGTACCAATTCACATAGACATATTTACAAAGGGAGAGCATATGCACTTTAGCACTGAACAGCAGTGGTAAAGTGCCCAGAGTCATAAAACCAACAAAAACAGGTCAGCAAAAATCCAGGAGGGAGGCAAAAAGTTTAGGGGTGACCCTGCAAAAAGGGCCATTTCCAACACAACCCCTTCCAGCCAAAACGCAGGGTAGACCAATCACTACTTTGATGGGCTTCCCTGCTTCGGGCGATAGAACACGGAACTGGCCCGCAACTGCAGGGGCATATGCCAGCTCTACTCCAATCTGAACCCTGGTGGATTCCTCTGTCCACACTCCCAGGGCCCACTAAGATAACCAATGGGGAACTCTCCCCTCACCTGTGGACACCACCTGTGCAGCATCTAACCTTAACTGGCCCCCAGGTGTGTCCCAACAGATAAACAACAAGTCCCAGTAGTCACTGACAGTAGTCAGTGATGAACTCCAAGCCCTATACCTCTCAGGGCTCTCAAACTTTTGTGGCATCAGAGAGTGAGGGGCAGTAACCCCAGGTGTCTGGCACCTTTTGTCCACTCTCCCTCCTGTCAGGTCAGGCCACGCGTCCTGACACTGACCCACCAGCCTTGGGCCTGTACCCAGCAGCGGGGCCAGAGACTGGGGTGGGCTCCCCCACACCCGGTCCTCCTCTTTGGGGCCCTGTACCCTCTCACCTGGAGCTGTACCCCCTTCCAGAATTGTCAGGGCACCTGTGGCAGGTGTCCTGCATAACTCGCCCACCAGTTCAGGGGTTCTCTCCTGCAACTGGTATCCCAGCATAGGGTCTGTACCCTTAGACTGGGTGGAGGTCAGGGGTGAGGCTGCCCTCTCCCCGCCCCCTTTACTGGGGCCTGGCACCCTCCCACCTGGAGAGGTGCCCCCATAACACAAACTGGTAGGGGCACCGTTAGCAGTTGCCCCTTCCTCCAGGTCAGGGGGGACACCCTGAACCTGGCCCCCTAACCCAGGGTCTGTACCCTTAGGCTGGACCTGTGCCTGGCAACCCAGGACTGCTGGGGGAGTACACCAATTCCCCCCAAGGAAAACACACTCCTCTAGAGTTGTGCGACAGTCTGCCTGGCACACCAGGACTTCCTGGGGAGCACACAGGCCCCCTCAAGGAAAACACACCCCTCCACCAGTTCAGGGCTTGGACCCTGCAACTGATCTACCAACCTGAAAAAACCCTTAGGTGGCACCGGGGTCAGAGGCGAGGACTCCCTCCCTCTGCACCCCCTTCCAGCATACTGCACCCTCCCACCTGGAGTGGTGCTCTTAGGAAAAAAAATGGCCGGGACACTGCTTACAGTTGTCCCTCCCTCCAGGTCAGACAACACCTGGACCTGACTTACCATCCCAGGGACCAACCCCTGTGGTTGAACAACTGCCTGGCCAACCAGGGCTTCCTGAGGTTGACACATACCTAGCGTGTCGTGTGACAGTCTGCCTGCCACAGAGCTCACGACCTCCTGTCCCTCTGACAGTGCATGAAGATGCCCCAGGACAGAAGTGGCGTCATCATGGCCAATCCTATGAGGCTCAGCCCTTCTGGCTGGCCCCTGACCCACTGGTTCCTCCACTGGGGACTCTTTCCCCCCCTCACTCTGGCCTTCTGCACCCTCCCAACTGGGGCGGTACTGCCAGACACTAGAACTGCTGGAGGTCTGATTACAGTCACTCCCAGCTCACCTAACACGGGGAGACCCCCCACAACGGACGGTCCATCCGGACAGACTAAGCTCCCTACCTGGTGTTCCCTCATGGAACCATCCAGTCCTGGAGACTGAGGTTGGGGCACTTCGGGGCCTATCCCAGTCTCACTCCTGCTCCCACGAGACAGGATGTGAGGCCCTACAACCTCCTCACAACAAGGGGACCCAGCTGTAACACTCCTAACCTTTCCCACCACTCTGGGTTGGAAGACATCTGAACCACTCCTCTTAGGGTCATTCCCCAATACCTCTACAGAGCCTCTGGTACTCACCCAGAGGTCTGCCTCCTGCGCAAGTTCCCTAGGATCAGAGAACCCGCACTCTAACACATGTTGGTTTAGCTCTGGAAAATAGGAACTCACAATATGCTCTCCCACAATTGGATTACACAGTTCCACGCAGGTGCTAACCTTTACCTCACAATCCAGTGTCTCACACACGTACCCCACACCACTCTCTTGAAATGGGCGAGACATTAACTGACTGTCTCTGTCACTCAACCCACACTCTTCTGGGCGGTCCTCACACTCATACACCAGGACTTCAACCACGGGGGAACCCCTCTCCCTGCACCTCTCATCCAGAGTCGGTAGAGTATCCCTCCTTTCACTAGGACTATGGGCCCCTGCGCTAGTTTCCCCAATCCATCTCAGGGACACTGCACATTAATGGAGCTACCTCATATCCTTGAATCCCCTGGTGTAGATCAACCCCCTCCTTCAAGTCAGGGGCTACATCTCTGGGTGGGTGTACTACACTGTCATCACTATATATCTCAATTCTGCTGCCACCAGTGGACCACACCCTCACTGGTGAGTCCAGACAATTAAAACTGCGCTTAGGGGATAATCTACCCTCCTGAGCTAACTTCTCCTTTTCTGCTATCTGCGCTAGGTGCGCCTCCAGCTGGGCAATCTCTATTTGGAGCCTCTCTAATTTTAGCTGGTTCTCCCTCTCCCTCTGTCTGTCCAACTCCTCTGGGGACCATGAAGGGGATTGGGCACTACCCTGTGCACTAGACCCAGCAAGGGACTCCCTACCTAGGGGACCTTCCCACCTGTCCACCAACTCCTCTGGGGACCATGAGGGGAATCTGGCACTACCATAGGCACTAGACTCATCAAGGAACTCCCCACCTGTGAGATATTCCATAACACTTTCTTCCTCCTCTTCAGACTCTCCAGAGCCACCCTCAGACCAACTACCCTCTTGGTAGGTGTACTGGGACTCCAAGAATCTCCATCTGTCTTGTTGCCAAAGTCTCAGGGATGTCTGCAGGGATAGCTGAGTCTCCTTCCTACTCACTGCTAAGCCCCTCTCCTCACAGAACCCCCTTAGCTCCTCTAGACTGTAGGTCAACAGATCATCTATATAAAAGGTAGGTCTCATTTCAGCAAGACCCATTGTAGCAATAACTGGCAATATCAATAATAAAAAATAGGCTTGCCCGTCGTAACAATCACAGGCAATATCAATAAAAGATAGAAGAAAACTTCTCAAGAAAATGTATGCGGGAAAAAAAATCACCGGCGATATCAATCACAATATAGGATCCAAAAACTCTCAAAACTGTATGCGGGTACTATCACCGGCAATATCAATAAAAAATAGGCTTGCCCATTTTAACAATCACGGGCAATATCAATAAAAGATAGAAGAAAACTTCTCAAGAAAATGTATGCGGGTAAAAAAATCACCGGCAATATCAATCACAATATAGGATCCAAAAACTCTCAAAAATGTATGCGGGTACTATCACCGGCAATGTCAATAAGAAATAGGCTTGCCCATTGTAACAATCACGGGCAATATCAATCAAAAAATAGAATTAAAAAAACTTCAAAAATGTATGTGGTTGCGTTATGGTCTGCACTCACTAGTAGTGTACACTATAATTACTGTATGCGATCATAAATGCAAGTCCAGATCCTCACCGCTGACCACCAATGTTAGAAATGGGGGTCTCTAGTTGGCAATGGCTGGCCACTGTCCAAGTAGGGACCCTTCTTCCTAAGTCAGAGTGAGAGGGCTACCCTCCTTGATACCCCCGCTCAACCCTGTGGTAACGTAGCACGAGCAGGTAGGCTTATCTCAGAGGCAGTGTGTGAAGCATTTATGACCATATTTAACTCTGAGGTGTGGCTATGTCAAACCTCGCGCAATACCATTATAGTAGTCAGAAAAAGTACAAATAACATCCAAGAAATGCTCAAGAGAACAGTTAAGAGACGGCCACCCACGAATCCAAAAGTCCTTTGTGACCACTGGTACACAAAGGGCAAATCACAAAGCAAAGTCCCGTTCCCGAGCAAAGGCGAGCTTATAACATCAATAAATCTGTTCAATCCAATATCAGCCCAAGTCTTGTGTGATATAATTCTTCTTTATTTTCCTTTTTCAAAGCCATAAGTTGGTATATCCAAAATGTAGCCAAAATGCAGCCATGCAGCCAACACGTGTTTCGTCTTGGGAATATCACCCATCGACTTCCTCAGGGCGCATGTAAATTCTAAAACAGTTCCGCCAAATTCCAGGCAGAACATATAATCTGTCACAAATGGTATATATCTCTAGAACGTTTATATTCCGATTAAGAACATTTAAATATATATCGGATTCGGGAGAGTACTCCTATCGTAACGAAAAGCCGATTCGAATTGGGCTTTTACGTTACGATTGTGTAACCAGGGACGGGTGCGCCTTAGCGTGCGTAGACCTCCGGTTTACACTTTGGTCCTGACGAAAACCCTGTACTAACATTAAGAGGTTGAAACATGTTGACCGACAATTTTTTTTTTTTCTTTTTTTTTTCACTCAAACACTGGTACTTTTTGGTCAATAGAGCCATTTTAAGTATCTCACTTGGTTTTAAATTTTGTCTTGTTGCTCCAAATAAAATTTTAGGGAATAATACAAAGACAATTTTAATTCACTTACACATTTTCTTCACATTACTCAAAAAACCAGCTCCGCTGTATTTCAGGCGTTGAAGCACACCCAAGTGGCATTCGGTTACTTGGGTGGACCCCGATGATGAAGCATGTCACCAACCAGGAGGGTGAGTGAGGGGTTTCTTAAATAAAGAAAGAATTCTTCTTTTTTTACTATTGCTCTCTATTCTCCAAAATAACTAGGACGTTGAGTCCTGGGGATACTCCTCTTTGTTTTTTCGATATATTGACCTTAGGGGACTGGGAGTTTGTTCCCAACGAATTACCCTTACTCTCTCCTTGTTTAGTGGAGATTTATCACAAGACCAATAACTGTAAAAGCCACAATTCTGTCAAAAATAGGATTGCTGTTGAAGGGCTGTCAAAAATAGTTCAAAGGTTGCAAGAATAAGGTTCAAATTCAAAGCAGGGGTCTCTGCGACCCTTTCTCTCACAAAGTACCTGAGTTCAGTAGCAAAACCAACAAAATGTCGCAAAGAAGTGGTAGCGATGATTTTGCTCACGCGAGGCCGGCGATGCGTTAAATCCTTGCCGCAAGGGAGGATGATGCGCCGATCTGCTGATGCGTGCGGAGACGATGCGACCAACTTCTGCACGCTAGTCCGCCGATGCGATGACTTTCTTGCCGCGAGGGAGAAGTCGATGTGACGATCCTGTTGCGTTGTGCGATTGTGTTGCGATGCGAAGAAATGGCGCTCCGCGAGGGAACGACGAAATCCGGTGCGATGCGATGAAAATGGCGGACGCACGGCGTCCGCAATGCGATGTCTTGAAGCGATGATTTCTGTAGGGGTTGCGAGCGCTCGGCGACAGCAGCGCGATGATTTTTCCAGCGCGTCTCGGCTGCAGCAGCTCGCAAAGAGGCGTTAGCGATGGTTTCGTTTTGCGAGCACTCAGCGGCAGCAGCGCGATGATTTTTCCAGCGCTCTCGGCTGCAGCGGCTCGCAAAGGTGCGTTAGCGTCGATTTCCAGCACTCTTTTCTCTGAAGCAAACTAGAGGCCCTGGAACTCACAGTAGCCTCATCAGCAGATAGCCATCCTCGCAGGGAGGAAGCAGGAGGTTGGTGGTGGAGTCTGATGTGCCTGAGACTCCAGCAGGAGGCTAGCTCTTTTCCTAGCCCTTGGGTAATTGCTTGTAACAAAAATAAAAGTTCTCTCAAAAGTTCCTTTTCCGCTTCTTCAAGGTCCAGTGGTCACTGCTGCAGGCCAGTGCAAGAAACAAGCACAAGGACAGTCACTTCCTGCAGATTCCTCCAGTGGCATGGACAGAGTTTCCTCTTCAGATCCAGGGGCAATACAAATTGCAGGGGTTTGAGCACAGATATTTATACCCCAAAAGTCTTTGTTCTCAGAAGCTACAAGTCACTGAACCTAGCCAGAACCAGTTCTGCTCAGACCTGGAGCACTTTGTTTACCAGGCTGCATACTTCCTTTCAGAAAGAGGGGGTCTGCTAGCAGACACACAGGGGCCGATTCCGATCTCGGCCGGTAGTGCTCCGAATCGGATTCGGATTTACCGGATCCGATTCGGAGCCCTGTTTCCCGACCGAATCGTACGCGGGTCCGGCCGAGCGAGTACGATGCGAGCGCACGCGAAATCGCCGACCGACTCGTACGCAGCTTCAACACGCTCCGACCGACTCGCACGGACATGACTCGCACCGCGCTATGGAGACGTTTCCCGGCCGGGTAAGTACGATGCGCGCCGCAAGCAGTCCGACCGACTCGCGCCGTCCGGCTCGAAAGAGCTGTCGGAGCCGGACTTTGGGGGTCCGCGTCGGACCCCCCTGAACGAGTAGGCGCGCGAGTCGCACACAGGGGGGACCCATGGGTCCCCCCTACCTGTGCATGTATGCCGCAATGCGCATGGACGCGTACCCACTGTAGGGGGCGCTCTTGTTCGCCTCGCACCCATTGAGTCAATGGGAGCCCGCGTACGCGTCGTAAGACCGGCTCCCATTGACTTCAATGGGAGTCCGACCGAATCGAGTCCAATAGCATGCAAATGCATCGTACTCGTCCGGTCGGACTGCTAGGGTCCGATTCGGTCGGAATTCTCTCCGGGTCCGGCTCGGTCGGAGAGATTTCCGGCCGGAATCGGAATCGGCCCCACAGTAGGAGGTGGAGCCAGCATTCACCTTGCCAGGCACAGCCCTATTCAGGTCAAGGAGCCACCCCTCCCCATACTCTAAATGCAGATCTCTCTATTCAACCCAGGTCTGACTCAGCCTGCCCTGCCCCTCCAAAACCAGACAGCCAATACACATAACTGCAGAGCACACTGGAAGAGCTTAGGCAAGAAAATACCTACTTTCTAAAAGTGGTATTTTCAAACACAGAATATAAAAATAAACTTCACTAAAAGATGTATTTTAATATTCTGAGCTCAGGCATACTAAATTCGTTTTTCTACCATGTTCCTAGGGTCAGTTAGGACTATAGAATGTAATAGTCAAACTGCCCATTCTAGCCTATGAGGAACATGTAGCCTTACAGTAGTGAAAAACGAAATTGGGTGTAATTCACTACCAGGACATGCTACACACACCAAGGCATGTCCTACCTTACACATGCAATGCACCCTACCATAGGGGTGACTTACATAATGCCAAGGGAAGGTTCAGGGGCTGGGAAGTGGGTGCACTTCACAGCCAAGATGGCAGTTCTGGACTGCACACAGACTCTGCAGTGGCAGGTCTGAGTCACACTTTACAAGCTGCTTCTGTGGGTGGCGCAAACCAGCGCTGCATGCCCACCAGCAGCATTTGTTTTACCAGCCCTAGGCACACACAGGCCACTCTACTAGGGACTAACAGATAAACCAAATAAGCCAATCATGGATGTACCAATTCACATAGACATATTTACAAAGGGAGAGCATATGCACTTTAGCACTGAACAGCAGTGGTAAAGTGCCCAGAGTCATAAAACCAACAAAAACAGGTCAGCAAAAATCCAGGAGGCAGGCAAAAAGTTTAGGGGTGACCCTGCAAAAAGGGCCATTTCCAACACAGCCCCCTTCCAGCCAAAACGCAGGGTAGACCAATCACTACTTTGATGGGCTTCCCTGCTTCGGGCGATAGAACACGGAACTGGCCCGCAACTGCAGGGACATATGCCAGCTCTACTCCAATCTGAACCCTGGTGGATTCCTCTGTCCACACTCCCAGGGCCCACTAAGATAACCAATGGGGTTACTCTCCCCCTCACCTGTGGACACCACCTGTGCAGCATCTAACCTTAACTGGCCCCCAGGTGTGTCCCAACAGATAAACAACAAGTCCCAGTAGTCACTGACAGTAGTCAGTGATGAACTCCAAGCCCTATACCTCTCAGGGCTCTCAAACGTTTGTGGCATCAGAGAGTGAGGGGCAGTAACCCCAGGTGTCTGGCACCTTTTGTCCACTCTCCCTCCTGTCAGGTCAGGCCACGCGTCCTGACACTGACCCACCAGCCCTGGGCCTGTACCCAGCAGCGGGGCCAGAGACTGGGGTGGGCTCCCCCACACCCGGTCCTCCTCTTTGGGGCCCTGACCCTCTCACCTGGAGCTGTACCCCCTTCCAGAATTGTCAGGGCACCTGTGGCAGGTGTCCTGCATAACTCGCCCACCAGTTCAGGGGTTCTCTCCTGCAACTGGTATCCCAGCATAGGGTCTGTACCCTTAGACTGGGCGGAGGTCAGGGGTGAGGCTGCCCTCTCCCCGCCCCCTTTACTGGGGCCTGGCACCCTCCCACCTGGAGAGGTGCCCCCATAACACAAACTGGTAGGGGCACCGTTAGCAGTTGCCCCTTCCTCCAGGTCAGGGGGACACCCTGAACCTGGCCCCTAACCCAGGGTCTGTACCCTTAGGCTGGACCTGTGCCTGGCAACCCAGGACTTCTGGGGGAGTACACTAATTCCCCCAAGGAAATCACACTCCTCTAGAGTTGTGCGACAGTCTGCCTGGCACACCAGGACTTCCTGGGGAGCACACAGGCCCCCTCAAGGAAAACACACCCCTCCACCAGTTCAGGGCTTGGACCCTGCAACTGATCTACCAACCTGAAAAAACCCTTAGGTGGCACCGGGGTCAGAGGCGAGACTCCCTCCCTCTGCACCCCCTTCCAGCATACTGCACCCTCCCACCTGGAGTGGTGCTCTTAGGAAAAAAAATGGCCGGGACACTGCTTACAGTTGTCCCTCCCTCCGGTCAGACAACACCTGGACCTGACTTACCATCCCAGGGACCAACCCCTGTGGTTGAACAACTGCCTGGCCAACCAGGGCTTCCTGAGGGTGACACATACCTAGCGTGTCGTGTGACAGTCTGCCTGGCACAGAGCTCACGACCTCCTGTCCCTCTGACAGTGCGTGAAGATGCCCCAGGACAGAAGTGGCGTCATCATGGCCAATCCTATGAGGCTCAGCCCTTCTGGCTGGCCCCTGACCCACTGGTTCCTCCACTGGGGATTCTTTCCACCCCTCACTCTGGCCTTCTGCACCCTCCCAACTGGGGCGGTACTGCCAGACACTAGAACTGCTGGAGGTCTGATTACAGTCACTCCCAGCTCACCTAACACGGGGAGACCCCCCCACAACGGACGGTCCATCCAGACAGACTAGGCTCCCTACCTGGTGTTCCCTCATGGAACCATCCAGTCCTGGAGACTGAGGTTGGGGCACTTCGGGGCCTATCCCAGTCTCACTCCTGCTCCCATGAGACAGGATGTGAGGCCCTAAAATCTGCTCACAACAAGGGGACCCAGCGGTAACACTCCTAACCTTTCCCACCACTCTGGTTTGGAAGACATCGGAACCACTCCTCTTAGGGTCATTCCCCAATACCTCTACAGAGCCTCTGGTACTCACCCAGAGGTCTGCCTCCTGCGCAAGTTCCCTAGGATCAGAGAACTCGCACTCTAACACATGTTGGTTTAGCTCTGGAAAATAGGAACTCACAATATGCTCTCCCACAATTGGATTACACAGTTCCACGCAGGTGCTAACCTTTACCTCACAATCCAGTGTCTCACACATGTACCCCACACCACTCTCTTGAAATGGGCGAGACATTAACTGACTGTCTCTATCACTCAACCCACACTCTTCTGGGCGGTCCTCACACTCATACACCAGGACTTCAACCACGGGGAACCACTCTCCCTGCACCTCTCATCCAGAGTCGGTAGAGTATCCCTCCTTTCACTAGGACTATGGGCCCCTGCGCTAGTTCCCCAATCCACCTCAGGGACACTGCACATTAATGGAGCTACCTCATATCCTTGAATCCCCTGGTGTAGATCAACCCCCTCCTTCAAGTCAGGGGCTACATCTCTGGGTGGGTGTACTACACTGTCATCACTATATATCTCAATTCTGCTGCCACCACTGGACCCCACCCTCACTGGTGAGTCCAGACAATTAAAACTGCGCTTAGGGGATAATCTACCCTCCTGAGCTAACTTCTCCTTTTCTGCTATCTGCGCTAGGTGCGCCTCCAGCTGGGCAATCTCTATTTGGAGCCTCTCTAATTTTAGCTGGTTCTCCCTCTCCCTCTGTCTGTCCAACTCCTCTGGGGACCATGAAGGGGATTGGGCACTACCCTGTGCACTAGACCCAGCAAGGGACTCCTACCTAGGGGACCTTCCCACCTGTCCACCAACTCCTCTGGGGACCATGAGGGGAATCTGGCACTACCATAGGCACTAGACTCATCAAGGAACTCCCACCTATGAGATATTCCATAACACTTTCTTCCTCCTCTTCAGACTCTCCAGAGCCACCCTCAGACCAACTACCCTCTTGGTAGGTGTACTGGGACTCAAGAATCTCCATCTGTCTTGTTGCCAAAGTCTCAGGGATGTCTGCAGGGATAGCTGAGTCTCCTTCCTACTCACTGCTAAGCCCCTCTCCTCACAGAACCCCCTTAGCTCCTCTAGACTGTAGGTCAACAGATCATCTATATAAAAGGTAGGTCTCATTTCAGCAAGACCCATTGTAGCAATAACTGGCAATATCAATAATAAAAAAATAGGCTTGCCCGTTGTAACAATCACAGGCAATATCAATAAAAGATAGAAGAAAACTTCTCAAGAAAATGTATGCGGGTAAAAAAATCACCAGCAATATCAATCACAATATAGGATCCAAAACTCTCAAAAATGTATGCGGGTACTATCACCGGCAATGTCAATAAAAATAGGCTTGCCCATTGTAACAATCACGGGCAATATCAATCAAAAAATAGAATAAAAAAACTTCAAAAATGTATGTGGTTGCGTTATGGTCTGCACTCACTAGTAGTGTACACTATAATTACTGTATGCGATCATAAATGCAAGTCCAGATCCTCACCGCTGACCACCAATGTTAGAAATGGGGGTCTCTAGTTGGCAATGGCTGGCCACTGTCCAAGTAGGGACCCTACTTCCTAAGTCAGAGTGAGAGGGCTACCCTCCTTGATACCCCCGCTCAACCCTGTGGTAACGTAGCACGAGCAGGTAGGCTTATCTCCGAGGCAGTGTGTGAAGCATTTATGACCATACACAGTAACACAGTGAGGAACACTACAAAGGGACACCACACAAGTAGTTATAAAAAATAAGTATCTTTATATATAGGTAGATTTATCACAAGACCATTAACTGTAAAAGCCACAATTCTGTCAAAAATAGGATTGCTGTTGAAGGGCTGTCAAAAATAGTTCAAAGGTTGCAAGAATAAGGTTCAAATTCAAAGCAGGGGTCTCTGCGACCCTTTCTCGTTCAGAGGTTGCAAAAATAAGGTTCAGATCCAAAGCAGTGGTCTCTGCGACCCTTTCTCTCACAAAGTACCTGAGTTCAGTAGCAAAACCAACAAAATGTCGCAAAGAAGTGGTAGCGATGATTTTGCTCACGCGAGGCCGGCGATGCGTTAAATCCTTGCCGCAAGGGAGGATGATGCGCCGATCTGCTGATGCGTGCGGAGACGATGCGACCAACTTCTGCACGCTAGGCCGCCGATGCGATGACTTTCTTGCCGCGAGGGAAAAGTCGATGCGACGATCCTGTTGCGTTGTGCGATTGTGTTGCGATGCGAAGAAATGGCGCTCCGCGAGGGAGCGACAAAATCCGGTGCGATGCGATGAAAATGGCGGACGCATGGCGTCCGCAATGCGATGTCTTGAAGCGATGATTTCTGTAGGGGTTGAGAGCGCTCGGCGACAGCAGCGCGATGATTTTTCCAGCGCGTCTCGGCTGCAGCGGCTCGCAAAGAGGTGTTAGCGATGGTTTCGTTTTGCGAGCACTCAGCGGCAGCAGCGCGATGATTTTTCCAGCGCTCTCGGCTGCAGCGGCTCGCAAAGGTGCGTTAGCGTCGATTTCCAGCACTCTTTTCTCTGAAGCAAACTAGAGGCCCTGGAACTCACAGGAGCCTCATCAGCAGATAGCCATCCTCGCAGGGAGGAAGCAGGAGGTTGGTGGTGGAGTCTGATGTGCCTGAGACTCCAGCAGGAGGCTAGCTCTTTTCCTAGCCCTTGGGTAATTGCTTGTAACAAAAATAAAAGTTCTCTCAAAGTTCCTTTTCCTCTTCTTCAAGGTCCAGTGGTCACTGCTGCAGGCCAGTGCAAGAAAAACACACAAGCACAAGGACAGTCACTTCCTGCAGATTCCTCCAGTGGCACGGACAGAGTTTCCTCTTCAGATCCAGGGGCAATACAAATTGCAGGGGTTTGAGCACAGATATTTATACCCCAAAAGTCTTTGTTCTCAGAAGCTACAAGTCACTGAACCTAGCCAGAACCAGTTCTGCTCAGACCTGGAGCACTTTGTTTACCAGGCTGCATCCTTCCTTTCAGAAAGAGGGGGTCTGCTAGCAGACACACAGTAGGAGGTGGAGCCAGCATTCACCTTGCCAGGCACAGCCCTATTCAGGTCAAGGAGCCACCCCTCCCCATACTCGAAATGCAGATCTCTCTATTCAACCCAGGTCTGACTCAGCCTGCCCTGCCCCTCCAAAACCAGACAGCCAATACACATAACAGCAGAGCACACTGGAAGGCTTAGGCAAGAAAATACCTACTTTCTAAAAGTGGTATTTTCAAACACAGAATATAAAAATAAACTTCACTAAAAGATGTATTTTAATATTCTGAGCTCAGGCATACTAAATTCGTTTTTCTACCATGTTCCTAGGGTCAGTTAGGACTATAGAATGTAATAGTCAAACTGCCCATTCTAGCCTATGAGGAACATGTAGCCTTACAGTAGTGAAAAACGAAATTGGGTGTAATTCACTACCAGGACATGCTACACACACCAAGGCATGTCCTACCTTACACATGCAATGCACCCTACCATAGGGGTGACTTACATGATGCCAAGGGAAGGTTCAGGGGCTGGGAAGTGGGTGCACTTCACAGCCAAGATGGCAGTTCTGGACTGCACACAGACTCTGCAGTGGCAGGTCTGAGACACACTTTACAAGCTGCTTCTGTGGGTGGTGCAAACCAGCGCTGCATGCCCACCAGCAGCATTTGGTTTACCAGCCCTGGGCACACACAGGCCACTCTACTAGGGACTAACAGATAAACCAAATAAGCCAATCATGGATGTACCAATTCACATAGACATATTTACAAAGGGAGAGCATATGCACTTTAGCACTGAACAGCAGTGGTAAAGTGCCCAGAGTCATAAAACCAACAAAAACAGGTCAGCAAAAATCCAGGAGGCAGGCAAAAAGTTTAGGGGTGACCCTGCAAAAAGGGCCATTTCCAACACTCAGTTAGTGGTGAAACAGACTTAAAATATCTTATGCTCCTTTCCTAGTACGATTTAATCAAGCCTAAAGACTGTACGTAGAAATGCAGCAGAACTCTAATACGTTGATTTTATATATCCTTAGGCATCCAGAAGTGGCTGCTGGACTTCCCTGCTCGAGAAAAGCTAGCTAGAAGCCTAAGACAAAAATGGAATTATCTCTGTTTATGTATACTGCTCATGGAGGAATTTGCCCCTTGTTGGTTGTGGGAGAGGTCACAGTCTTAATGCAAGCAAAGACTGAGCTCCCTATTTGCCAAGAGGGGATTCCTCATAGGTAAACTTGTTTCATAAAATGTACCCTTAGTCATCTTTGGTAAGAAATAGAAATTAGAGTGTCAGACCATTCCTAGAGAAAATGTGTGTGGTGTTTGTGTAATAAACCACCATATAATTGTTTAACATACAAACCAAGAAACTTGCAGAGTCCACACCATGTTAAGTTAAGGATCAATATTTAATGAGAAACATGACACAAAAAGAAGGCAACTGGATAAGGCAATCAAAATGTATTTTAAAAATTCACATTTAACTGTAAATAAAATATTGGGCTTGAATATAGCCTTTGTTTACAGTAAGACAGTCAAGAATGAGTCTTAATGAGTCCTCTGAAGTTGCAAACTATCAGTCTAAATGCAGGTAGAACATTCTGAAGTTGTTGTTATGTATTGTAGTTGATTTTCTGAAGAACTGGTTCCACTACACCAGCTCAGTGGCAAAGGTTTTTAATGTGGTTCCCTTCTTGTATCTTGCACTGTATATGATCTCAATAAGCCAGTTGAGACTCATGAAGATGTCTACTGGAATCCCTGTGGCAATCTGTGCTTGACTTCAAGAGTATCTTCTGCTAAGGATCTTCTTGAGTCCCACCTATTTTGGCTCTTCCAAGGATCAATTTCTCCCATCAACTGAAAACCGTTATCTTCAGACTTGAAGACTGTATATGTGCTTGTGAAATCAGTCTGGGATTTTATGCGTCCAATTCTGGACACGTCTTTATATCAGACAATCATCAAGAGCAGTGTTTTCCAAACTGGGTCAGTCGCAAAGTGTAAGCAATAAATAACAGTCACAAAGTGTAAGCAATAAATAAAGATGCCTTAAATTCTGTATTTATCTTTTCACATTTGCTGCACTCCAAAGACAAAGGCCAAATGTCAGCTATGTCTTCTGACAAATTGTTGAATGTTTTTCAACATGAGTATTGGTGTTCACCAAGTCCTCTCACTTTATAGTCAGAGAAAGAAAAGTCAAGTATTTTGTTACAGTCTTGCTGGAGTACAAGGTGTGTGAAAGGAAAGGGTGAAGGATGTTATTTTTGTACCACACAACAAAATAAACTGTACACATTCAGTAGTTAGGAAAGCAAAAATGATGCCCATTTTGTTATAATTCTGAATTGTGATGTGAACAAATATTTGAATAGGATCAAAACAAATCAAGACACATTACTTGGTGATGCACAAATGATAATGATTCACTGAAACCCAGTTTCCACACATTATCATTTGTGTGCATTTTAGTTTTATCAGTAAAACTGCATGTCTGTGGAAATTCAGTCGTCATTTCAACGGAAAATGTGCTGTCTGTAAATGAGTATGCTACCTTACGATGCTTTAGTTACATTAAAAAATTGCCTGTCTCATGTCCATTAAAGTTAGGTGGGCCGCAAACGTTTGTCGTTCTAAAAATTGGGTTGTGGTTCTAATAAGTTTAGGAAGCTCAGTGGTACACACTCCCTCTGTGCCCCTACCCTTTGAGGGTTTTCCCAGATAGAACCCCAAGTCTCCATAGGCATTGGTATAGCCATGACATCAGAGAAGGTGAAAATGGACGGACAGTTATGCATCATGGGATCTTTGTTGATAGTCGTAAACATTAGTATTTGCCCTGTGTGGGGGGCCTGTCACTAGGTCAATTTACCAAATTTCAAGTGTTTTCCGTGCTCCATGTAATTATTTAAAGCAATAGAACAAGGAGATAAAACAAGTAGAAAAGAACAGAAAACCTCTTTGCCACATAAAGTCTGCCTGCTGCATTGAAATAGCTGTAAAAACATGAAGAAATGCAGTGAAACAGGCAGCAGACCTGAAGACTTAAAGAATAAGTAGACAGTCCCTTTAAGAATCTAGCAAACTTTCCTATCCCATCTTCTGGTGGGGTTCTAAACATTTGTTTCTATTTCTGTGAAGTTTTGCTCAATGTCTTCTGAAGTTTTGAGTGCATCCTGACAGATATATTCCTTTTCCAGTCCTTTTTTGACAAGAAGATGCCATCTCCTTTGGTCAACGTGTCCAAGCCGTAGAGGATTAAATGCAGCATGCGACACACATGCCTTGTGTGTGGTCTGTCTCCTGAGTTCCCCTACTGTGGAGGAATGTTCCGTCTGCCAGAAAATGTCCATGTGGACCCTGAAAGATCGTAAGGTCTTTCACATCAGAGGTAAGTTGGTGGATGACCTAAGAAACAGAAGATCAGGGAAGCGAATGACTGCCACAAAGCAGCCAATGAATGGGCTCCTTCTATTGTGCCTGAATTCTCAGTTACTAAGGACTCTCCAAGGGTGAATCCAGGGAAAGGAATAGGTAAACGAGACCTACAAATCAACATCAAAAGGAATAGTCTCTAAGAGAATTTACCATTCCCTAGAATCTCCTCAGAGGTATCTGATTCTAGCTATCATTGTCCTGTTCTCTGAAAATCCTAATTCTACTAAAACCTTCACCTGTA
Organism: Calotriton arnoldi; assembly: GCA_963921515.1. NCBI lineage: Eukaryota > Metazoa > Chordata > Amphibia > Caudata > Salamandridae > Calotriton > Calotriton arnoldi. Next base: position 253,578 of record CAWUFW010015832.1, on the reverse strand, counting down.
CTATAAAAGTAAGCAGGTTTGTTTTCTTAAAAAAAAGGTTATTGTACCTCCGGCTGGAGCTATAACACCATATCTGCCTGCGTCATACTTGCCAATGTCACTGCATAAAAGAAATTACATCTCCAAGATATTCAGAATCTTTTTAGGCTCTTTTTCAGTCACAGACTGCATCGTTCACTCTGACATCACCACCTGCCTCCCCATATATAGTCTCGCCAGTGAATGTTGTTTCCAATTTCTAAGAAATATTGTTGAGAGGTGAAGTTGGATATCCCTGTGGAGACACCTCAGATTTCAGTCTTAATGATCCTTGATATTCTGCAGTGCAGGCCTGTATCAGGCCTTTACTTCTCTGGTGCCTGGTTTTGCAGAGCTTGCAAATGAAAAGTTCTTGTGTCTGACGGCATCTAAATTGGCTCAGTGATTATTAAAGAAATGTAATCCTCCAGGACAAGATTAGGTGTTTTTAAGATCAGACCCCAAACCGGTCTCAGTTGCTGTGAGCAACAGTCATGTTTGACCCCTAGAAACACTTATGCCTCCGGAGAGGAAGAGCAAAAGGCAAAATGTTTTGGGCAGAAAAATGTACACTCCAGTTGGCATGGTCTAAAAATTGGCTAATGCAACTGCGTTGCTATACAGATATGAATGGGCCTTATGTGAGTCCATGAAGGTGTATGTGGATGACCTGACAAGTGGAAATGTTTCCTGGAAATCCTTCATGACCTGCTGGTGTTAAACCAAGTGAATATAGCATCTTTTGACTCAGCAGTTATTGCTTCTGTGGAATATTGACAAGGTGTTACATTGAGTAGGTCCTCCTTGCTCTTTCTCACCTCATTACAAAAATGATGCACAACAAAAAATCTTAAACCTTTTATTCTCAGTGTCTGTTCTTTTCGGCCCACACACAGATGAAAAGATGCAGAGGATGAAGGTGGATTCAGAGACCTTAAAGGGTTTGGTCTGAAAGATAAGAAGAAGTTTTTCAGATCTCAATACAAACACCCATATCCGCTTCAGGGGACTGAAACTCCTTTCTGGCAACCACAAGGCCAGCAGTAGCACTAACATCCCTCACAGAGGCAGCAGTACCACAAACGTAATCTCCCTTTCTCCAGCCCAAATTAACAATTTCTTCCCAGGTGCTGGAGCCATGTTCCCTTGCTGTCAGACTCCAGGCGCTAATTTGGTACACAATTTATGGGCCTGCTTGTCCCTGTCACAGTACTGGTCATCCTTTACCACCCAGCTGAGCCAGACCACCGGTTTGGCCGCATTGTACTGGGAGTTTTGCTCACTGGGGTACTACGCATGTGTGACCAAAGACAGAGCAAGGGTATGCTTCCTCGACTTTCAATTTCTTCTGGCTAAGCACATAGAGGCATATTTATGAGAGGCTTGCATCACGTTTGCACCACTCAAAGTAGTACATGTGTGACGCAAGCCTCTAAGTTAGATTTATTACAACCAAGCAAAGCCACTTTGCGTGGCTGTGAATGGCTTTAAAAATTTGGAGTAAGGCAACGCAGTACAAATCGGTGCTTTGCCTTACTCTGCGCAAAGGGGTTGTTCCATGGGCGTTGCGGTGGGTGTTCCCACGCAACTCCCATGGTTTTTGACGCATTCCCAGATTTACAAGGACTTGTAAACCTGGGAATGTGCCAAAATCTTACGCCTGCCCAGGTGAAGCATAATGAGAAATATCATTCTTCATAGAAAGAGGAAAAAGCCTCTCAGGATTGTTTTTGTGCAGGAAGGTGCCCCTTCCTGCACAACAACAATCCTGAATGCAATGGAGGCACCCTTGCACCATGGTGCAAGGGTGCCTACATTGGCCCTGGGCTGCCAAAACAGCACCAGCGCAAGTGGAAAGGACAGGAATGTGTCATATTGGATAAATACGACGCATTCCTGCCCTTTCCCACTGACGCAGGGCAGTACAGCAAGGTGACTTGCTGTGCTTCCCTGCACCACTAATAAATATGCCCCATAGTTACCTGCCGATGGAAGGACCCTCACCCTCATCCAGTGAAGGCATGGCGCGGTACACTTATGGTTTGGGGTAAGATGGAAACCACTGCTCTGAATGCTGAGGAATTGGGAGTCTTATGAGGTCATTGCAAGTATCCCATCTCCCAGAGCTGAGACAAGCTGTTGTTCACCTTCCAGTTGGTGTCTGTAAATGTGTCACACCCTCTCCCACCCAAGGGCTCCTCATGCATTGCATCAACTGCTACTGAATAACCTCCCCCACGAGACAGACACACGAAGGATCACTCAAAACCGGCTGTATTCCCTTTCCTGCTTATAAATAGGAACCACTGATAGACTTAAACCCTGTACGCCATGCGCAGCTCTGCTGCCCAACACCATATCCGCACGTCTGCATGCTCCCCCTAGATCAAGACCTGGAGCTCCTAAGCCAACTGATGCATCACACCTCTAATGCTAGGGACAATGGTCATCTCCCCATATCCAGCACTTTATTTCTAACAATGACTGGCTGCTTAATAATTGTGATTTTCAATTGTTCCTTTTCTTCCCCTATGTTTCTTGATTCACTTGATCGCTTTTATATCTTCTGATGCAGCGGTGCCTCTCTAAATTGCCTTTACACAAGCGATGAATATTGTTGATCATGACACTGGCAACAGTGGACTATTCTCTGTGTAATGCTCTGTTTATAACAAAATCAATAAAGTCATTTGAAATAAAACAACAACAAAGTAATCATGGAGTCAAGATTCACAGCATGAATTGGAGTCTGGCAGAGAATTACAAAATAGGAGACAATGACTAGCCCACTTCTCTTTCGCTGTACATAATGCAAGGGGTGGGGAAAGTATTATATATCATCTCAAAGAGTGGTGAAGCATAACCAAAGACAGACGGATGCTCAATTTTGTGCAACATGGTTATGCTCTTCCTTTCAAGACACCTCCTTCTTCCGTAACACTGAAGAAGCCACCAGTTTTTCAATAAAATTTTTGAAAAATGGAACACAGATTCTTCTGCAAAAGAGAGCCATACCACCACTCTCAACATCCCAAAAACTAAAAAGCATCTACGTGTATTTCCTCTTTCACAATACTGAATGGTTTTGGATCAAAGAAGGCAAAAAAGTGAATTAGTAAAGAAATGTGTTGGATGCTGGCTTTCCTTCAAATCATTCCCAAGCTAAGACTAGGCTTAACATAGTTGGAGGAATTCTTCATTAGTTCGTAATCTGAGTCAGAAATGAAATATTGAATGAATGCGCAGCAACAATTGAAGGATTTCCACGAGGCCTCGCCCTCAGCGTGTGTTTCGTATTGTTTAATTAAGATCTCTTGCAGAAAAAGACAAACGCCGTGAGGGGAACGGCCAGCATTCTTGATTCCGCGCCATGAGGGGAATGGCTGTGTTCATTCCTATACGCCGTGAGGGGAACGGCCGGCAGACACTAAAACCTACAATTTCCAGCGGCCCCTTGAGACCAACGGCGCACCTCTGACGCGCCAGCTAGCACCCGGAGGCGCTATAAAATCGGCAAGCGCCCCCCGCAGCGCGGGAAGATTGAGACTTATCTCTTTGTTGATTCCAGACGCCGTGAGGGGAACGGCCAGCATTCTTGATTCCGCGCCGTGAGGGGAACGGCTGTGTTCATTCCTATACGCCGTGAGGGGAACGGCCGGCAGACACTAAAACCTACAATTCCCAGCGGCCCCTTGAGACCAGCGGCGCACCTGTGACGCGCCAGCTAGCGCCCGGAGGCGCTAGTAAAATCGGCAAGCGCCCCTCAGCGCGGGCCCGTCCTCTGCCCGTCAAAGCCCGAAGAAGGCTGGGCTGGGCCATATCCCTTGGTTTTTTCTCTGGCATTTCCCCTATTGCGGTAAGACTAAACAGGCTATATATATATATGCCGAAGTGGGACATGAACTAACTGTCTATAAACTATGATTAGTACATATTGGACAATTTTATCCTGAGATAACTAAAAGCATCTTTGTTCTTTTAGCAATTACTTGTTGAAGTATCTACATGTTATTTTTAAAATGTAAATATATAAATTAGGGATACTAAATAACAGAGATAGATAGTTGTGATATTTTTGGGTTGTTTTATAATATATTGTATTTATTGGATACAGGAATTTCTGCTTTGCATTCCTAATTTAACCTTATCGTAAGTCACTATGTTGATTATATAGCTAAGATAGCAGTCTTGCGATAAGTCATTAAGGCAGCAATGGGGAAGAGGAAAGCAGCTGAAACAATGACAGGAAGGAAAAAGATAGCAAGGATGCAAAAATTGGCTAAATCTGCAGCAGAGAACTGCACTTTGGCCACTATCGACTGACTTAATAGAAGAGGTAGAAAATATGTTGTCTAGTGGAAAAGAGAATAGCACAAAGGGGAAAAGTAAAATCTCATCCTACTATAGCAGAAGAGAAAAAGTGGCTCCAGTAAAGCTAAACAGTCCAACTATTGTTGTTCACCAAGCACATAACACAACGTTATCGCAACTACTAGCCACATCACCATTAAAGTCAGGACTGGGTACTGGTACGACTCCCTCGCCTAGCTCTAACATTCCTGATAATATAGAGAGGGATCAAGGTAATCTAACATATAATGAGATCATAAATGTAGAATGCTCAAATAGATATGCACCCCTAGATGATAACCTGAAGGAAGTTCAAGTAGAGCATATATCAGGAAAAGACGGAAATAACCCATCTAATTTGAGTTTAGTTGGGGAATACACGCAGGGACAGGTACATGATACCCATACACTTGTGTTGGACCTTTACACAAAACTCAACACAGTTCAAGAAGAAGTTCTGACAATTAAAAGAATGATAGAGGCACTAACAAGTCACTTATACAGAGACCCAGGTGTTGTAATCAATGCACCAGGGGACCAAAAACAAACAGGGGAGAAATTCCATTATATTAATATGAAGAATCAGGTACCTTAACCATCGTCTAGAGTTACCTTAAACTTTCCTCCAAAGAAGACCACACATCAGAGTCATATTCCAATCCCAAAGCCTTACCCTAAACTTAATCTGGAGAAACATCTGACCAATATCCACGATTACCCGGGACTATTTAAACCACAACAACAAACGCAAAGTGTAAACCCAGACTTAAAAATCCAGCACCCAAACAGACTATTACAGAGTGCCCAAGGTTTGGAAAGGGGGCTTGGGGGTCCCGAAGGGAAATATGGGCAACGCCAGGCATTCTACCTCCCAATTAGGAAGGAACATAATTCGCATAATGTGTTTCTCACCAATGTCCCGAGATTAAACCCAGGCAGTATAGAAGATAGGGATTCCCTTGTAAATAAAGCTATATACTGGATTAGGAAGGAACGGCAGTGTCTCCATAATAAGATCAGATATAAAGAATGCTGAAAGAATTCTCCAAGATGATGGGAATTTGGATGATATAAGGTTAACATTCTATTCCAAATTAATTGCTGAGAATCTAATAACTATGAATTTAAGAACTCACTCACTTTTTAACTCTAAAATTAATATTAGGCAAAATAAAACCGGTACAGACAATCGTAGCCTTGTTACATACACCTCTGGGGGGCAGAGCAATCTTGAAGCTATAGATTGACTGACTCATGAGCGGACTCCGGATTACCCAGGGATGGGGACTCTGTTCCCTTTGGCTCAGGTTCAATGGGTAACTGATCTTGATGACCAATTTGATGTGGATACACAATATGAAAGATATAGCCTCGGTGAAGGACAAGAAAACAACATTGTCCAGTTAGAAGGGCCTAAACGTGTCATCAATGCTGGTTCCCCTATTAAAAAATCTGCATGTATAACATCTGAATATGACTGCCCTGACACTTTGTCAATAGGTCTAATTGAAAATCGAATAAGGATGGTGTCTTGGAATATAGCTGGCCTTGCAAAAAAATTGCAAGAGCCAGATTGGCAGGATTATATTGAAACTTTTGAACTCTGCCTTTTCCAAGAGACGTGGGCAACAGAACCATTATTTAAAGTAGGCTACAGAACATTTAGTATTGAGGCCCATAAACCAACTAGAGGAAGACCATCTGGAGGCCTATTAATTTGGATAAAAAACAATATAAATGCTTCAATAGATATTGTAACTACGGTCACTGATGACATCCTGGGCTTGAGTTTTAAATTTTCAAACAAATCCTGGTTATACTTATTTAATATATATATAAGACCAAGAGAATGTTCAAAAGAATCACGTATAATTCAGCACTTAGAAGAAACCCTTGATTCTATTAGATCTAATGGGCTTATTGTAATTGGAGGTGACTTCAACTGTTGCTACGAACCCCTGTTGGGATTAAATACAATCCTTGAAGAAGAAGATCAAGCAATGGGTATTCCGTCCTTAGGGGTAGAAAAGACCATGAGATGCTCTGTCTCTGCATTGCAATTATTTAACTTTACTGTAGAGAAGGGATTAAGGTCTTGTAATGGTAGAACCCTCTCCGATCTCAAATGTTCTAACACCTTTTCGAAAGGTCTTTCTTCCTCTCGGATAGATTATATTATGGTAAGTGCTGCTCATTGGGATTATGTGCAGGATTTTAAAGTGGATGACAGAAGAGAAAGCGATCACTTTCCTCTGTGTTTAGATCTTACAGCGAAACACTTTCTGTTACAACCACTGATACAGTCGGGATTGGACTTAGAGGTCATACAGCCTATAGTGAGCAATAATAGGAGGGCAGTCAAATGGCCATCTATTCTGGGAAAGGTAGAACCCCTTACTTGCATTTATAATATTTTTTGTGATCTAGTATTGCTCTTTTAAAAGAGTGCCCTGGAAGTTCATTTATAACACCGACTCATCAAAAGTTGGTGGAATGTATAAAACCCTATTTAACTAAATCGGTGACTGGAAGACTAAATGTTCTAAGAAGATTGGGTTGTCCAACCCATGGTTTGATAACGAATGTGCACTGACTAAACAAAGTTTAACCAGGGCCCTGCAAACCAAGGATATAATCTTGATCAGGCAATTAAGGAATGCGTACAATAAAGTTCTGAAAGCAGCCCGCAGAAATTGGGAAGATGCAAGCTGGGAAGAACTGATAATAGCTTCAAAGACAGGCGACCAATTTTTGTTCTGGCGAATTATTGCAAATGGTACAAAAGTTAATAACCTGGCCCAGGACTATAATTTGGACCCCTGGACTTGGCATGGACATTTTGCTCAGCTATATGCCCTTCTGGCCCCAATGATTAGAGATCCTCCATGTAGTATTGAGGACCTTATGTCATCAAATGAGATTGCACCACTACAATTTAGTGTAGAGGATACTACACTGGCCATAGCTGCTATTAAGCCATCGAAAGCCCCTGGCCCTGATAAGATCCCGGGCGATCTCTTTAAACATGCACCTGAAGTGTGGGCTCCTTATATTAATCTTCTATGCAATGCAATCGCTAGAGGTGAGCCCATTCCAGAATCTTGGAAAGGCGCGGAGATCGTCCCAATATATAAGAAGAGCGGTAGGGACGATCCCGCTAATTACAGACCTATCAGTCTGATAGATATATTGCAAAAGGTTTATGCCAAACAGATCTTAGAAAGGTTGAATGACTGGATGTTTGCTAATGATGTACTTTCCCCATGCCAGGCGGGTTTTAGAAGGAGGACAAGCACCATAGATCAGGTGTTCAGGCTGTTAATTATAGCCTGGAAATATACAAGGCTAAGATCCGGTCATTTATATGTGGCCTTTATAGATTTAAAGGCTGCATTTGATTCAATCCCTAGAGACCTACTATGGCTAAATCTATTACAGCAGGGGTGCCAAAAATATCATAGTCCAGTTGGTTAGGCTTCATGAGAATACCTTTGCAAAAGTACGTTGGGGTAAAGGGGGGAACTCACAGAAGAGATACCTGTCAAGAGAGGTGTGCGCCAGGGCTGTGTCCTGGCGCCAACTCTATTCCTCTTATATGTTAATGACATGGTTGAGTTCCTCCAAAAATCCAATCATGATTCCCCGAAATTAGGAGGGAACCATATCTGCGCACTAACTTTTGCTGATGACACAATTTTACTGTTGCAAACGCCAAAGGGCTTGCAAAACCTTTTAAATACCCTCGACCAATATTGTAAACAAAAGGGGCTGGAAATAAACCCATAAAAACTAAGTATATGACTATCATGCCCCACAAATGTTTTAAGAATAACATAAAGCTGAACGGAGCAATTTTGGAGCGAGTCTCTAATTTTGTTTATCTTGGGGTAAACATTGACTCTAAACTTTCATGGAACCCCCAGATAATGAAATCTAGAACAATTTTAATGCAATACGCAGCACCAGTTATAAAAAACTCTTTGCCACCACGACAAAGGCTGTTACACCAGCCCTTGAAGTTTATAAATCCAGGGCACAAACTGCTGCCTTATATGGCTCAGAATTGTGGGGGCACTTGCATCTTTAATTGTGGGGGAAAATAAGATCTTGAGGAGGTTTACTGCTCTACCCCAAAATACACCTGTGATCCCCTAATGCTCGACTTGGGCATCAAGCGAATTGAGCAAAGGGCAGTTTGGATGACCTTATCATATTGGATAAGAATATGGACCACCGAGGAATTGCAAACCTATAGACAAGCATTGAGTGAATTATTGGCTCTTGACACTCATGTAACTTTTCCCTGGTTGATCCACATCCGTAAATGGTTTACGGACCTGGGTTTGAGTAGGTTCTGGGAACAACCGAACTTGTTGACTCCTGATTCAAAACGGGAAATTAAGACCATTTACTGGAATTTCATTAGGCACAATATTATTTCAAATAATAGATCCGGTACACTCACAACCCAGTTTCTGATGTTTAAAATAACCCCCTGTTTTGAATCATTTTTAGATGAGATCGAACCTTTACTTGCCAAGGTATTGTATCTGAAATTTAGGTATTGTACTCTTCAAATAAGGTTGTTTACATCCAGGTGGGGACAAAAGCAGCTAGTGGAAAATGATTGTAAGTGTACTCAGTGCCATTCAGGAAGCGAAGAGGATATTGCGCATGTTTTATTTTTCTGCCCTGTATATGAAAATCCTAGAAAGAAATGGATAAAACCTCTGGGCAGGAAATTGTGTATTAGGAAATACACTGAAATGCTGCGTATCTTGAAAACTGATAGCTCCAAGCTAATTGTATTTGGTACTAGTAGATTTTTACTGGCTGCTAATTTTATTAGGATGAAGACTGGGCTCAAATTTTAAAATTTAAATTTCTTTTTTAAGGGAACTATATGAAATTCAAATGTTGATGTCGTACATAGCTAATGATATTTTAAAATTTATAGTGTGGTAACTCCTTCTATTTATGTGATTATATAGTAATCATGATGAAATTGCACCTTGCACGTTGCACTTTATGGAATTAATTCCATTGTTGCTGACTGTAAAAACTAGCTTCTATGTTTTATAGCGGAATGTATATGTTAATGCGCTATTGGTGGTTAACTATCCAGTATTTTGCACTTTGCACTTTATGGAACTAATTGAATAGCTGCTAGCGGCGAAAATTCTACTGAATGTATTGTACTGTAACCAATATGAGCCTATCTGACATTCTGCATTTTGCACTTTTCCCATATACGCTGCTAACTGCAAATTACATCCTATATACTGTATTGCAACTGAAATGAGGACTAATGAATTGTATATATTTTTCTATTGATGCTTTGATGATTCTAAGAATCGAATAAAGATGCTTTAAAAATAAATAGTTGGACAATGTAGGAAGATAGGATCCTTCTGCATGGTTACCCCCACTTTTTGCGTGGTGCTAAGCTGTTATTGACTAGTTTGACTGGGCTCTTGTTAATCAGGACCCCCGTCTATCTGCTTTCTCCCTAAACCGTTATGTTCAGTACTTAGGTGCATCCCCGATTGGATACTGGGTTACACTTATAAGGCCCTAGTATATGGTACTAAGGTACCCAGGGCATAGGTACCTTAGAGGTCCCCCATGGGCTGAAGCATACATTATGCCACCCATGGGAGACCATGCAAAATGGAACTACAGGCCTGCCATTGCAGCCTGTGTAAGCTGGTGCTAGCACACTTACTAAAGATATTGGTTTCCTATATCTAGGGTCACTGCACTTAAAACCTATAAGTCACCACTAATGCAGGCCTTTGCAATCCTGAAGGTAGGATGCTTGGTTCTAAGTGAGAGGGTGCCCCTGCATGAGCAGGACACTCCTGCAGCCTACGGAGTCCATTTTCCCAGGTTGTCAGTGAAGAAGCCATATACCATATAGAGGGGCACCGCGTAATTACGCGATGACCATCTCGAAACTGGCTGCAATGAATCCTATCATGTTTGGTATCAAACATGTTGGAATCATTCCCCACACCGTAAACGGTGTAGGAGGTATGATTCCAAGCACTGGAAGAGCCCTCTGTTAGGCTCTCCATGTCCCCGGTACCAGTCTTCCAGACCCGGACAAGACAAAATGGTTGCTGCCGAACAGAGACATGATTCTGCCCTCCTGCTGCTGAGCCAAGCTCGAGCAGGGGAAGGCAGAACAATAGGCATCCTGTCACAGGGAGGTGTGACCACCTACCAGACGGGATTTAGTGTTTTGGGACAGGGTGGGTGCGCTTGCCAGCACCACTCAATCTGCATGAGGGGCACATTTGGTGCCCCCATGCATAGTCCAGTTCAAACCAGTCCTGGGAGCTGTTGGCTCCCCCTCTGGTGTGAAACTGGACAAAGGACATGGGAGTAACCTCCCCACTGTCCAGACCCTCCCCTGGGAGGGTCCCCTGAATCATCCCAACCCTTTCCCTAGGGTACTTAAGGGCTTACTTGGGTGTATGTCCTTAGATTCGTCGTGGGATAAGATTCAGATCAGATACCACTTCTTCTTCTACCGTCTGGGCACTCTGGACTTCTCTGGACTTCGTTTGGGCTCGACTTCGTCACCCTTCCAGTCTGCTGCATCGTCTGTGTCTGTGCACCATACAGGAACCTTCCAAGGCCTGTTGGCATCAAAGACACCTGAAGGAATCTCCCTTGGAGTGAAGGAGTCACTCCCCTGCAATCGCAGGCACAGCAACTAAGTCGACCGCTCTGCTGACCCTGAGCTCCTCCGGACTCCGAAAGGTTCTGCAACACAGGTTGTGGTTTTCCACAGCTTGCGCGGCCTGCCCTGCCCTCTCACCAAGTTTGGGGCTAGTGTCCCTCGTGGGTGTTGCAATCACCGAACCCCTGTGCACTGCAACTTGCAGTTGCAAAGGCTTGTTGGCTTCCTTCCAAGAAGATCTTCAGGCTCCAAGTAGCCCCACCCTTGAGTACCTCCTGTGACCAGAATCTTCAGCCACACCGCATCGTGTGCATCATGGCCTGCATCTTTTGGTTAGCTGCTTGAGGTCCTCTTGCGACTCCAGTGCTTCTGGCCTGTGGGTCCATTTGAGGGTCACCTTTGCTTATCTTGGGCTCCTCTGATTTCTTGGGGCCTGCCCTGACTCCCCTGCTTGTGGTGAGTCCCCTGGACCTTGCTGGTCCCGATGTTGCTCCTTCTTCAGCGCCTGCGTTGGTTGAATTTGCCAAGGCTTGTTGGTGCTCCAGCTGGACACCAACCCCTCAGCACTCGACATCCTTCGTGGGACAGCTCGTGCATGGCTTCTGGAGGTCCTCAGCGTTGCCTGGTCCTCACAGCTGCAGAGTCAAGGTCCTCGTCAACTCTCCTGCAGCACCCGACACCAGAGGGCATTCATCTTCCAAGTCTCCTGGTCACTTCTGAGTGACATAGACTCTGTCACCTCTGCTTGCAGGTACCTCTCATCTTGAATCCACCTTCGGATCCCACCGGACACTTTCTCCTTCTTCAGCAGCTGCACTTTCCTGAAGTCCTCCATTGGGTTCAACAGCGGTTTCCGACACCACTTCACACGTATGCACCTGGCTTCCCTGTTGTAGGTATCGTGGGTACCAGGGTATCCACGGGTGGGGTGGCTCTCCAACCTTCTGTCTTCTACGAGGTTTCTTCAGGGTCCACTGGGAAGTGTCCTTAATCTTTAAAAATCCAACAGCGACTTACATGTAGACTTGTATGGAGCACGCAGTCGTGTTTCCACACTGCACACGCTCTCCGTGGGGTTCCTAGTCACTCACCTTGGGTGGTTGCTTTGGTCCCCAGCACTTCTACGTCCTCTCAATATTGTCTTGAACCGAGTCGTGGTTCTTACACCACTTTCTTAGTATATGGTTTGGTCCCCCCCTAGGGTCCACTGTGTATTACGTACTATCTACTGTGTTTTTTTGCAAAGTATTGTGTGCATTGTGCATATCTCTGGGTAGGAGATATTTGTATGTGTTAGAGAGTATTATATAATAAATACATATTTTTATAAATAGCTAGTGTGGTTGTTTTTCACTTAATCAATACTATAATATTGCATTCTGGTAAACAAAGCTGCTTTACATTTCTTCTGGACTAAGCCGGAAGGCTGCTCTCCACAGCTACCACTTAGAAAGCTTTCTAAGGTTGTCTAAGACCTCTTAAATCACCATAAGGGTTGTGTGGACTGGTGCAAGGTGTCCACTTACAAAAGTGTACATCATATACCAGGCCAGCTTCTCACAGACAAGCTATATCATATCAGTAAGCTAGAGGTTAGAGCCAACCATCTGAATAAACACAGGTCCAACATATCAGACACTGCCTTGAAGGAGAATAAAAAAAGATCTGGAAATGGCTAAATCCTAGTGAATTGTCAATAATTATGGTCCAGCACCCTGGTGACCAAAACAGCCAAGCGAATGCACTGAGGAGAATCTGTGAAGAAAATCGTGAATATGTCCTGCACAACACAGTGCTCAGAGATGTATTTGAAGAAAAGGGGGTGGGGATGTTTAAAATGATATTTTTGCCAAAGCGGAAAATGTGAATTGCTAATACTAAGCCTATAGATACCCAGAACAGCACTCTCTGAAGAATGCCGTTTTGATGGACTGATCAAAAAAGTCTGTGTACATTTTTCCATGATGCTGCTCCTGCCTTTGATTTTCAAACTTAAGAAATTGAGCTTGATCCTCATTGACCCAAACTGGCCAGAGCAGTGGTGGTACACTTAGGTAATTCACCTCTCTGAAGTACCTCACAAGAGCCTGCAAAGCAAGCCCAATCTGCTGACCAGATTCCAGGAATGAGCATTCCATCCAAGTCTGACATCCGTGAACTTGGCTGCCTGGCTCCTGAATTGAAATTTGAACTTGTCAAAATACTGTATGAGCATTCTTAAAGAATCTAAGAGCCTAATTCAAGGGTGTCACATACTGTCATATAGAAAGTTTTCTTCCTAAGGTGTCAATAGAAGAACGTAGACTTTATCTCATGCGAAGAAAAAGTAATTCTTCCACACCTCCTGTATTTAGCTAAATAGGCCTACAGCATTCATCAGTTAAGAGTGCATTTAACCAAAATCAATGCCCTATAGAAAGTGCTGTTCTCAGATTTGTTTTTACCATTCCTGTTATTAAGGATTTCTTAGAGTTGTTAAAAAAACCTTTTTCTTTCCATTCGGAAACCACCTTCTCCTTGGGAGCTTAAAGTAGTTTTATCATGATTTCTGGCTCCTCTATTTGAGTTGATGTGCACAGCCTGTTTACAACATTTTTTGGGAAAATAGTTTTTCTGATTGCTATCACTCCAGTTCTTGGGGTGAGTGAAATACAAGCTCTTCCAATTCAATACGTTTACATGGTTTTCAACTCAGAGAGATTTTAAGGACTACTCCATCTTTTCTTCCTACAATGTATTTGAAAGATCATTTAAGTCACTGGCACTGCTTGCTACTATCTGCATGCTCTCTTTTCTTTTTCTTGACACACAACCAATGAAATAGACTGCCCCCTTAGTATTGTTTTGTATGCTTCCTGGATTGTTATACTAGAATCTACTGTGCCGATACTTTCCTTAAAAAACGGAGCCGTGGCCTTTTGAACCTTAGTCGCTAGGTCTTTGTTCTTCAAGTACCATGGATCCAATGACCAGTCTTTCTTAGTCCTTCCATCCAGCCCTAGAAACACCTCCCACATTGGAGAATGGTCTGAAATTCCTCTATCAAGTATTCTGGCCCCGCAAAAGTGGCCCACATGTGCATGGTGCGTAAGAAAGTGTCTGTATGTGAAAAGTTGTTGTGTGCACCAGAATAAAAGGTGCAATGTCTATCTGATGGGTTTCGCGTTCGCCTCCCATCAGAATAGAGCAAGGGGTCCGGTCACCGTACTAATTCTCTGTGGAGTTCTCCTATCCATTGCCTCAACCAGGATTAAATTAATAATACCACCCAGTATAAACACTCCCATCTGTAGTTGCAACAACAAAGAACCCTGGGGCAGATTTACAAGAAACTAACGCAGCACGGTGCCACAAGTAATTTTGCTGCCCCGCGCTGCGTTAGTTTCGAAGCAGAGGGATTGCGACATATTTCCAACAATATGTTGCATCTCTGTGCTTCCCCCTGCGCTGGCGCACAAACTGCTGCCATGCACCGGCGCAGACACGCTTACACTATGGTGCACGGAGACCTGCGTCGTGGGGAGATTGTTTTTGTGCCGAAAGGGGCCCCTTCCTGCACAAAAACAATCAATTGAGGTGATTTCCTCTTCCAATGTGTGCTGTAGAATGCAGCACGCATTGAAAGAGGAAAAAAAGGAGAAATTAAAAATTTCTCCTCTTTGGACCTCGCTACACCACCCCTAGTGTGGCGTAGCATTCTGACGTATTTCCAGATTTACGATTGCTCGTATATCTGGAAATGCATCAATGGACATGCGTGTTGCATGGGAACACAGAAACACCCATGTCACGCCCATAAAACACAAAGGGGCCGATTCCGGCCGGAAAACGTACCGACCGATTCGGAGCCGGAATTAATTCCAACCGACACGTACCGGTGCAGCCCGACCCGCCAAGTACGATGAGAAGCGAGCAAAACCCGACCGACTCGTACGGAACACAAGCCGAAGGACCGAGCCGCGTGGAAAACTGCAATCCGGCCGGACAAACACGCGCTTCGAACCGACCGACTCGCACCCGGAACAATACCGAACGAGACGTACCCGCGGACTCCCACCCGCCAAGTACGATGCAAGGCGTGGTAAACACGACCGAGTCGCACGGAGGACAAGCCGCACGACCGACACGCATACAAAACTGCGAGCCGAAGCAACCCAAAACACCGCGACCGACGCGTACGCAGCATAGAAAACAGCACAAACACAGCGTGAACGAAACGGACGAGCCCGTACCAGACAACTGCAGGGTCCGACTCAGTCACAAGAACGTCTCCTACATGCACGAAAAGTACAAAGGGAAAATACACAAAAAAGGCCAAACAAGCAATTACAAAGCCAATAAATACTGGGGGGAGGGGCAGGGAACAAAGACACACCCACAACTCCACCCATATAAAGGACACAAATCCCTACCATGATCCTTTGCAAATTCAAATTACCTGCCAGCACTCAACAGACAGCAACCACACACCCACAGCTCATCCATCACACAAGCCACACACCATCAGCACCACAACAAATAGAAACCTCACATACACCTAGCAAAACACACACTCACACACCTTCACCTGCACACCAACACACACATCACTCACCATCACCACCCATCACCATGCCCCCAAAGAAGAATCACAAGTTCCTAGATAGTGAATTGGAAGTCCTGGTAGATGAGATCCTCAGGGTAGAGCCACAGCTCTTTGGTACACTGGTCCAACAGACACCCATGTCACAGAAAACAAAGATGTGGGAGAGGATCGTCGACAGGGTGAACGCACAATCACCATGTTTGCGCAGAAAGACAGACATCCAGAACAGGTGGTATGACGTGCGCAGGAGGGTCAAGGAGCTGCTGAAGAAGGACTACATCTTGAGCCAATACACCGGCAGTGGCCCTCCTGCCAAGCCAGTATACCTCAGGCCCTGGGAGGAGAAGGTGCGGGCCATCCTACCACCAGTGAGCGTCTATGGACTAGAAAACATCCCAGAGCCTGGTGAGTACACAACAAATGTACACAATATTCTGCGACTACACACACACATCACTGTCAAGGGAGAGTCAAACCATGCACTCTTAGCAAATACACAGCAACCAGAACAGAATCATCCCAAAATGTGTATGTCACTCAGAGAAACACAACACATGCCATCACAAAGTGACATTTAACTGTGTCATCACATGTACAAACACAACTACAACTACAGCTAGGCAGTGGCACAAATATAACTGACAAACACATCCAGACAAGTAGCCACCACTACAACACCAGCACACAGTGAAGCACACTGAAAGAAAGGAAATATGTGTATGCTGGGCAAGTCAGTGTAGCCAATAGCATCATGGGAGTTGTAGGCACAGATATTGCTCACCCCCACAACTGTCCCATCAACACCACCCTGAACCATGCGCACATCACAGGGAGTGGAAAACAACTGACAAGATGGCTGACACTGGGCACTGCTGTGGGGAGCACAAGGCCCTGCTGGCAACTGTGCAACAACCAACAGCAGGACACCACTGACTGACATCCTGAAAGACAACTTGCACTCCCTGCAATGGAAGCACGTTCCATGGTGGGATATCTGGCTGGGTGGGAAGGAGGACTCACAGCCCTGACCATAGTTACCAGCAGCGTTTCTCACACACACCCCTAACACAAACTCCACAAAACTCACCTGGGAGAATGCATTGCCCCACACTCCAATCAAATATCCCACAAAGAACCACAACCCTGGGTCATGCTGAGTGAAGCACAGGGACACACATGGGACCTGTAGCAAAACTAACCCCAGGATAACACTGTCAGCCATCTTGTCAGCACAGGCACACAACCCCACAGGGAAGCAGAGTCAAAGGGAAGGAAGCATGGGCATGCTGGGAAGGGGGTGGAGGCAATAGCATGATGGGAGTGGTAGTCACAGCTCAACATCCCCCACCCACATGGCCCAGCAAGCTCACACTCAAGCAAGCACACCACACAGAGAGTGGAAAGCCCCATCAAAGATGTCTGACACTGGTGCTCTGTTGTGGGGAGCACAAGGCCCTGCTGGGAACTGTGCACCAACCAACAGCAGGACACCACTGTCAGCCATCTTGCCATTGCTCTCACACTCACACACACTGAAGTCCACCCAAAAGCAAGTAAGTATGGGCATGCTGGGAAGTGGGGTGGAGGCAATAGCATGATGGGAGTGGTAGTCACAGATATTGGTCACCCCCACAACTGTCCCATCAACACCACCCTGAACCATGCCCACATCACAGGGAGTGGAAAACAACTGACAAGATGGCTGACACTGGGCTACTGCTGTGGGGAGCACAAGGCCCTGCTGGCAACTGTGCAACAACCAACAGCAGGACACCACTGCCAGCCATCTTGCCATTGCTCTCACACTCACACACACTGAAGTCCACCCAAAAGCAAGTAAGTATGGGCATGCTGGGAAGTGGGGTGGAGGCAATAGCATGATGGGAGTGGTAGTCACAGATATTGGTCACCCCCACAACTGTCCCATCAACACCACCCTGAACCATGCGCACATCACAGGGAGTGGAAAACAACTGACAAGATGGCTGACACTGGCTACTGCTGTGGGGAGCACAAGGCCCTGCTGGCAACTGTGCAACAACCAACAGCAGGACACCACTGACTGACATCCTGAAAGACAACTTGCACTCCCTGCAATGGAAGCATGGTCCATGGTGGGATATCTGGCTGGGTGGGAAGGAGGAGCGGATGACAACCAAATACAACCAATGCAGACCATGTACACACCCCAACATTCACATAGAAATGCCCAAATAATGCAGGACAATGTGCTACACCAATATCAACCCCTGACTGTGACAACTTAGGACAATGCATTGTACAGGCCCGCATCCAGAGGCACAGTCACAACTGTCAGGTGTGTCAACCATTGATGCCTGCAGAAACATAACATACATTGTGTGTGTCTCCCAAAAACAGGTGATGATGGGGACACAGCAGCAGATGCTGAGGAGTCCTCGTCCCAGGCTCAAGAGGATACGGAGCTCACTGGTGTGGAACAGCCTCTGCCCTCCTCGGATGACGAAGACTTACCTGGCACCTCCGGAGCAAGTCATCATGCAGCACCAGCAGGACCACCAGCTGCACCCCCTGCACCCACCCCTCCAACGACTGTCAACACACATACCACCCCTGCCGACACGGACAGACCAAGGAGCAGCACCACCACCAGCACAGGGACCCTGGACCAACGTGGGGCCATGGACACCACCACCACCAACAACCCACAAGGTGGCCCAGGGTCACCTGTGCCTGCCACCTCAGGTACTGCACGTGTCACCAGGGGTGGTGGGAGGGGTGGGAGACATAGGTCGCTGCTCACAGAGGGGTCTGGACTGCATGATGACCCACAACTGGCACGCATAGCCGATGCGTACCAGTCCAGCACCGGAGAGTTCAGCCAGGTAGTGGGGCTCCTCAGGGACATCAAACAGCAGCAGGCTGCCCATCATGCCCGCTTGGACTCACACATGTCCCGCGTGGAGTCCAAGTGGGACACACTGCAAGAGATGACGGCGGTGCATAGGGACATATTACAATGCCTCCGCCAGATGAGCAGCAACCAGTCAACACCTCCCTGTGTGCCCACAACATCTGCTGCTGAAACAACTGCAACTGCCACAGGGAGGCAGGATGACTCTGGCGGAGAGTCCCCTGCACCGCAGCAGCCTGCACTTGAGGATCCCCCCAAAGAAGAGGGGCCGTCCGAGGAGGGGCAAGTGAGAGGCCGATGGCCATGTGCAACCCCCAGGAAGCCAAAACCTGTTCTGGAGAATAACCTTTGTGCGCAAACTGTTCACCCTGTTGACTGCAACACAACTCTCCCACATGACATGGGGAGCTCAAGTTGGACCAATGTCTCTGATTACTGTGGACTTTACTCTGGACATTTCTGCTACCAGGACTTCCAAATTATCTAGGAACTTTGGATCACAATCACAATGTACAGCACCCAACAACCTGTGCACTATACTCACACATGTATGTC
The DNA here is from genome assembly GCA_963921515.1 of Calotriton arnoldi. NCBI lineage: Eukaryota > Metazoa > Chordata > Amphibia > Caudata > Salamandridae > Calotriton > Calotriton arnoldi. The sequence goes on along the minus strand of CAWUFW010015832.1, from coordinate 234,489 downwards.
AATAAACTCACTTATACACCATACTTGCCTCTGTTGTGATTCCAATGTTGTCTCAGAAGTTGCGATGATGATCGGGGAAATGACACTGTGCATGCTAACTGCTACAGCAAGTACAACACCGGCATGTGAGTCATGGCGACTTCACACATATGGGGAGGCACACCACCAGGGCTACACAACACATACACACCATGGACATCTGACTCATCGCCTACACTGGTGTTGCCAGGAAATACGTTGCATTGCACAGACCCAACACCTATTCACAGTCTGTGTTAACTAGCCCACTGGTGCAGTAAGCAAATGTCAGTCAGATGTGTGACCACAGACAACGCACATCACATAGTGAAGAACAGGTTTATTACACATTTGCAACATGTTGAAACCACCACAGATGCAAGGTAATCCCACCTGGCAGCGGGCACATAGTCAACAAGTGTAGAAGGAAGGAAGTCCATGGGTGTGGTGCACATCACCTGTAGGGACACAACAGCTACCACCCGGGAAGTCGAATCACGGTGTTGGGGATCACAGTTTACCAAACGACTCTGAAAGTACCCTGTGAAGGACAGAAATGGCACACAGTCAAAAGTACTGAAGAACAGGACAGAACTGCAATACTCATGCACAATACATGTTACAAGATACCCACCCAGAACCAAGTTAGCATGTCAACACTGTTGGGGAGTACAGACTACCTGCAAGGACACATCGCTACACGCATACAGACATGTAGCCCATGGACACACTCAAACAGCACCAGAGCACCACCAACACATATCATGCAAACTCACATCATTGACATGCCATCTCTGGATACTCACATTCAGCTGAAGAAGTTGGTGATGAGCTGTGTGCGGACATCACCCTCAACATCATCATCATCATCACTGGCATCGTGGTCCAGGCCAGGATCCTCCACAGGTGGCGGACGTTGGTCATCGTCATCCAGGATGAGAGGCAACTCCTTCCGCACTGCCAGGTTGTGGAGCATGCAGCAGACGATGATAATCTTGCACACCTTTGCTGGGGCATATGGGAGGGACCCTCCTGTCTTGTCGAGGCAGCGGAAGCGGCTCTTCAGGAGACCAAATGTCCGCTCAATCACTCTCCTGGTCCGACCATGTGCCTCATTGTAGCGCATCTGGGCTGGTGTCACAGGGTTCCTGAGGGGCGTCAGCAACCACGGCATGTTGGGGTATCCGGAGTCACCTACATACAGACAATTGCACATTAGCAGAGTTGGAAAAGAGGGTGGAACACTACATAGCAGAACACACACAATGGTACAAAGTCAGTACACACCTACAAGCCAGGCACGCTGGTTCCGCATCTGTGCCATCATCCTCGGGATGCGACTACTCCTCATCACGTACGCATCGTGTGCAGAACCAGGGAAACGGGCACACACGTGTGTGATGCTCATATCTGCAAGACAGACCACCAGTGCATTGACCGAGTGGTAGTGTTTGCGGTTACGGTAGGCCTGCTCTTGGGCCTGTGGTGGTACCAACGCCACATGTGTCCCATCAATGGAGCCAATGACATGCGGCATCCTCCCCAGGGCATAGAAGTCACTCTTCACGCCAGTGAGTCGTTGGAGTCTAGGGAAATAGATGTACTGGTTCAGGTATATCAACATAGCCTCCAAAACATCCCGGAGCACACGGCTGAACATGGTCTGTGACATCCCACCAGCAGTCGCCAGAGTGTGTTGAAAGGTACCAGTGGCAAAGAAGTGTAGGGCTGCCATCACCTTCACCTTGGGGGTCAGCGCTGTAGGGTACGGACGGCCAGGTTGCAAATGTGGTGCCAAGCGCACTGCCAAATCCTCAATCAGCTGCCTGGTGAAGCGGTACCGTCGGATGCTGTCCCGTTCCACCATCGTTGCCAGGTCAGGGAATGGTCTATGGACAGCTGGTGCCCTGCAGTGCATAAGTGAAGAAAGCAAGATTGTCAGTCACCCCACATATGTGGCATTGAACACACTCAACATCACATGATACATCATAATGAGGCACAAGTACATGATGTGTGCAGTTCCGTACGGATATGTATGGCACATACATGGCCAATATCTAACATCACAGTCCAACAAGTGGCATCAAGAAGTCCCAGGTCATGCCATCGGATACCATGAGGCCGTGTCCCAGTACCCATCTCCTGCTGCCAAATAACAAACACACGCCACAGTGACATGTGAGGACTGATGTGCCCCAGGCATCACAGCTCAACGACAGGTAGATTCCCAGGGACCCTGTATTGCCACATGGACACTGGCATGACATGGTGTATCATGTATACACCACAGCAAAACAACCATGAGCCCCACAGGTAGTGGTCCGTGTTGCCTCGGCAGGACAGACATGGACGTCTGTGACACACACACGCACAACATCAAAGTCCATGCACAAACAACGTGGATGTGGAGACTGCCTCCCATTGTGCACATGAAATCAGAGACATTGTAATCACAACATGCACACAGACTGTGGAGGACCATCAACATTGTGCCAATGGGTCACCCTGAGTTGAACACAACGTCCCACATGGGACTCAGGGGGTATGTGACATGACATACACATACACCACCGTGAACTGTGACCATGCTACATGCACAGATATGAACAGTTGCACATCACAGTGGTCATGTACACGAAACACCAAGGATTCTGTCCCCATAAACACGTGCACAGCCTGGGGGTGGCTGCCCCCAAGTGACACCCACAGAACAACATGTTCACCCCCATACACGGAATAGGTAATGCAGCCTTACATGCCCTAGGATACAGTTTGGACAGGCTGTGGTGTTGTAGGTGTGCCCCTCACTGCCTGGGAAGTATATGTGGCTGGCATATGTTCACCTGTGACAGGCATGGTGACATATGCCAGTGACTTGTACAGGGATGCGTTGGACAGCAAGGGACCGATCAGTGCGCACACATTGGCCATTGCATTCAATGTGCGCTGGTACGCGTTGTATTGGCAATACTCCTTGGACAGCAATGGACCGATCAGTGTGCACACATTGGCCATTGCATTCAATGTGCGCTGGTACGCGTTGTAGTGGCAATACGCCTTGGACAGCAATGGACCGATTAGTGCGCACACATTGGCCATTGCATTCAATGTGCGCTGGTACGCGTTGTATTGGCAATATGCCTTGGACAGCAATGGACCGATCAGTGCGCACACATTGGCCATTGCATTCAATGTGCGCTGGTACGCGTTGTATTGGCAATACGCCTTGGACAGCAATGGACCGATCAGTGCGCACACATTGGCCATTGCATTCAATGTGTGCGGGTACGCGTTGTTTCCCATGTACTGCGTTGAACAGCAATGGTCCGATCGGTGTGCCCGGCCGGCCCATTGCATTCAATGTGTGCGGGTACGCGTTGTATCCTATGTACGCGTTGAACAGCAATGGTCCGATCGGTGTGCCCGGCCGGCCCATTGCATTCAATGTGTGCGGGTACGCGTTGTATCCTATGTACGCGTTGAACAGCAATGGTCCGATCGGTGTGCCCGGCCGGCCCATTGCATTCAATGTGTGCGGGTACGCGTTGTTTCCCATGTACGCGTTGAACAGCAATGGTCCGATCGGTGTGCCCGGCCGGCCCATTGCATTCAATGTGTGCGGGTACGCGTTGTATCCTATGTACGCGTTGAACAGCAATGGTCCGATCGGTGTGCCCGGCCGGCCCATTGCATTCAATGTGTGCGGGTACGCGTTGTATCCTATGTACGCGTTGAACAGCAATGGTCCGATCGGTGTGCCCGGCCGGCCCATTGCATTCAATGTGTGCGGGTACGCGTTGTTTCCTATGTACGCGTTGAACAGCAATGGTCCGATCGGTGTGCCCGGCCGGCCCATTGCATTCAATGTGTGCGGGTACGCGTTGTATCCTATGTACGCGTTGAACAGCAATGGTCCGATCGGTGTGCCCGGCCGGCCCATTGCATTCAATGTGTGCGGGTACGCGTTGTATCCTATGTACGCGTTGAACAGCAATGGTCCGATCGGTGTGCCCGGCCGGCCCATTGCATTCAATGTGTGCGGGTACGCGTTGTTTCCCATGTACGCGTTGAACAGCAATGGTCCGATCGGTGCGCACCCATTGGCTATGGCCTGGCCTGGCAACGGACGCGTTTTCAAAATTTGAACGAGTCTGATGCTGTAAATTCAGTTGGTCACCCACAACAATGTTGCAATTTCATGGGTGTCACGAAGTTGAACATTTGAAGGATGCTGGGGGCGTGTGTAAGTGGTGCAATTCCATGGATTGGCCAGATTCAGATGATGCAAACGACTTGGACCTATCACTTTGGACACATGGGACAGTATCTGCCTCTGCAGCACACATATAATGCTGGCTGTTCCCCTGAGAGCTCACTTGCCTGCACTACATGCTCCAGGACGACATCTGCCACTACACTGCTGCTGTATCTGCACCCTCTGGACCCTGCAATGGCACGTACTGTGGAGAGAGCCCCAGCCTTCAGCACTGAGGAGAACCAGGCCCTGCTGGATGGCCTCCTTCCACAGTACAGCAAGCTGTATGGGAAAGCAGGGGAGCAGGTGAGTGTTCTGTCCACTGCCTTTCTAAATGTGCATGTTGTCTGACTAGCAAGGCTAACAGTCTGCACGCCACTGGCTAGCAGGCTCACTGAGTAGTTGTCACCCCCCATAGTGTGTAGTTACATGCACTGGACAGGTATAGTGCAGTGACAGTGCATTTAAACTAGGTTTTACTTCCCAGGCAATGATACCATGTAGTAACTGCTGGCATACTGTCCATAGCCATCGTTGCACTGCCTGTGTACATCATGTGCCCCTGTGATTGAGACATGTATATCCAACTGTGTAATGCACGGATATGTTGCATGTGTAGTAATGGCATTCTCACTTTGTTATCCTCACAGGTTGATGCCCACCAGAAGCAGAAGATATGGCTGACCATCGTCCGGGCAGTGAGATCCGTGGGGGTCTACAAGCGCCGGATCCGCAACTGCCAGAAGAGGTGGCAGGACCTTCGGGGCTGGACCCGGAGGATCGCACGGGTCCAGCTGAAGCTGTCGCCTCCTCGCAGGAGGGGCGGACACCGGACCCTGACCCCCACATGCTGAGGATCCTGGCGGTGGTCTTCCCTGATCTGGATGGGCAGCTGAAGGCCAGAGAGCAGCAAGGAGGGGGTGAGTCCATGTCTGCATTGTGAACTATGTCTGCCATGCTATGTGCCCTCCTCTGGCCTGGTTAAACTTCCACAGTACATCAGTCTTGTGGTCCAGGACCCATGTCCCTCTATTGTGCACTGCCCACTCCTCATCTGATACCCAGGTGTGGCCCTTACAGTCAGGGTATTGTGTCACTTGGGTACTGTGTCCTTGCAGTTTGCTTGACTCAAGGTGGGGGACAGCATCTGTTTCCCTGACTCTGTGGTGGGCATCATGGGTGGGTCCATTGCTTACACATTGCCTGTGTTCTGACATGTGTTCTGCGTGTGATTTTGATATGTGGCCCAATTGCTGAGCTGATCCACCACATGTGCCTGGGGTATCTGGCACACACCCATGCTGCGGGTGGGAACAATGTTTGTGCCCCAGGAGTGTGTATATAACGTGTGTCACACATACTTAGCCAGCTGCCTACTGTCCAGGGCTCATCCCTCATTCATGTGGGACAGGACAGTCATGCCTACTCCAGGCCATACAATACACTCTGTACTCCCACTGCCGTGTATCAGCTGACACGTTTTGCTCAGTGATTCGTCCCCTCAGGTGTCTGCCTCTGTGTCAGTGTGCTGTGGCTTCGTTGTCAGGTCTGCTGGGGTGTTCCTCGGTTGGGGCTCCGCATGCCACCGGAGATGTGACCATAGGAGATGATACATGTGTGACACATAGGTGTTTGATCACCTGACCGTGCAGACTGGGGTATGCGAATATGAGGTTCAGGCAGCTGTTTCCCATACACAGCAGATTGTGATGTGCTCAGGTGCAGAGGGTAGTGTTACAGGTCTCCCATATGTACAATGGGTATAACCTGGACAGATGAGGGTACAGATGATGTGGTGTGTGGGGGATGTACATGTGCACTTGTTCAGCTCCAGGACTTGCATTCCCCATGATCTACTATTGTGACACAGTGCAGAGTGTTGTTGTCTGGCTGCCCTGCCCATGTGACTGGAGACAGTTATGTATGACTTAGCAGGCATGGCTGTGCCATGGCATGTGACTTCCTATTAGTGATCCTGCAGGGGAGTGACATTTGCTACATGCACACCATTGTGGCAATGGCTATCAGGACATGGGTGCATCATGGTGTCTGTCGCTGGTATGCATCACATGCATTTCCTATTTGACTCTGGGCATCCCTTTCATCCGGACACCTGCACTGACTCAGTGGCAAGAGTTGTGATGTGTGCATGTCCACATGCTTCACCGGGTTCTCTGCACTGTCCAAATACTGTGTAGGTGGTGCATGTGTCCACACTGGGGTATTGCCATCCCACAGACACCATACAGATGGGTGCAAGGCCAGGTGGGATGTGAGTGCCATGGTTGACCATCAGACTGACAATTGACTTCTCCTGTTCTGTTTGTGCAGTTTTAGCAATGTTCAACTAAGGATGCCAGGGCTTGCTCTGTAATGTGCTGTACTTACTGTGGTGTGTGCGTTCGGTGCAGGTGACTGATGTCTGTCTGTTTCCCTATTGATTGCAGATACATCCACGGCCACAGGAGGGGACAGCTCCACGGACCAGGAGGAGCCGCAGAGCCAGACTGGGTCAGCAGCCGAGGAGTGGTCGGAGGGACCCAGTGGCACGGAGGGCGAGGGGAGCCACACCGAGGAGTCCTCAGCACCATCCACCTCAGCTGAGGACCAGAGCAACTCGGACGATGACTCCCTTATGGAGGCGGGTGTCAGCAGCCACCACACCCCAGCTAGTGTTGCTGTCCCCGCCACCACCACCACCACCACCGCCCTCCCGTTGGCTCCCATTCCCGAGGTCCGTGGAGGCTCCCATGTTCGGGAGCGTGTCTCCTTCGGGCCAGGCACCGCACCCCCTGCACCTGTGTCCCCTGCTGCCCTGAGTGAGGAGTCTGTGTACCTCCTCCGCCAGCTCCATGTAGGACAGACAGCGATGCTGAGTGTCCTCCATGCACACACCAGTCTGTTGACTCAGCTGGTGTCATTCATGGAGGGCATCTCATCGGGCATGTCTGACCTACAGAGGGGCAATAGGTCCATGGACTCCTCCCTGACGGCAGCAGTGTCCCTCCTCCGACAGTCCCTCACCCCTCCTGCCTCTGCCCCATCCACACTCCCCAGCACCTTACCCGTCCCAAGCACACACACACTGGCACAGGCACACACCAGCACAGACACATGCAGCACACGGACACACACGCCAGAAACAAGACGCACACGCACGCACCGTCAGGGGACTGCAACCACACTCACAGGGGATGGGGCACAGGCACAAACACACGCATCCACAAGCACTGCGCAGTCCTCAGTTGCCTCTCCCTCCAAAGACCCCTCCCTTGCCTCACCTGCAACCCCATACACACAGCGGCTCTTCCTCTGTGACCTTGGCCTCTCCCCTCCGACCCAGCTGATCCAGCATTCAGGGGGAAGAGGAAGCCCACCCACACGGAGCGGAGTGCCCCTGGCCCCCGGACACCATCCCCCAGGCGCGGACCGACTGAGGCCCCCACCCGCAAGTCCCCCGGTCCCGGAAGAGCAAGACCCCGCCGCCGCCCTGCAGCTCAGGCACCAAGTCTCCTTCCTCCATCCCTCAGGCCCCCACTCCACAGGTGCCCCCACCACACCCTGCCCCAGGTTCCCCCACCCACAGATACACCATCCCCAGAAGGGTCAGGCCTTCTCCCCCTGCCACTTGCTCTTCCGGCCCCACACCCCCGCTGCGCTTGTCTGTACCACTGATGTGGTGAGGGTGTCCTCCCCTCTGTCCTGCCCACCTTTCCTGATCCCCATTCTCCTCCCCTGGAGGTGGGCACTGCAGTGGAGTCCACTATCACCCTGTCTGACTTGGGCGCTGCAGTGGCGGACCTGTCCACTCCATCTGCAGGGTCCACTGCAGTTGTGCCGGCACCCACAACATCTGAGTCATGCCCCCAGTTGTGCCGGCACACACCATGTCAGACACCTCCACTGCAGTTGTCAGTGGCTCTCCAGCACCCACCACCCCTTCCCTGCCTCCTCCTGGTGAGCCCTGATCCTGTCCCTGCGGTGCCTGGCCTGCCCCCCGTATGCCCCTCCTAGGGGATTGTCCCCGGTTGTGATCAGTGCAGGCATGCATAGGGTGACATCTGCCACTGTCACCCTGTATAGACTTCCTTGATGGACTGGCCATTGGCCTTTGTTGATACCTTGCAGTTCTTCCAAGTTTTGAACCCACATGCTGAATAAAGCAACTTTCTGTTCTCTAGTGGTTTTGCTTCTGATGTACATGATGTTGATGATGCTAACCGTGCCCTTGCTGCAGTGATGGTGATTTTTGGACTCATGAAAATGAAGTGTTACTGTGCATGAACCCATGTGTTCCAGGGGGACAGTGTCCTATCCTGTGGTGAATCCATGTCGTCCTTAGCAGCATCTGAGGGTGTCATGTATTCAATATTTGGCAATGGGATTTCCTACTTACATTAGCAATGTCACATCTGTGGGTTCCACCCATGCACATCTGTTGTGTTTGCCATTGTTCAATTAGTCTAGTTCCCTGACCGTGTGGCCATCTCCACTGGACATGCAGGTTTGGGCATCAATGGGGAAGGACTCTTCTGTGTTGTCAGTGCAACTTGCTATACATGTGTGTTGGATCTGTGCTGTTGATTTCGTTGACATTCCCATGACCAGGCTGATGTGACGGGAGCCTTCATTTGGTGCTAATTGTTGACTGTGTGACCAAGTGTTCTGCTGACATGATGGAGCCCTACTGATGCGACATATGGCACAGCTTTCCTCACACAGGAGTGGAGTCCCCTCATGGCAGTGTGTACTCCTGTGACATCTCGTGCGCCCAAGGTGTGTGTTGTATGAGCATGTGTGTGTGTTCACTTCCATGTTGCTGTGCATGCTGGGATCCCTAGTGATGTTCCTGTTTGTGATGCTTGCTGAGTTGAGCTATGTTCCCCCAAAGTCTTCTCCCTGGGTTCTCTGTGATGTGGGTGCATGGCACATTACTGGTCATCAGGGTGTCACCCATAGGTGTGTTTGCTGTCAGGGCTGAGTTTGTGGGCAGACGCTGATGTGTCACAGTCCGGATTCCCCTTTGCACTTGTTGTTGACACCTGTCATGTGATTTCTGGTTTGTGTTAGCTTTCATTGGTTGTGACACGTTGTGTGTGTGACTGCTGGCACTCCTCAGGGCTGCAATGTTGGTAGTTGTCTATGTGTGTCCTTTGTGGGTGACCTTGGCTTCTTCATAGGTGTGTGACTGTGGCTGGGATCCCATTGGTTGGTGTGGTATTGCCGTCATGTCCATGTACAGCGTAGTGTGCAGTGTGTCAGACATTCAGGAGTCTGGTAGAGTGGCCATGTGTGATGTGTTCCTGCACCTTGGTTCCCACCACCCCCTGGGATTGTCATGGGTGCATGTGCAATGTCACCAGTGCATGTGAGCTTCACTGCTGCACATTGTTGGAGGTCGAGGTGTGTGGTGTTGAGTGTGTGCAGATGAGAGTTGTTGCCCGGCTAGACCCCTGCCTCCATGTTGGCCTTGGCTGACAGGCCGTGCTGGTTGATTTGTGCTTGTGTAGGTGTGATGGTAGTTTGTTGCTCAGGACACATGACTGTGGTTCACAGTGTGAACGACATCTAGCTTTGTCATCACAGTGGGATTGTAATGCAGCCCAGGGTCACCACATTGTGGGGGCCCTGGGTGTGGTGCTGTGGTGTCTGTGTGTCTTGCTGTGTCAGTTGCTGTTCCTACATGCTTGTGTGACATGTGTGATGTGTGCTCCCACTCATCTGACAATGCCTGATTGCCCACATAGGGGATTTGGATCCATGAGTTACCTTTGTGTGGCACTGTATGCACGTCTGTGTAATTGGTATTCAGGCCTCCTCATGTGTTGTGTGTTTGCCTGGGGACACTGGTACCCCTCCTCACCTGTTGTGTTTGATGTGCAGTGTGGGTCTGCCTGTTTGTGTTTGTGCATCTGCACCACTGCATTGGCATATCTTTAGTGTGCCATTGGCTGTATGTTGTTTGGTGTGTTTGCCCTGCTGTCCATGGGACTCCTAGGTCATCAGTCAGCACAATGATCATTGTGTGTGTCCCCCATTGCTGCCATGGTATGGTATCTGTTCACCTCCCTTCTACAGTCTCCACTGGGTATCTGAATTTGTGTGCCCATTGGTGCAAATATGTGGGTCTGCATTCTGATGGTCACTTCTGTCATTGAGTCATTGATGAGTGTTGACAGTGTCAGCCACCATGGGTGATGTTTGTCTGCACATGGCCAAAGGTATGTCTTGTTTGCACTGCACTGTTTGCCTCCCCCATTCTATGTTGCTATGGGACACAAGCACTATTTTGCCACTGATGTGTTTGTTGTTCTGTGACCAGGAATAATCCATGCAGTTTGGCAGTTGCAGCTTATTCTTTGTCAACACATACATTTTGGTCACTGTGATGATGGGGGTTTGGACCCCATTGCCACAATGTTCAATATGTGCTTCAGCTATGGACCCCACACTCACATTTTGGTCACTGTGATGATGGGGGTTTGGACCCCATTGCCACAATGTTCAATATGTGCTTCAGCTATGGACTCCACACTCACATTTTGGTCACTGTGATGATGGGGGTTTGGACTCCATTGCCACAATGTTCAATATGTGCTTCAGCTATGGACCCCACACTCACATTTTGGTCACTGTGATGATGGTGCTTTGGACCCCATTGCAACAATGGTCAATATGTGCTTCAGCTATGGACCCCACACTCACATTTTGGTCACTGTGATGATGGGGCTTTGGACCCCATTGCCACAATGGTCATGGCCTGCTTGCATTGTGGGTGCCACACACATTTATGTGTGGCACTTGTGATAGGGGGTCACATTGTATGTCCACAGTCCTGTTCAGTGTTGTAGGCATTTTACACAGTCTACACACGCTTGTCATGGTGTTGGGGGGGATGTCTTTATGTTGCATTCTTTCTGCTGGTGTGTGCTTCTTGTGGCATGTATTTGCCATCCTGTGAGTGGGGGTGGTAGTAGTAGGCATCCAGCCCCCCCCTGGGGAGAGGTGGTAGTAGTGGTAGGCACCTGGCACCCCCTGGGTTGAGGTGGTAGTTGTGGTAGGCACCTGGCACCCCCATGGGTAGAGGTGGTAGTAGTGGTAGGCACCTGGCACCCCCTGGGTAGAGGTGGTAGTAGTGGTAGGCACCTGGCACCACCATGGGTAGAGGTGGTAGTAGTGACAGGCACCTGGCACCCCCTGGTTAGAGGTGGTAGTAGTGACAGGCATCTAGCCCCCATGGGTAGGGGTGGTAGTAGTGGTAGGCACCTGGCACCCCCTGGGTAGAGGTGGTAGTAGTGGTAGGCACCTGGCACCCCCATGGGTAGAGGTGGTAGTAGTGGTAGGCACCTGGCACCCCCTGGGTAGAGGTGGCAGTAGTGACAGGCATCCAGCCCCCCATGGGTAGAGGTGGTAGTAGTGGGAGGCACCTGGCACCCCCTGGGTAGAGGTGGTAGTAGTGGTAGGCACCTGGCACCCCCTGGGTAGAGGTGGTAGTAGTGGTAGGCACCTGGCACCCCCTGGGTAGAGGTGGCAGTAGTGACAGGCATCCAGCCCCCCATGGGTAGAGGTGGTAGTAGTGGGAGGCACCTGGCACCCCTGGGTTGAGGTGGTAGTAGTGGGAGGCACCTGGCACCCCTGGGTAGAGGTGGTAGTAGTGGTAGGCACCTGGCACCCCCCCCATGGGTAGAGGTGGTAGTAGTGGTAGGCACCTGGCACCCCCTGGGTAGAGGTGGTAGTGGTGTTAGGCACCTGGCACCCCCATGGGTAGAGGTGGTAGTAGTGACAGGCACCTGGCACCCCCTGGGTAGAGGTGGTAGTAGTGACAGGCATCCAGCCCCCATGGGTAGGGGTGGTAGTAGTGGTAGGCACCTGGCACCCCCTGGGTAGAGGTGGTAGTAGTGACAGGCATCCAGCCCCCCTGGGTAGAGGTGGTAGTAGTGGGAGGCACCTGGCACCCCCTGGGTAGAGGTGGCAGTAGTGGTAGGCACCTGGCACCCCCATGGGTAGAGGTGGTAGTAGTGGTAGGCACCTGGCACCCCCTGGGTTGAGGTGGTAGTAGTGGTAGGCACCTGGCACCCCCTGGGTAGAGGTGGTAGTAGTGGTAGGCACCTGGCACCCCCTGGGTAGAGGTGGCAGTAGTGACAGGCATCCAGCCCCCCATGGGTAGAGGTGGTAGTAGTGGGAGGCACCTGGCACCCCTGGGTAGATGTGGTAGTAGTGGGAGGCACCTGGCACCCCTGGGTAGAGGTGGTAGTAGTGGTAGGCACCTGGCACCCCCATGGGTAGAGGTGGTAGTAGTGGTAGGCACCTGGCACCCCTGGGTAGAGGTGGTAGTAGTGGTAGGCACCTGGCACCCCCCTGGGTAGAGGTGGCAGTAGTGACAGGCATCCAGCCCCCCATGGGTAGAGGTGGTAGTAGTGGGAGGCACCTGGCACCCCCTGGGTAGAGGTGGCAGTAGTGGGAGGCACCTGGCACCCCCTGGGTAGAGGTGGTAGTAGTGGTAGGCACCTGGCACCCCCTGGGTAGAGGTGGCAGTAGTGGTAGGCACCTGGCACCCCCCTGGGTAGCGGTGGCAGTAGTGACAGGCATCCAGCCCCCCATGGGTAGAGGTGGTAGTAGTGGGAGGCACCTGGCACCCCCTGGGTAGAGGTGGTAGTGGTGGGAGGCACCTGGCACCCCCTGGGTAGAGGTGGCAGTAGTGGGAGGCACCTGGCACCCCCTGGGTAGAGGTGGTAGTAGTGGTAGGCACCTGGCACCCCCTGGGTAGAGGTGGTAGTAGTGGTAGGCACCTGGCACCCCCTGGGTAGCGGTGGCAGTAGTGACAGGCATCCAGCCCCCATGGGTAGAGGTGGTAGTAGTGGGAGGCACCTGGCACCCCCTGGGTAGAGGTGGTAGTACTGGGAGGCACCTGGCACCCCTGGGTAGAGGTGGTAGTAGTGGTAGGCACCTGGCACCCCCATGGGTAGAGGTGGTAGTAGTGGTAGGCACCTGGCACCCCCTGGGTAGAGGTGGTAGTAGTGGTAGGCACCTGGCACCCCCCTGGGTAGAGGTGGCAGTAGTGACAGGCATCCGGGCCCCTATGTGTATATGTGGCATTGGTGATGGGCATCCCGCCCCTATGGTGCTGCTGTTTCTGGAGTAAGTAATTTCTGCATCCCTGTGTGTGTGTGTGATATGTCGGGTACGTGTAGTTTGTGTTTGTGGTTGGTGTCTGACTTACATTCTGCGCCGTACGTGTCCGTGCCTGTTCCGGTAGTAGATGTAGAATATTGGTAGGATCGGAACGATGGGATTCATTGTTGGTTCGTCCTTCGCTCGTTGCTTCGCCTCGTCCTCGTCGCTGGCGTGTTCGTCTCGTAGCTGTGGATCGTGTTGTGGCGCGAATCGGAGCTTATGTGCGCCTCTCCCGGATGCTTTGACGTGCCATGCGTAGCGACGGGTTCGGCGCATACGGGAAGCGCATCTTACTTGTCCGGCCGGACGGGGCTGCTTTTTGGCTTCCGGGCGACTCGTATCTGCGTTTATGGATCCGGCTCGGTCGGGGATCAGGACCTGTATTGGGTGAGTACGACTCGGTCGGAATCTGCGCTGTTGTGCGCATCGTACTTGTTCGTTCGGATTAATGTGCGGATCGGTCGGGAAACAGGCATTCGCATGGCTTTTTTCCCGACCGAATGGCGTTGGGTGCGTCTCCGACCGAGATCGGAATCGACCCCAAAGTGTTGCTTGAAAAGGGGCGATATTTAAAAGCACAGGTAAAGCCACGCAGGGTGGCTTTACGTGTGCTTGTTAATATCACGCAGCAGGTTGCACCGCTAGTGCGTCATGCAGCGTGACGCACCGGCAGAGCAAGGGGCTTGTAAATGTGCCCCCCAGTGCTTCTGGTCCTGGGGAATGTAATTTAGGAGGGATATACACAGAACAGAGATTGAACCTCATGCCATCCCAGTGTTCTGCCTGTGACATCTATCTTCCATTGGTGTCTATACATGTCTGCTGTGGAAAATCGGGTGTTATCTTCCTTATCAATAGTCTGACTCATTGTGAATCTGAGGTATAACCTAAGTGGGTTAGTACCTTGTATCCTTCCCTCTCGAGTGCCTTACAACTTTTTCCTCTAAGTCTTTTGGAGCATTATCATATCCAGTCCATGCCTTATAAGATATTTTGTGACAATCCCTTTCTATATTTTACTACCCCGTCCATAGACATTCCAGGATATCGCTTTCAGGTTTGAGCTACCAAATATCTCTGACTGTATCGTGTTACCTGGAGGCTCCAATTATCCTTCTCCCTCCCCCTGAGACCCTCCATTTCTCGTAATGGTCATATAGGTCTTCAATGATAGGTTTTAGAGATGTGATTCCCAGTTGTACCTTTGAATACCCTTCCTCCCTGCTGCCCTTATGTGCAAATTTAGAACTACCTGTCCCCCCCAATGTGCAGAGTGCCTATTGCCCCAGGTTAAACATAGAAACCAGTTCTATCTTATGTGATCTTGCTACCTTTCCAGTGCCTCCCCCACCACAGTGTATGCATAGTATGTGCACTTCCACTTATCAGTTTCCGATTATATTGATATATTTATTTATCAGTTTTCGCCCGTTACCGGCGATTGCCCAAGATTCTAGTTTGCACTCACATTAGGTGTTGACAGCTGTCCACATCCCCCAACCAGACAGTGAGCCCTTATCGCCAATCATCTCTCTCTCTTTTTCCCCCAGATTGCGGGCCCTACTGCCCTCTTGCTGATTCTGTCCATTGTGTTTTCATTCTCGTGGGGTTTCCCCCCCTACCCGAACAAGATCAAGGTTTTTCTGGAGCATCATCGGCCTGGTCGGTGATTGGTCTCCTTGAATCACTCTCTTTTTTTCTTGCCTTGCCATTGCACACCTCTTTCCAGCTGATCTCCATCCATCCATACTTTCCCAGGCTTCTTCTGGCATCAAAAGTTCCATGTTTTACCCTTAGCTAAAATCTGCAGCTTAGTTGGAAATAGCATTATGTATTTGATGTCTCTTTCTCTCAGTATGTGTTTGACTTTGTCGTTGTCTCTAAACGTTTAGGGTAAAGTCTGGGAAGATCCTTATTTCTGGATTTTGATATTGTAGATGTCATGCAGTTTGGCTGCATGAAGGATGGCTTTGCTATCTCGATGATTGAACATCCACACTATTATTTTTTGCGGGAGAGGACTGATCTCGCTGGTTGCAACGGGGCTCTGTGGGCCCATTCAATTGCAAAAAAAGTTTGAGTGGCCCTTTAGTTTGAGTGTTTGTATGATGAAGTCCTCTAAATATAGTTCAAAGTTGGGCCCTTACACTTGATCGTATAATTATATTATATCTTGTGAACACCCTTCAGAGTCCTCCAGTCTTGCCTGAGCGATGTCACTTTCCTTGTGAAGTCAGTTGACCATGACCCAGAGGCCCTTTGCTTCTTTTATTAAGGCAAGATATTTTTCTACCTGTGAGACTGTATCACTCTTCTTTCTGATATCTCCTCTCAGAGGAGGTTTAACTTAATAGCCACTGAGTCTATTTTAGGCTGCAGTTATTGCTTAAATTTGTGTATTGCTGACATAATATCCTTTAGGGAGGGTTCCTTTTCTTCTGCGCCCTCCTCTGCATCTCCTTGAGGCGAGGCCACTGCCATCAATGGGGCACTACGACTGCCAGTTCGCAGCACAGCAGATCTGTCCATCTTATTCTGTAGGCCATTCTTACCTCCCCTGTGGTAGCCCATTTTGCTTCCGGACAACTGCAGGCAGGCTGTACAGCAGTTTAATTAAAACCAAAACAGCTCAGTTTAGTGGAGGTGGAACTAACTCAAGAAAAAGCGGTGCTCACCTTTGCCTACCAGGGAGGGGGTGGGAGAATGGGTGATGCACTCTCTCCATGTTAAAGTGGTGGCGCTCATTCTGGGGCCCGCCCCAATCACTGCCTCTATTAGAACAGCACAACCAGGCTTGCTGCACTGTGTTCCCTCCAGTAGATAAGTGCCCATAGGTTTGCTGCGCTGCAAAAGGTGGACAGATTGCTATGTGGGAAGATCCATGTGAAAATATGACAGCACGCTGGTGGCTACACTGCTAGTAAGTATGCTGTCTTTGACAAAGGATGCTCTTTTCTTCTCCTTTGAGCACCCTTTCTGGACTTAAAGTTCCAGGAGCAGCAGCCATCTTGGGTGGGGTCTGGGCCTATAAGAAGTAGCCCCGTCCATGCCCACGTGATCACTATTGGCGAGATGAACTTCCTGAAAGTCGTTTTCTCTCTCTCTACAGCAGTTTCCTAGGCAAAGCAGTGGCATTGCAAACTCCGGATGTAGTCCTCCGCATTTCCTGATTCTGCAGCCTCACAGCCTTCACAAAACCAGTCTCGTAAGTAAAAACAAAATTTTGAGCTATCGCATCAAGAATTTTCAATTCTATTAAGGACATCGAGGAGAGGATTATGCTTCTCTTTCTTTGCTTAAGCATTACAGCGGCCAATGAAAACTTTAAACTACATAACCCAGTAGGCTTTGCCACTCCTTCTCCCCACCAATCACAGGTCACCCCATAGGGTATATATAACAGTGTCACCAAAGTCCGTGCTCTTTCTTTGCCAACCAACAATTTAAGTCCATGAACATCGAACCCATAGAAACAGAAGTCCACCAGCCATCGGACATCGTTCACGAACCAGCTCCCATGAACGAAGATGAAACTCCTGCATCATCAACAAGTACAGCAGCAGCCCCACTTCAAGACCCTTCAGGTCACTTTGGTCTCAGATTTTGAAAAGAGAACAAAAGCCATACTATCCCACTAAATTACAAATACTGGGGGGGAAAGAATATCAAATCACAACAATCATATTGTTAATATAGCAAAACATGGATCCAATATGAATGAATTAATGAATATAAGATTTGTAGAGCGCGAACTTAGCCCAGGGGCATCAAGGCGCTGCGGAAAGCGATCAGAGTAAAAGGTGTCTATAGAGTAGGAAGCTTAAAGGTTAGGACAGGTGAAAAGCCAGGTCTTCAAGGACTTACGAAATAAGGAATGGGTTTCCAGAGTGGAAATTGGGGGAGGAAGGGAATTCACACATAAACAACAGTCACAGTTATGACTAATCATATCCTAGGGTAGGATAATCCTCGCTTACATGTCCTCACTAGAATTGAAAAATCTTGACGCAAAAACTAGACATTTTTTATTCCATGTCAGGAACGGAGGCTTCAGGTTATGCCAGATTTAAGTTGAGCCACCACATTAGATGCAACATCAACAATTGGCTTATGATAAAATACTTTAAATGTTGAATCAGAGGACCAATCCGCTGCAGCCATAATGTCCTCCAAGCAAGAACCAGTAATACAACCTTTTGAGGCCATAGCCCCCCTCACTGGATGAGTCCCAAAGATGGAGACATCAATACCAGCTTCAGACAATAACGACTTAACCCATCAGGCCAAGGTCGCTGAAGAGACCGGGTGGAAAGGTTTCTTCAAAGAAATCAACAATTGACCTGCCACATCATTTTTTAATTCATGAGTACAATCCTCATAACATTTTCAACATTTTACAACACAGTTTCTGATGATGTGGAAAGGCAGGATAACTCACACCTGGAATTTGTCTTAGTGCGCTTAGAGATTGCAAAAGAGAACCCCGAAAGGGTAAATACTCAACCTGCCAAATCCAAGGCCTTATCAGGGACCCGTCTGCAGGAAATACGGCACAACAGCAAAGTGAGTTTCACCAAAAATTGTTTGTGCGAAAGACCTTAATTCGCAGGCCAATCCCTGAGAAAACAGAGTATGATATCTACATCCCACACCATGGAATACCTTGGTTTTGGTGGACAAACCAACCGAATACCCCTCAAGAGTTTATAAACAAGAGGGTGCTCTCCCAGAGGTTTACCAACCAGAGGAGGATGACCAGCCAATATAGCTAAACGGAAGTGATTAACCATCCTATATGCCAGCCCCTGACTTGCCAAATAAGTTAGAAAATTAACATTCATATGGATATCTGATCCCAGGGGATCTACCTCTCGTTCACCACACCAACAAACCCACCTACGCCAAGCTGATTCGTAATGTTTGTGTGTAGAGGGAGCCCAAGATTGGGACACGAAAAACATTGCGTCCTGAGAAACTCCCAGCACTTGCCAGCATCGCCAGAAAGACTCCAGGCCATGAGGGACAACTGCCCCTGCATCACTAGCGGGTGTGGTAATCCCATTGGATCCCAAAGAAGATCCAGGAATGAGAAAAGTCGCACCAGAGGTGCACATGACAGGGTTAATGTCACTAGAAACCATGACTTGCCTTCCAATAGGGAGTGATCAAAATAATCTCTGCTCCTTGATGGCAAACTTGCGCCAGAACTCGCTGAATCATGGCTAATAGGGGACACACAAAGTTTGCCCGTTGACCAGGATTGAAGAAAAGCATCCAAGCTGAGCGCTCGGGGATCCAACCTCTAGCTGTAAAATAGGGGTTGTTGCGCATTCAGTTGGGACACAAAGAGATCCATTATGCACTGACCCAATTTCAAGTCCAGTTGTTGAAACACCCTGAGGTGAAGTCCCCAGTCGTTGTAAGCCCAAAGAAAATGAAAGTTCCAGTCTGCCACCACAATGGAACTGGCCAGAGTGTTGAAGGCAATAATGCCAGAAGTCTTTGGCTTCCTCTGCTAGGAGACAGGACCTTGTGCCCCCCAAACGATTAATGTACTTTAGAGCCGACACACTGTCCATACGCAATAGGATGCAACAACTAGTTTTCCTCAGGGACAGAGTCTGAAAAGCAAAGGAACCCGCTAGGAGTTTCAGGCAATTGATATGAAGGTAATGTTCTTCCGGAGACCCTCTGCTCCCTGTCTCCACTGAGCCGCAACCGGCTCCCCAGCCCCATCGACTGGCATCCGATTCCATCACTACCTACAGGACTGATGCAAAAATGGCTTTGCCGTTCCATGCATACATGTGATCTAGCCACCAGGACATTTCCGTCCTGGCTTTCATGGACAATACAATCTGTTCCGTGTAAGCTAAACCCCAAAGATGTAATATCTTCAACCGTTGCAGGCCCGATAATGCAGAGGGCCCGGGAATATCACCTGAAACGAAGAGGCCAAAAGACAAACCGGGTGAGCCAGAATCCTCAAGGATATAGATGGAAAGGCAAGTGCTCTCCTCAACTCCTCCTTGATCAAAATCCGCTTTTTTAACAGAAGCAACAGTTGTGTCAAAATTGAGTCCACTTGGAACCCCAAAAACTCCATGGTTTGGGATGGTATGATGACAGGCTTGTGCGAATTGATGACAAACCCCAGATCCTGAAGGAGCTGAGTCATCCAAAACAGGCAGAGTAAGACCAAGTCCGCGCTCTGTGCCTTGACTAGGATATCATCTAAGTAAATAATTAGACAAACTCCCCTTTCCTGGAGATACTGTACAACCAGACTGAGCAACTTGGTGAAGCACCAAGGAGTGGAGGAAAGGCCGAAGGGCCTGGCGATAAACTCGAACCATCGATGGCGCCATTGAAATTGCAAAAACCTCATATGAGGCGGGAAAATAGGAACCGCTACATAAGTGTCCTTGAGGTCGAGACGTACCATCGAGTCTCCATCCAATAACAGATCTCTCAACAAGTGTATGTCCTCCATCTTGAAGTGTAGATACACAATCCATGAGTTGAATTCCTTGAGATTTAAAACAAGACTGAACCCGTGGTCCTTTTTTAGAACCAGACAAATGGTGTTGATAAACCCATGAGGGTGTGGACTTGATTTGGTTATCGCCCCTTTCTGCAACAACAATGAAACCTCGTCATCTATAAAAGTGCTCTCTGTTAGGGAAAAATGGAGAGGGCTCTGCCTCTGTCTTTGAGACGGGGAGGAGTAGAATTCCAGGTGAAATCCCTGAACCATCTGAAGTACCATCGATCTTAAGTAAGCACCTCCCAATTGTGGTGAAACAAACTTATCCTTCCTCCCACCAAAATTTCCGAAGACAGATCTTTACCTGAATGAGGTGCCACCAGAGTTGTTTCCTCCCTTGTATCCTCTGCGGTTTTGTCTACCTCTACCACCTCGATTGTGGGTGGAGTAGAAATTGGACCGGGGGCTCCACCACGTCCTCTGGGCGCATATCCTCTTGAGGCCTGATAGAATCCTCGGCTAGGCACCCGACCCCTAAAGCATCCGGACATGATAAAAAGGCCACTATAAAAAACCTTTTTGAGTGAAGTTTGGGCTTTGTCTAGGGCAGAAAAATTGGACACATATTTGCCCAGGTCTTTAACAAATCTATTGCCAAACAAAAGACCGTTGGCCAGGGTGCCCACCTCCGTGTAGGCCAAATCCACCAATTGAGGATCGATCCTCAGAAGAAAGTTTTTTCGTCGCTCTGTGGACAAGGCAAGGTTAGCATTCCCTAAAAAGAACAGGGCTCTTTGTGCCCATTCGAGGACTTCTGTTGGGTCAAGATGTGTGTTGGAATCTTTAGCCTGGACAGCCAGGTCTAAAATCTTGGTGAAGGGTCCCGACACATCCAGAAGCTTGTCTTGACATCCTCTCCAAGCTCTGTCAAGCCCCTTCTTCGAGTCCTGAGCAAACTTCCTAAAAAATGTGGCCATTTTGGGATCTAGGTTTGGGGTCTCGGTTACTTTGCCCAGAAGGGTAAGTTGAGGGCACTCTGATTTTAAGTTATTGCGCACCTCGCGCTCAAAACCCTGCCTCATTCTCCTGCACATAGTGTGTGACCTCTATGCAGGGCACCCATTCTGTAGATCTCGGGTGTACAATATTTTTGGGGTCATATAGAAGGTGTTTGTTGGCCCGAATCTCCGATCCCATACAATGTGTCTTTCGTTTACGCTTAGTTGCGGGGCGCAGCTAATCCTGCGCCTCCTTGGAATCTGAAGTATCAGGTGAGGAAGGAGAAGACACATCAGCCACCTCTGGGGTGGAAATCGAGTAGGTACCCAAATTACCCTGTACAAATGAACTTCCTTACCCATAGTCTTTATGGACCAAAGATGCCATCTGCGACAACACATCTGCGGAGGAGTAATTTATTGAAGGCACTTCCCAGGCAAAGCCCTGATCGCCCAACTTCACTTCTTTGACTGAGGATTCCCCTATAGGACCTCCCAACACACATCTACCTATAATTCTTTAAGGGTTGGGTAAAAGACTGCAAGGCCTGAATCAATGCTCTACTCACTGAGTCTTGTACATGTGAATCCAGAGCTTCCAAAAGCTGCTCTTCCATATGGTGCTCGTAAGGCACCTCTTCAAATTCAGCATATTCGGTATAGTCATCTCCCTCCTCGGCGTAGTATGCCATTGTGGTAATGGAGGGGTGGAAGAGGTTCAGGGGGAGAATATGCCCAGGGGTGATCACATTCTGGACTGTTACAGGCCTAGAGCCTCAAGCCAGCAAGTCTGTAAAAATAATATCTAGAAGCTGCACCCAGGCTGGTAACTATTTTTACTGAGTGTGGAGGGAGCCATCCCAAAACTCTCCTAGGGCAGTGCCCTTGACCGCCCGTTTACTTGCCCCATTGGCTGTTCCAGGGACTGGGGAATAGTCCGTTCGGTGTAGCACAGGGCCAGGAGCTGATCGGACAGTAATTATCTACGATCGGCTGCTCGCGCATGAGCAAACCAGGTAGAACTAAAAATAGGACTTCCCCTGTAGAACCTGCGATGCGCATCTGTCCCGCTCCCACTCCACGGATATGTGCGGGTGTCAACAAGCCTAGTTCATGCGTGTAAGCGCAGTGCCCTTATGGAAAATATTGACAAGCAAAGCGCTTAAGCGAATACAAGTAACACATGCACAGTAAATAAATCTTAAAAAATAAATACACTTAACTGGCTGCTGCTGCAGCAAAAAAAGAAGACAGACTTTGGTGCCACGGTTATATACACCCTATGGGGTGACCTGTGATTGGTGGAGAGGAGTGGCAAAGCTTACTGGGTTATGTAGTTTAAAGTTTTCATTGGCTGTTGCTGAAGTAAAGAAAGAGAAGCATAATCTGAAGCCTCCGTTCCTGACATAGAATTAGAAGACAGGCCTAGTCTTCGGTGGTAAGCTCATTTTTGCCCGAGGTAAAGGTCTCAGGCTGAAATTCAGGTTGGGCATGCATTCTCATTTTCTCTCTGTTTGTTTTAAGCTAATGTGCCAATTTTCGATCTAGAGTCAAGCTAATTAGGCGACTCACAGTGGTTAACCCGCATTGCTCAAAGTATACGAGATTTATGCATACTGATAAGATCTCATTGTGTGCTATAAGTGATTAGTCTATGGTGCTTTTAACAAGGAGAGTGTCTTTGGAGATTGTGCAACAGTCAATCAGAACGTAGTTAACTCTGAGGTTATCCCTCATTCATATAGTGACACAAGAGAGTAAAACTGGGCTGATGCAATGTTCGACTGTCAATCGAAACCAGATGTGGATTCCCCAGGCAGACAGAGGTACAGGATGGTAAAGCAAGAAAATGCCCACTTTCTAAAAGTGATGATTATCCGCAACAGGGGCAGCCCCACTCCCCAGAACCTGGGGCAAATAAACAATATAACAGCTACAATGGTTCAGGGAGAAACGTATGTGAGAAATGTGTAACTAACCACCCCAGAAGAGTTTGTCAGAAAATATCACAATGAAGAATACAAACAATATATAGAAAAGTACAAATGAAAAAGTAACGACAGACCAAAACGTTTTTTTGAAAAAAGCTTTTTGTTATTGAAATAACTTTTTATAAAGCATAAACTATATCAAAAAAGTAATACAAATGTACAAATGGTGCTCATAAAGTTGCACATAACAATATAATACAAATTACAGTCTAAACAGAAAACAAACACAATGGCAGGTGAAAAATAATACAAAAATTGTCCGATATATATAACAGGATCAATAATGCAATAAATACGTCCTCTTAGTTGCCAGAGGGAACGTCAACAGTGTTTTGACCTTATCAATTAAATAGGTCATAATCAGGACACAAGGTAAAGATTTTGAAAGCAACCATCAGAAACCATTAGTGACGCAATAAATGGTCACATCAAAAATCCAAGTTAATTTAGATGCCTCAACTTGATCGTAGGACTCTAGGAACCGTAGCCCCAAGTTAGATCCTAAATGAGGAATTCAATTCCAAGCTCGGATTAACGATATTCGCGGGACCGCATTCAAAAACAGCAGCGATTCACAGTGGACGGAGAGCACAGCAAACTGGCTCGCAAGTTGAATTACCGCTTGGTGAATTGTCAAAGTCCCTAACATTGAAACGCATTGGCACATTATAACTTATGAGAAGCTGATCACAATCGATGTGTTAGTATTGATAAAATCGATGTCAATATGCTCAAGATACACTTGCATACACAAACGAAATTGCATCACTATTAGCAAATTTGCTGGATGTAAACTCTCTATCAACCCTGACTCAGAAGTACGTGGTCAGGCAGGCTCTGAGACCTAGGCCTGGGGTTACTGATTGACAGGTGACAGGTGGGGTGGTACGTAGCCAGCAGACAAACACGCCAACAGGAAACTCAGCTCAATCCCAGAGACAAGCACAGTGACACCACAATGGTCCAGGTAGATTGGTCCCGATAAAGCACACATAGCCAGAGGCGTGCACGAGTTTCCAAAACTCCATAGAGACAGATACCACATGAAGTTAGGAGCACACAGACAATCAGGAAACAGCACACACAGTACACACAGTGATCATGAGCATCTCATGCCGGACATTTGGTCACGTTACCCACTGGCCTCCATTGTGTCCACGCAAGGTCAAGGCCCACCTGCATTTGTTATCAGGGGCCTAATTTACAACTCCACAGACAAGGCTCACAGTCTTTTACCAAATAAGGTTAATTGGAAGCACTTTACGATACCCAGAGAAGTGTATAAAACTACGTTCAAATTGATTGTACTTTGAGACAGTCCTCAGACCCGCTTCTGTAACTGTGCTATCGGTCGAAGTGTTTAATTAAACCAACTGTTCCAGTCTTGCCAAAAGCCTCTTGTCTTTTGTTTTTTCAAGGTAAATTCATATTCAAGCAACAGATGGACTTTTAACCCAATATAAATTCAGCAGGAAATAAGACAAAGAAGTACATTGCCCTCATTACGGACCACATGAACTGTGTTTTTATACTCTTATATTGTGAAAGAAGCAATTCTCCGCATTACTAATAATGAGGAGCATGAACATATTGGATGAACTCTGAACCTGTTGCAAATTTAGTAGGGAATGGCGTTTATGGCAAGGAAGTACATTTCCCTCATTAGGGACCACAAGAACTGTATTTCTATGTTCTTATTCTAGGGATGAAGCAATTCTCTGTATTTTTATTCACAACATTTCTGTGGATGAACTCAGAAAGAGTCAATATTTGTGATTGTTGTATGTTATGTTTGTATATATTTTAAAGAGACAATAGATCAAAAATCTATCATCTCTATAAAATTGTTTTTCAGTCACATAGTTGCTAACATAGGATGAATGCATAAAAATAGAACAGCATAAAAAAGCTGAAGAGTTAACACATAGAATAAAGTCCATGTGTTACAACTACCAAAGTGTTAAAGAAGTTATGACCTGGTAAGGTTACTGTTTGTGTATATATTTATACTGCCCCCTCAAAGTCCAGCACACCGGATACGTTACTGTTTGTGTATGTATTTATACTGCCCCTTCAAAGTCCAGCACACCGGATGCGTGTGGATCAACAGATTGTCATGGATTTGGAGAGGTGGGTGGTTAAGGAGAGGAGCAGTACACTAAAGCTTCTAGCAAGCCGCCATCTTGAATGGAAGTCGATACTTTATTTTTATCTAGCTCACACCAAACTTGGATCTGTTTCTAATAGGATATAGTAGGCGCTTTTTCATGGTGTCTTCAAGCTTAAAAGTATTGTGTTAACACAATTATATGCCTTATGGGTATGATTCCTCTTGGGGAAGGAGAGAGATAACAGTCTCTTGGGAGCAGGAAAAAGGTGCCAAGGTCTATGCATGCATGGAAGGAGAGTGGATTTGGGGGTTTATGTGAGGTATTAGAGCAAAGCTTCAGGTCTGTGCAGGGCAGTGTATGAAACCGGGGTCTGTGAGGTATATTAGGCTGGAGCTTAAGGTCTGTGCATGACTGGGGAGCGGTTTGGGATGTGTACAGAGCAGGAAAGTTGAGTGGGTTCTGCAAGTGTTAGGCTAGCAGGGACAAGGTCCAGTGGAATCTTGGTAGGGTAGGAGTTGGGCTGTTACTTGGTAGGAGAGCTGAGCAGGGACTCTGTGCGAGGTGGATAGACAGGGCTAGGGTCCAGTGAAGTCTGAGCAAGGCAGGTGAGTGGGTCCGGGGACCAGAGTTCATGCAGGCTGACCCCAACCAATGGCAGAACATGAGGTCCAGAGGTGAATTTGAGGCAACGTTGGCAACCTTTCAGCCTTTGGTTTAGTTGTAAGCAATACCTTCTCTTAGGCCCAGAGAGGCTTTGGCCACTGACAGTGTTAGATGCCCCTAGCCATGCCAAGCATCCTAGCCAGGAGAAGAACTCTCACAGCCAATGGCTGAACCAGAAACTGCTGCCCATGTCTGAGACAGAGCATGCCAAGGGTCCTGAGCTCACTGTGCCACTGGATTCAAGCCAGCCTGGCAGATGAAGGATGATATCCCAAAACAGGCTCCGGGATGCTTGTTTCTGGTCCAGGGAGGACCTGACTTGGCAGTTCAGGCTAGACTGTTCCCATGAGGAGGAGGGTCAAGACTGATTTGCATATGGCTAGCTCTAAACTGGGGTGGCATGGTGAGCAAAAGAATGATGGATTTAACACAGAACGCTTGACTGGGGTGAATCTTTAAACTAGTAATGTTAAATCCAACTTTACCATTAAAGAGGATTTATCATTACCATTCCAAAGATATAAAACATGATGAGGCTACTCCTTTCTGATCAGATATTACAGCTTAAAAGTGTTTTAAGCAATTCCCAATGAGAGGAGTAGGCCTCACAGTATTGAAAAACAAATTTAGATGTTTATCACTACTAGGACATGCAAAACCTATCAGTACATGTCTTACCTTTTCCCAATGAGAGGAGTAGGCCTCACAGTATTGAAAAACAAATTTAGATGTTTATCACTACTAGGACATGCAAAACCTATCAGTACATGTCTTACCTTTTACTTACAGAGCACCCTGCCCTTAGGGCTACCTAGTGCCTAACTTAGGGGTTGTATTTGTGTAATAAATGGGGAGTTTAAGTCTTGGCAAGTAGTTTTAAATGCCAAGTCGAAGTGACAGTAAACTACACACACAGGCCGTGCAATGGCAGGCCTTAGACAGGTTTTAAAGGCTACCTGTTAGGGTGGCACAATCAGTGCTGCCAGCCCACTAGTAGTTTTTAGATTACAGGCCCTGGGTATAAGGTACACTGATTTACAAGGGACTTATAAGTAAACTAAATATGCCAATTGAGTATAAAATGATGTCACCATGTTTAGGGGAGAAGCATATGCTCTTTAGCACTGGTCAGCAGCAGTAAAGTCCTCAAAGTCCCATGGCCAACAAAAAGATACAGCAAAAAAGGAGGTAAGCAGGCAAAACGTTTGGGGGCTCCGAGCGGAGGCAGTGGCCTTACTGAAGCGGCTGGGGGCATACTATACATCTCTGCCCCACTGTCTAGACACCTGGGTAATGGCAGCTCGGAGACTGGCACCGACAAATGGCACGCCTGAGCGGAAACACCCTGGTGACCGGGAGGGAACGCGGGGCCTAGAGGCATGAGAGGAGCCACGGCCCTCAGGTAATTGACCGGCTCCGCCCTCCACCCACCAACTCTGCAACCTGGGGATTGACCTCCGCACCGCAGCGGGTGCGCACCAGAGGCCTGCGTTTGGCCCGCGGACACAGCAGGCAAAGTCATTCTTCACTGCCCTCCGCAGGGGACTCTTGGAGCTTTTCCAGCCCCGTACTTGCCCCGGAGTGCAGCCAAATGACAGACACCTTCCAGCCCCCCCATCGGCCAGGCAGGCCCAAGCATGAAGATCCGTGGCAACTGGCAGAGACATAGGATATGGCAGCAGCGGGGGCACCGTCCTTTTGACAACGGAGCAAACTTGCCCCCTATCCTGGACACAGTAACCAGCGGCTCCTTGCGCTGCTTCCAAGACAGCTTCCTGGAAGTCAGCTTCGGTGCCTCCCCGCGCCACACTCCGGGAATTCGTAAGGCCCACACACGGCCCCAGACAAGCTGGGAAGACCCCAAGGACCTCGTACTGGGACCCCTCAACATCTAGAGTCAACGTGTCTAGCGGGATGTGAGAAGTGGAACCGGGAGGGGGCACAACATAAGGCGAGGCCCCCCTCCTACCTCCACCCTGACCGGCACCCAGACGCCCGGGAGCAGGACAGGAGGGTAGACCTCGTAGTAGGCAGAGCTGATGCTGGGGCCCCTCCCACAATCCCCACACCATCTCATGCATCATGCTTAGGCGGTTAATGGCAAGTTGGACATCTTCCCTTGGCTGACCTGAGAAACCCTGCCCATGGGGCTGCCGTCAAGGACAGGCGGATCCCCACATTGACATTGGACTTTAGGAACAACTACAGATAGTGGATCTCCACGCACCGCTGGACAATTGGAAAGAAAGCGATCCGCATTTCCCATCACTCACTCTTAGGCTGCCCACCACACTGGAACCTGTATTCCGTGCTGCACGACCCCAGCAGAAAACAGAGACCGGAACTACAAAAAAGCGCACAGGAAGAGTTGGAAAGAGGGGCCACATGCTCATCACCGCTAGGAGCTAATAAGCCAGGCCTCGGCAGCAAATCGGAGCTGAACGCCACTCTCAGGTCCCCCAACGTGGTGAATGGAGGGGCTCCTCACAACAGGCTAACAGCAGACGGCGCACTCCCCCATGCCAGTCTCTAGGGGCCACCACGAAGAAATCATCTAAGACCGAGATACAGCTAGTTCGTCACGGGTGCATCACCGACCTCACTCTGCAACTATCAGGTTCACCGAAGTGCCAAACTAGAGCACCATCCTGTGAACGAGGGCAAATGTCCACTAACAAGCACGTGAGTAAGTCCTCCAGGCAACTCCTTTTTACGGAAGCACTCAAGCAGCCACACAATATGAGCACAAAGGGTGCTACGCCCCCCACGAGTGGCTCATCTCAGCTCCCACCAACACCCACACAGGGCGAAACCGAGGACCGTATCTTCCAGGAAATTTCGGCTGTAAGGAACTCCTGGATGGGGAGTTAAGCAGAGAGGAGATTGCGCAAGCAGTAGCTAAATTACCCTATCACAAGGTCCCTGGTGAAGACGGTTTTCCAGCAGAGTTCTATCATTGGCCAGGAGAGGAAATTGCTGACACACTACAGACGGCATTCCAGGAGGCGGAACACATGCCCTCTATGGGTCCCCTCTCCAACAGGGCAGTGATTGCAGTCCTACCCAAACCGGGGAAAGACCCCCTGCTGTGTGGTAGCTACCGACCCATCTCTTTACTGAACTTGGATATCAAAATCCTGGCCAGCGTCCTGGCCTCCCACCTGCGTAAAGTCCTCCCTTCCCTGGTACACCAAACACAAGTAGGCTTCGTACTAGGCCACTCCTCCAGGAATCACCTACGCACATTAGCCCACAGGCTATGGTCTGCCGAAGGCCTCCGGACTGGCACGTTGGCACTCTCACTCAACGTGGAAAGGTGTTTGATCATATCAAATGGAATTATCTCTTTAAGGTAATGGTACCCTCTGGCTTGGGTGATCAATTCATCGCCAAGGTGAGACTGCTATACGACAATCCTACTGCACAGGTAAACTGCGGAGGCTTCCTATCAGACCCGTTTCCCATATCGAAGAGGGGCATGTCAAGGACACCCCCTCTCCCCGCTCCTCTTTCTCCTGGCCATGGAACCCCTGGCATCTACCATACACAACTCGGCCAGCGTCACAGGCATACGCCTACCGACCGGTGGCTCCAAACTTTACCTCTACGCAGATGACATCTTGCTCACTCTCACGGACCTACACCGTTCTCTGCCATCTCTGCTTCAGATCATTGACGACTTTTCATCCTTTTCTGGTTATAAATCAAACTGGGATAAGAGTGAAGCACTTCCTATCTCGGACGGCACAACACAGGCGGCCATACATGGGTACCCTTTCCATTGGCAACCCTCATGCCTTAGTACCTAGGTATTCTGGTGAATAAAGGTATGGTGGGGATGGTCTCGGATAACCTGAACCCGCTGCTTACTCAGATGAAATGAGATTTTGAAAAATGGACTGTATTGGGGCTTTCCATGTGGGGCAGAGTGCAAGTTGTATGCATGGTAACCCTCCCATGCTTTCTTTATACCCTTTGGAATGCTCCCCATTCAGGTGCCTCTCACTACGCTATGCCTCATTGACTCCAGGATAAAATCCTTTGTGTGGGGTTACTAGAAACCTCAGCTAACCGCGTTAAAATTAAAGGCCCGTCGTACCAGCAGGGGACTGGGCCTCCTGTCCATAGAACACTATTTCCTTGCCCTCCAGCTTTCCCAATTGGCATATATGCTGCCAGGCGTCCCAGACATGCCGCAATGGGTACACATCGAACGGCATCTGCTGTCTGCAGATGTAGGCCTCTCTGCTTTATGTAAGACGGGAACATGCCAGCAGTACCCCACCCACCCGGTACTTGCTACCATACACAAGGCCTGGCAGCGAGCACATCGCCTGCTAGGTTCAAACCCACGACTCCACAAGAAAGCCCCCCTATAGGGGAATGCTGGCATATGCATTAATGGACAGAGACTATCCTGGCCCCGGTGGAAAGCAGCGGGTATATACACTCTCGATCAGCTCCTCCATGACGGAGACTTTAAATCGTTTGCACAGCTAAGGTAGGAGTTTGGCCTCCCCGCACCACAATCTTGGAGATTCATTCAACTACAGCACTGCCTGCGGAAATACCTAGGCCCGCGTCCTTTGTTCCTGTCAGCCTCACCAGTGGTGCCATACCTCCAAACATGGGGGAAACACAAAGAGGTAATGTCTGGACTATATGGGGCATTTTCCTCCCATCTCTTCTCACAACCCCTGTCGCGAGCTCTATGTGCCAGATGGCAAACCCGATTATCAGTTTCCTATGAGGAGGATGAGTGGGCAGATGCCCTAGAAGCCCTAGATAGTGGTGCCAGGGAGGCGCAATTGAAGTTCTGTCTTTTTAAGACCCTGCATGACTGGCACTGGACACCAATGAAACTGCATAGAGCAGGCCTACTTCCACATGCAAACTGCTGGAGGTGCACGAAAACATGCTGCAACTCAACACATTTTATGTGAATGCCCATCGGTACAACCCTTCTGGACCTATGTGGACCAGACCTGGGCACCTCTATGCCCCTACACCTACCACTCACGCCCATTCGCCATATTCCTACATGACCTACGGAACTCGCCGGAGCTATCAAAGCCGCAATGCCACCTCTTATACACGGCGCTGGCCACAGCTAAAATATGTATTCTTCGACAATGGAGGTCACCACCGCCATCATTACAGGAAGCCTGGCTAGTGGCTATGATACACACTACCTCACACGAACGAGTCATCTACAACCTAGAAGACCAAACTGATCTGTTTTTACAGACATGGGTACCCTTCTTGCGTACAGAGGAGAATAACGGAGCTGATCACACAACATGGAACTCTGATCCTCTCCCCCAGCTTACCACACATCCATGCCTTTACCCTCCCCCACAGAAACCACAACAACAGTAGCAACAGAAACAGCAATAGATAAAGACACATAGACCGCAGCACGCAAGGTCACTCTATGCAATAAGACTACCCCCAAGCTCTCATCGAGTCACACTCTCCCACCCCCCCTCTCCTCCTCTTCACTCCACCCCTAGCACACCCTTTGCAGACCATGTAACTAAAGCTTACCTCTATCCCCCCCTCTTCTTATTTATCCTTTGTCATCCTGTCATCACTAGGGTTACTTCTAGTACCTAGTCTGCCTCCACCTATCTGTCTCCCCCCTCCCCATCCACCTGTACCCTCATATGTGATTACACCCTCCCTACAATCCCACCCCTGACCTCACCCCATCCCCCGCTATACCACCTCTCTCTGCCGCCCCCCTCCCCTCCTCCTGGCAACACAGATCCGCAGACCCTTAGTAAAAGGCCCCTTACTTTCACGCAGGCATCCACGGAGGAGACCACTGACTTCACCAGAAAATATCACGCTCCCCATTACCCCCATACCACGCCCCCCCCCTTTCTGCAGCCTACAACCATTTTTGACAACAATGCACACTCCCATCAATGATAGTGTACATGGCAAGAAAGGACATCTTCCATTAATTGCTGTACGTCTCTCCCACCTACACATCATCACACACTCCGTCCACATGTCCCCACACTTACGTGAACAAACATGGCTCCAAATAAACCTACCATCATCACTATCGCTCCCATGACACGCTATATATTCCAAGTGGTAGCCTAGTTGTCACTGAGGTCAATAGGCCTTGCATTTATTTGCCCAAGTTAATTCAATATCCGGAAAAAACAAAGAATTCTGAAATGAGATTGAAAAGGGGCTTCTATAGGTTGCTGGGATCCCGAGAGTGTTACCAGAATGCCATCTGCATAAAAAGGACTTTAGGCTCACCTCCCAGGTTCGATATTCCTTAATCATTGATGATACTGTATTGTTGTGGCTAAGGGCTACAGTGCAATACTGAAAAGCAGAGGAGACAGAGGGCAACCCTGAATAGTTTTTCTAATAATATTGAACATCGGAGATGTGAAACCATTACATGCCACTATAGCTGCAGGATTAGAGTACAGCCGTTTGAACGTGCTGATAAATCCATCCCGAGTCCTACTCTTGCTAGCTCCTGGAACAAATATTCCCACTTATCCCAACGAAATGATTTTTCAGTATCCAAGGATAAGGCTACCTTTTCATCTCAATCGTGGCTTATCTGTCAGATTTCAAGCGGGAGCAACCATAAGCAAGAGGTCGATGAGTGGTGGGGGACAAAGCCTACCTGGGTGGGGTGTATCAGTAGTGAATCTTAATTCCCACATTGATTAATGAGATCGCCCTGTGGCTCCCACACTGCACAGGGTCTTTATCTAGCTGCTGGAGAAGAGAAATGCGTGCAGTATTTAATTCTGAGAGGCAGTTCCGTTTTACCAAATAGGCAAAGTTGGCACCGGCCTATGGGCCCCACTCCTTTTAGGGGCCCTGTGACAAGGGATCAAAACAATATTGATTTGATCTTGAAAGAAAATTACAATCAAGCTTTCTTATATTGTTTCCAATTTGTTTTTGTTTAATAACATTAATAATTGTTAATGTTTCGTTTTGTGTAATAAAATTGTTTTATTAAAATTGTTGGTTGGTAAAATTAAAAATGTATTCGGAAATAATTTGCGGGGGAGGGGGGAGGAGGAGAGTTTGACTGCCTAGGTGCCTCCCCGGTGTTTAATCCAGCACTGCTGGGAGGGGTTGGGAGCTGTGGGGGGATTTCTGCAAAGAGTTACTGTAAAGGGGGCACAACTCTGACTTTGTTCATTTCATAAAATTCTATAAGATACCTGTCTGGGCCCGGGGGTTGACCCGATGGAATTGCGTCAGTAGTCTGTGCTATTTCTTCATCCGATATTTCGTCTTGCAGTTGTAGAGGGTCAGGCCTCCTTTTGTGGCCTGTCCCTCGTGCGCAGGAAGGCCTAGCAGAAGCAGCGTACAAAATACACATCACACAGATGGACTGGGTGCGGGTGAAGATCCCGACCGGTCTCCAGCCCCTTTATTTAACCCGACCAAGGAGTGTTGAAGGGTGCAACGTTGTCGTGCAGAGGCTGGGTGTCTCTCTACCTGCCTCCTTTCCTTTAGTGGCTACATTCCACTCAGCTGCCGCTCTGGATGCAGGAAACACACAAAGTCACAGAGTCACTGACTGGGGGCAGGATTTGGCCACAGACCATACGTCTGGCTCCAGGAGCTGGGGTTGGGTCCTGCTCCTGCCGGGCAACTCGAGAGGGTACCACTTCCAGAGGCTTGGTACAATGGGGTTTCAACTGGAGTTGCTCCATCGACCCTCACTGGCATGCGGCACTCTCCACCTGTTGCAAGGGAGGGCGCTAGTCAGGGGCTTTGTCTACTTCC
This sequence comes from Calotriton arnoldi, assembly GCA_963921515.1. NCBI lineage: Eukaryota > Metazoa > Chordata > Amphibia > Caudata > Salamandridae > Calotriton > Calotriton arnoldi. The sequence goes on along the minus strand of CAWUFW010015832.1, from coordinate 201,004 downwards.
GCCTCAGGATCGACCTTCCACTCACTTCCTGGCCGGGGTCAGATCACTTTTTTGAACCAGGACACATTCCTGGTCACCACTTGTGCCCCCCCATGCAGAGACCATGGTCCCATTGGTGGTGATGACCTTCCAGACCTCGGGCTCGTATGGCGTCTGGAAATTCCACCCTGGGTACCGGTCCTTGATGACAACGTAGTCGCCCATGCATAGCGTGGAGAGCTGTGCTCTTCACGCGAGACTTGCCTTTTGATTGGTAGCTCCTCTACTGGCCTGGGTGGCTTAGCTGTCAAACTCTGCAGGGTGCCAGGCAGGGTCCGCTGGGATGTTGTCACGCGGGGCCTGTTGGAACAGCAGATGAGATGAGGCACAGCAAGTGGTGCTTGGCGGGGTCTGTCAGTAGGCGTTTAGAAACTGGTGGAGACAGCTTTCAGCATCTGCTCCCTTTTCAACCCCAATCCGAAGGGCCCGGTTGAGGGTCCGCATGAAGTGCTCCACCTCGCCATTTGCCTGAGGCCATCGCAGTGTGATCTTCCGGTGCCGGATGGCAAGAACCTCCCTCTCAATTTGGGTGTACCTCCTCTTGGTCTCTGAAAGCGCTCTGCTTGCATACACCATGGGTAACCAGTCCTTGTTTGCATTTTCCTGTAGGAGGACAGCTCCAAGGCCGACTGTGCTTGCATCCACGACCAAATATGTGCGCTTCCCTGGGTGAAGGTAGACCATGACTGTCTTGTCCATCAGAGCATTCTTGATAGCATAGAAAGCTGCGTTTGCTTGCGAGGTCCAAGCCAAGGGCACACCACTTCATGTGAGGGCTCTCAGATGTCCCCACAGAGAGGCAACGTTTGGTATGAAGCGACCACAGTAGGTAGCCATCCCCAGAAATCTAGTGGTGGGGATCTGCGCAGTCTGGATGGCGACAGCTTTCTTCGAATCTACTTGGAGGCCATCACGTGAGAAGATATATCTGAAGAAGTCGACTGACTCTTGGTAAAACAAGCATTTTGCTTTGTTCAGGGAGTATCTCTCGCAGATGCACATGATGTTCCTCTAGGCTGCTGGAGAATATCAGAATGTCATCGCTGAGGTTCAGGATGCCCTGCAGGCCTGACAGCGTCTCCCGGATGGAGTTTTGAAACACTTCAGCAGCCAACGACAACCGAAAGCTCAGCCGTTTGTATTGTCTCAAGCCCACATGAGTAGAGAAGGTGGTAATGTACTGGCTCTCAGGGGCAAGATCGAGCTGGTGGTACCCTGAGTTAAGGTCGAGCTTGGAGAACCCTTCGCCCTGTTAAGGTCAGCTACGATATCGTCCATGGTGGGTGTCAGGTGACGTTCCCTCTTCACAGCCTGGTTGGGAAGGTGCATGTCAACGCAGAGCCTGATAGCTCCTGGCTGCTTGGGCTTTGGGGAGATGACCAGGGGTGACACCCAAGGGTTTGGGCCTGTGACCTTCTCGATAATGCCTACATCCTCCAGTTTCCATAGCTCTTCCTCTACCTGTGGACGTAGATGAAAGGGAACCCTTCAGTGTCTCAGCGATGTCGGCTGGATCGAGGTGTCAATGTGCAGCTTGTATTGTTTGTCTTTGAGCTTGCCGAGACCCTCAACAGCTGCGGAAATTCGTGCAGGATGAAGTCTGCATGCGAGTCGTGAATTTGGTTGGTGAAAGATACCAGCCCCAGGTCTTCTGCAGGGGTGCAGCTGAGAAGAGTGCCTTTCTTTCCGTCCGTCATGTGAAATCTGACCCGGGTGGTATGTTTCTCGCTGGCAACTTCCACTTCTATCACCCCTTGCAGAGGGAGGGGCTCCGTCCTACCATAGGTGTAGATCTTCGCCTTGGTGTGGAGAGAGGGGGCCGGGTGTGAGGCACTGATACTGCTCTGAGTCCATGACATTCACGGATGCTCCAGTGTCAATGAGTGCTTTTACCGTGGAGCCTGACACTTGGATGGTGCACATGGGAGGCTGCCGGCGAAGCCGGTTGGTGCGTCTGGCCAAAGACACTGCAAACACGTTGTCTTCTTCCCCTTCCACGTCGAACCCACCTCGTGGGATGACATCTTCCTGCCCGATTGAGTATTCGAGCAAAAGTTGCTTTATGTTGCCTGGCATTCCGCGCAACCTGCTGAAGATGGCTTTGGATCTCCCACTCTGGCAGACCTTTGCTAAGTGGTTTGGTTTGCTGCACCTGGAGCAGGCTTTCCCTTTTGAGTTACAGTGACCGGATGAGGGGTGCTCAGCACCACAGTTTCCGCAGAGCCCACCCGTAGGTGTCTTTGGTGCTGCGCTGGCAGGGCCTGGGCACTTCTGGATGGCACCCACCCTTTCTTCCTTGATGTGGGCCGGTAGGGAGGCGCTGGTTGTGGCCAGGTGCCTGTTGAGGGCCACTTTCATCTCTTCGGCTTGAGAATTCGATAGCTCATGGATCGAGCTAATATAGGGATGTCGTCAAGTGATATTCCTGGCTGTCTGAGGATTAGCCGTCATAGCATAACCAACCAGCACACTTGTATGAGTTGGGCCCGTATCTCCTCCCGCTGGTCGCGGAAGGTGCACGTGCTTGCGAGTTTTCTCAGGCGTGCGTAGAAGACATCAACAGATTCTGGATCGGACTGTTTGGCTTGGCGCAGTTTGAAACGCTCGAAGTCCAGGTTAATCTGGGGGTCAAAATGCCTGTTTAGCGCCATCACCGCAGCATCGAAATCATCATCACCTGGTTCTGGGAGAGTCTCAAACAGATCATACAGCTCCCTGCTGCCGTAGTGCATGAGCAGCGACCTCTTGAGGCTCTGTCCGACTCCCTCGTGCCTCTGAAGTAGTGATTGAGGTGAGCGATCCAGGATCTCCAGCAGGGGGGCGCTGTTGCGGGGTCGGAGAGCTCACTGAATGGCTGGAGGGGCATCACTGCCAAGTGGCTGTGGTGTTTCGGTGGCGGGCAGCATCCCTTGGTGGTCCGGCTGTGCTGGCTTGTACCGGTGTGCTCATGGTGCAAGAGCTGGTCCTGTGAGCACGTGGGGCTGTAGTGAAAGATTACTGGGGATGGGCCTGGCCCAAGGCTGGCAAACCGTTGTGCGTGTCTCTGGCCACTCTCCCCTGGTGTGTTGCCTGGCACCTCCTGTGGTCTTGAGTGTTGTGGCCTTTATGCCAGGATATCCTTTGAATTAGTAATCCCTTCTTAATTTTTCATGCAGTGTCGGGTGCCCAATCCGATTTCCTTTATGTATGTATTTATTTTATTTTTTGTTCGTTTTTTTCCCTTTAATGTCCTGGTGTGCTGCCATACTCTCAATGGGACGCAGGACCATCCTCACGCTCTCGACGGGAGGTGGGCTCCAGTTGGGCAGCTTTCACTGTGCCACATGGCCGCTGGGGGCCTATGCTGCAGGTGCGCACTATTAAGGAGGGTGGGGCTGGGCCTGCTGAGGCAGTATCATAATTGGTCCGCCGGGCAGAGCGAGGCAGGGTGGGCCACAATCACCGCTGTTCAGAAGCACACGCAGGCGAGAGTTAGGTCGGCAGCTTAGCTCTCACTTGGTGGAGGAAATGACCGTGCATCAGCATGCTGTAGAGGGGCCTCCGGAGGTCACCACAGGTGCAGAAGGGGCCAGACGTGGAGCGGTGGGCAGGCTGCCGCCGGCTTGGTGCAACAGGATTGCTGCACAGTGACTATGGCCAGTAATATCAGGCATGATAACAGCGGCTGGCTGAGTCCCATCGGGGATGAAGCTCATGCGGTCTGCTGTACAGGGCAGATGACACGTGACTTGGAGGGTGCGGGTGAGTACCAGCCTCGTAGATAGTGTAGAGGGTCAGGCCTCCTTTTGTGGCCTGTCCCTCATGTGCAGGAAGGCCTAGCTGAAGCAGAGTACAAAAGACACCACACAGATGTACTGGGTGCAGGCGAAGACCCAAGCGGTCTCCAGCCCCTTTATTTATCTCCTCTGGGCAAGCCCGCTCCAAGGAGTGTTACAGGGTGCAACATTGTCATGCAGAGGCAGGTGGCTCTCTACAGTAGTGACTGTGCTAAGTCAGAATATATTGTCTTCAGCCGAAGACGAGAAAAGTGTCTTCCAGCGATTGAGAGTCATTAGTGTCAATTGTATACAGTGATTGATAGTGCACAGACAGAGGGGCCAATTCCGATTCGGGCCGGAAATCTCTCCGACCGAGCCGGACCCGGAGAGATTGCCGACCGAATCGGACCCGTGCAGCCCGACCGAACGAGTACGATGCGCACGTATGCCATCGGACTCGAGTCGGTCGGACTCCCATTGAAGTCAATGGGAGCCTGTCGTACAACGCGTACACGGGCTCCCATTGACTCAATGGGTGCGAGGCGGACAAGGGCGCCCTACAGCGTGTACGCGGCGAAGCGACTCGTGCCGTACACGCACAGGTAGGGGGGACCCATGGGTCCCCCCTGTGTGCGACTCGCGCGGCTACGCGAACAGGGGGGCCCGACACGGACCCCCAAAGTACGGCTCCGACTGCTCTTTTGAGTCGGAGTGCGCGGCTCGGTCGGACTGCTCGCGGAGCGCATCGTACTTACCCGGCCGGGGAACGTCTCCATTGTGCGGTGCGAGTCGAGTCTGAGCGAGTCGGTCGGTGCGGTTAGACCCGGGAACGAGTCGGTCGGAGCGGTCGGGATGCCCGGACGAGTCGGTCGGCGATTTCGCATCGTACTCGCTCGCCCGGACGCGCGTATGAATCGGTCGGGCAATAGGGCTCCGAATCGGATCCGGTTAAGCCGAATCCGATTCGGAGCCCTTCCGGCCGAGATCGGAATCGGCCCCAGAATATCGAGTTTTTAATTTCGACCTACCATAATATCGAGTTTTAAATATCGTAGGTCAAGAATATCGTGGTACAGAATATCAACAGTAAGGTAAGAAATATCATTTTTTTTAATATCGAAGACAGTAATATCGTTTGTAAAAATATCGTTGTTAATAATATCGATGTTTATATTAGTGTTCTGTATTTTAGTATGTGTGTTAAAAGTATGTGATGTAATTTTTGGGTATAAGTATTTTTTTTTAATGTATGTGTTAAATTTTTAGCAGTAAATACTTTTATGTAAATACATTTTTGCGTATTTTAGTTCTGTAGCGGGTTGTGGGTTTATAGGGGAATAGGGTGGGAAGTAATTTAATTATAAAAAGTAATTATTAATATTTATTTATTAGTATTTATAATTAATTTATTATTAATTAATTATTAATGGGATATTAATTAATATTAATTAATTAATACATAATTATATAAATTGTGTTATTTTTAGGAGCGGGTTGTGGGTTTATAGGGGAATAGGGTGGAAAGTAATTTAATTATAATAAAGTAATTATTAATATTTATGTATTAGTATTTATAAATATTTAATTACTTATTAATTGGCTATTAATTAAAATTAATTAATTAATAGATAATTGTATTAATTGTGTTATTTTTTTAGGAGCGGGTTGTGGGTTTATAGGGGAATAGGGTGGGAAGTAATTTAATTATAATAAAGTAATTATTAATATTTATTTATTAGTATTTATAATTAATTTATTATTAATTAATTAAAACATTGGTTATTAATTTTTATTAATTGATAATTATATTAACTGTGTTTTTTTAGGAGCGGGTTGTGGGTTTATAGGGGAATAGGGTGGGAAGTAATGTAATTATAATAAAGTAATTATTAATATTTATTTATTTGTATTTATAATTTATTAATTAATTATTAATTGGTTATTTAATTTTAATAATTATTTAATTGATAAGTATGTTAATTTTAACCCTATGCTATCCAACACTTTCCCTACTGTTGCACCCTCTGGAGCGGGAATAGTAATTTTTACCCCTACGCTATCCAACACTTTCCCTACTGTTGCACTCTTTGGAGTGGGAATAGTAATTTTTACCCCTACGCTATCCAACACTTTCCCTACTGTTGCACTCTGTGGAGTGGGAATAGTAATTTTTACCCCTACGCTAACCAACTCTTTCCCTTCTCTTGCACTCTCTGGAGTGGGAATAGTAATTTGTACATCTCCGCTATCCAATACTTTCCCTACTGTTGCACTCACTGGAGTGGGAATAGTAATTTTTACCCCTCCGCTATCCAAAACTTTCCCTACTGTTGCACTCACTGGAGTGGGAATAGTAATTTTTACCCCTACGCTATCCAACACTTTCCCTACTGTTGCACTCACTGGAGTGGGAATAGTAATTTTACCCCTTCGCTATCCAACACTTTACTAACTGTTGCACTGTCTGGAGTGGGAATAGTAATTTTTACTCCTTCGCTATCCAACACTTTTCCTACTGTTGCACTCACTGGAGTGGGAATAGTAATTTTTACCCCTACGCTATCCAACTCTTTCCCTACTCTTGCACTCTCTGGAGTGGGAATAATAATTTGTACATCTCCGCTATCCAATTCTTTCCCTACTGTTGCACTCCCTGGAGTGGGAATAGTAATTTTACCCCCAAGTTATCCAACACTTTCCCTTCTGTTGCACTCTCTGGAGTGGGAATAGTAATTTTACCCTTATGCTATCCAACACTTTCCCTACTGTTGCACTGTCTGGAGTGGGAATAGTAATTTTGTCCCCTCCGCTATCCAATATTTTCTCTACTGTTTTAGTTAATGTAGTGTAAAATGTATTTTAAAATGATTAAAAATATTGTAATATTTTAATTTGTTATATATATTTTTTATTTTTTATTTATATTATTGGCGTATGTGTATATATATGTATTTCTAATTTTAATATGTTTTTTAACAATGTATACGTTATTAAAATAATTATTTATAAATATTATTGAGTAAGTATATATATTATATTTTATACATATATATGTTTAATTGATTTTTACATTATATGTATTACTTATAATTTTAAACATTTTTTAATAATTTTAACTGTGTTTTTTTAATTATATGTATTATTTACTTTATTTTACATTATTTTTTATACATTAAAAAAACGATATTTTTAACAACGATATTTTTAACAACTATGGGGCATATTAGCAAGACCGGCGATAAAATTATCGCCGTTTTAGCGGCAGGAAACTGCCGCTAAAGCGGCGATAATGGGCTTGCTAATATGCGTTATGGAATTCCAATAGAAGCCCAGGTTAGAAGTCCTGCACATCTAACCTGGGCTTCTATTGGAATTCCATATCGCATATTAGCAAGCCCATTATCGCCGTTTTAGCGGCAGTTTCCTGCCGCTAAAACGGCGATAATTTTATCGCCGGTCTTGCTAATATGCCCCTATATTTTTTTATCGAAATTTTTGTACTTACCATTATGTAGATAGGACTTCGATATTCTGGACATCGATATTCTTGTGTCGATATTTTTGTGGCTCGATGTTCTGACTGTCGATATTCTGTCAGTGATCCGATTGACAAGTCTTTAAAAGTTAGCATATCAATAGTGTGTCATTAATTTACCTCGTCTGTTAAGGATTGCTCGAATAGCACATTGAACTTCTTCTTGATTGAACTGGAAAGCTAAGAGGCCTTTTCCCTCCTTCAAAAATAAGAGTGCTTTCTCTGCTTATTACATCAATCAGTAAGGGGTTTACTTCATGTTTTGCATTAAAAGAAGTTTGAGCATCCTCTTACAACAGTCATCATCAATCATCAAAATAACTTTATTTCGCCTACCAAAATGGTGGCATAAAAAGTATACTAAAAACAGTTACATTATAGCACAGTCCAATATTTACAATTTTACATAACAAACCCAGTAATATAAAACCAATTGATCTCATAATCTTATACATAAGTCCATCCTTGAGTAAATATATCAAATAACAGATTAAAAAGTCAATCTTCTCTTCTTCAATGCTAACAGGAAAAAGGACGCCAGTGAAAAACATGTAAAAGGGTCAGACAATAGCTGTAAGTAAAAAGGGCCACACGACACTGTCTAAAATTCATCTTGCGTATAAGAGGGATAATAAACCTTTTTCTTTGTTCCTGATAAAATTTACAAAAAATAAAAAGTGAAGATTATTCTGAATAGATAAATCATCACATGTGCAAAGAGGCAATTCAGAAAGTGCATACATTTTTGATGGAAATCCTAACATCAAAGGGATATAATTTAACCGAAATCTCACTAATATGAATCTATGTTGCTGGTTAGTGACAAAAGACAGATAAGTTGTATTAGAATCCAGTGACGTAATACTTGGAACAGCAGAAAATGTTCTAACAGTTGTCAGGCTAAAATTAGCGTTCTGCCTCCTTACTTGTAATCTAGACAGTAATTGGTATTTTAACTCTTTCTTTGAAACAGAGCAACATGACACAGGGTTAGTATACAATTCATGTAACCCAACTGCCTTAAGTGTGGATTCTACATAACATATCCATCTAATCCTACTAGCCCCATCTAACTTCTGGACATCATTTATTATATCTCTAGTTAGCGCAAGAGTGTCCTTACGCCAAATCGAATGCCACAATAAAACAGGTGAAATAGAGATTTTGTCACAGATATAAGGGACATCTAATTCAGTGTGACAAATAAAATTAGAACAGGATTTGGGTAAGGAAACTAATTTCTTCAAAAAGGTATCCTCAATCATTTGTAGTTTCGAGCAATCTACAACACCCCACACTGCTGCTCCATATGTTGCAACAGATACACTTTTAGCCTGATAGACTTTCTTTATAGTTTCAATCGGTTTCGATCCAATCTTTTTACAAATTTACTAAGGGCCCCAATAGTCTTCTCCATCTGCAGACACCTATTTTCAATCATAGACTTCCAATTACATTGTCCATTAAACACAATCCCCAAATAATTAAAAGAATCTACCACTTCCATTTTACCCCCTTCAATATGGATATTGGGCTGTTTCCTCTGTTTAGCACCTGCCACTAACACAAAAGACTTGGAAAAATTAATTCTCATATCCAGATCATTCATAAATTTAATATACTCCCTTACTATCCGGCGCAGTGCATTACCAGTGCGAGCTAAGATCACTGCGTCATCCGCATAGAGGAGTAGAGGTACCTGCATAGACTTAATGTAAGGGACATCTGGAGTAATACCAATTAGGGCAGATTCAACAGCATTGGTATACAATGAAAATAAAAAGGGGGCAAGGACGCACCCCTGGCGTACACCTCTTGCAATTTTAAAATGTCTCGTACACTCACCATTTTTCCCAAAACGAACAGAGGCTGAGGCCCCACTATACAAATCCTGGATAATACGTATGATCTGGATCTCAACTCCCATTGCCTCCATGATCTGCCACAGCCTATGCTGTGCCACGCAGTCAAAGGCTGCGGACAGATCCATGAAGGCAAGATACAAGTGGCCATTTTTTGCAGCCGTATATTTTGCTATTATCAGGTTCAAGTTCAGGCACTGATCCACCGTTCCTTTCCCTTTCCTAAAACCATATTGAGTAGGGATAATAATATTCTTCTCCATTGCCCAGACCTCGAGTCTATTTAAAAGGAGCCGTCCCATTAATTTTGCTGTGGAATCTATCAAAGATATCGGCCTGTAATTGATTGGCAATGTCCTATCTCCCTTTTTATAGATTGGGACAATTACAGTCGTTTTCCACGACTGGGGTGCTCCAGTTTGAGAAATATTGTTAAAAACATTAGTTAGAAGCGGAGCCCAAAGGTCTTGATTGTCTAAAAAAGGTCGATCGGAACACCGTCCGGCCCTGGTGCCTTCCCTCGTTTACATTGGCTGAGAGCGTATTTAGTTTCGTCTACTGTAAACCAAACATCTATTCCTACGTTATCAGAGCCAGGAGGCGGAGGCTGAATAGATACCTCCTCCAAGGCCCCAAACAAAGCTTCAAAATGTGTGACCCAATCCTCCTCAAGAACATGACTATCTAAAGATATAGTTAATTCATCTTTTAAAAGGGTGCATTTATTACAGACCAAAATGCCTGTGAACTTTTTATTAGGACAGCTTCATATAGGCTGTCCCACCATTCTTCTTTTAGAGCGTTTTGCCTTACCCTTCTGGCTTCCTTATAGACCCGCCGTAGAGATGTAATCAGATGCTGGTTACGTGGTATTACTTTAAGGGCCACATGTAGATTTCCAAGTGCAGTTCGGCAATCTTCATCAAACCAAGTACAAGTCTTAGGGGATCTATTACGGATGCGGCACATAAGGTTAAACTTAACTTCCCTCAGTATCAGTTCAAAAGCATTGACCATTCCATCAGTGATTGAGGGATCTAGGCATAGCCTTATCTCTAAGGCACACTTCCTACCTATTGTAACCAAAAATTTCTCTGGGTCAACTTTCTCCCATTTCAGGACGATCCCATTTACCCTTCCAATCACTGGTACTATGGGGAGGTTTAAACGACATTCCCTTTTTTTAAGGAAGAGATAAAAAAAGTGATCGCCGCATGGTCACTAAAAACATAGAATTTAATCTGTAGTGGGGAAAAATATTTCCTTATAGAATTAGAGACCAGAATATAGTCAAGTGTAGAAGAGGAGGTACGACTAAAAAGGTACAGTCTAAGTGCCCAGTTGAGGTATCAATAGTATTTAAAAACACAAGATTCCTAGTGATGAGTAGTCTATTTAGCCCAGAACCATAATCAGTATGGTCAAAATGTAAGACACAGTCCCCATCATCATCTAGTATCCCACATGCCGGAGTATCTACTTTATCACATGGATGAGCATTATAGTCGCCAAGCCAGATTATATCACAGGGTTTGCTAAGTGTTTTCTCTAAATTAGCAATATCCCTTTCTAGTGGTGCCAATATCGCAACTTGGTTATTACCAAAATTATTATTGTAGAAATTTACAAGTAGCCAATATTTATCAGCACCCTGCTCCAAGACTATAATGTGATAAAATGATGATGTATTTAAAAATCGTTTTACTTTTAATGGGAAGCTATTAGAAAGTAAGGTTAACAAACCTCCCTTAGCGCGGCCCGATACCGACGGTTTTGCTGGCGTATGATATGAACAGTACCCATTAAGATGTATTGAATTAATTTCCCAGGTTTCCTGTAGACACACTATATCCTTAGATGTTATAAGGGAAAGCCACTCATTATTTGCTTTCTTTTGGTTAAACCCAGCAATGTTCCACGACATCACTGCTACGGAAGACGTAGAACAATCTATATGAGGCGTAGTCTGGGGCACAGTCAAACCAGATACCTTCGTTTTTGGATGTGTATGGGCGTCCACAGTTAAAACAGAAACTACAGGTGATATAAATTCCAAGACTAAATCAGCTGACTCTATATGTGATGAAGTCTGCCCTGTCAGTCAATCACAGTCTTGCATACCGTCCAATGTTGAAAAACGGTTACTAAGAGAGAGAGGTAAAACTGTTGAGGTAGCACATAAGTTAGGAACAGGATACCCAAGTCTATTACTCACACTCCTTCTATTTGACGAAGCCTCTAGAAAGTTGTGCGGTTTATAAAAAAAACAAGTGGAAGTGCACAAATTTCTGAATGGGGTGAAGGAAAACTTGGCAGAACAGATAGTAACTGCCCCACCACATTTTGGTTGTCAAAATTAATAATAATGCAATCCCCTTTAAAAGTTTTGGGGGCCTTACCTATCCAGTTAACTCTCCTGGCCATAATCACATGTCCATATATGTTATAGTTGTCACCCGCACAATTAGTAAGCCAATACTGGGCTTTATGGATCAGCTGTTCAGTAGATTCTATTTGCTTTAATTTTAATGCCGGTACATTAGCCAAAACAATCACATATGGGCAAGCTGCTGGCGGAAGATCTATCCTGTCTCTAGCATTCAGGCCCTCAGCAGAATGATGAACAGCCCCCCTCCCACAGGTAATTGTGGTTCCCTTTTCTGAATTCACTGTGTTTAGCAAGGGGGTAGGCAGGAAAGTATCCACTAATGGCCGGGATGCGTTACGTGTACTTCTAAAATGAGATAGGGGATTGTATATATTTGCATGACTATTTTGCAAAGAATAAAACCGGTCATTCGAATCACTCAAATTCGCTTGGGAATCGCCATGTATCAAGGTGACACTACAACAGTCAAATATGTACCCATCTGATAGTTCAATAACCTTTTTTTTCTTTTTTTTTAATAGATCATCTGTTGGGTAGGCATCTTTTTTTTCTTAATGGTGTCTCATAAGATCTGATGTGGGCTTTCCCTGCTGCCCAGAGCAATGGAGGGGAGGTGACTATACCCTTATTGTCTGATTTGTATGTCGTCAGTAATCTTGCATGCATGACTTGTCTTTTAACTTGTAGTAGGACATGTTTAATGTCTATTGCCTCTGCAGTGGTTTCTGTAGTCCTAGATCTAAATGAATTTGTAATGTCAGAGGACCAGAACCTTGGTAGTAAGGGAGCGTATGTTAAATAAAAGTCAATTCGAATGCGAGTGCCATGGATACAAGATATAAATGTATAGTTACTTCCCGTTGGATGAGCGATACGCCAGGGGTCTGTTAGCGAGAAGTTCTGGTTCAAGTCTTTAGAAAGTTGCAACACTCTAGGGCGTGCTATTTTACAGTGATCTTTTTTATCTAAATATGGGTCCTGTACTTGGTTCCAGTCTTGGCCTACCAGTATTTTACTTCAGGACATGAACAATATTAGTCTGGAGAGATCTCTAAAAAAGGCACTATTATTCCCCACTGGAGCTTATATGGATCCCGGAATCTTTGTCTGTTGAAGTATGGGTAGTTTGATGAAAATAATGTGGCCAGCAGGGTCATACGTGACTTGCATGTGGAGCCTCTTCTGCACTGGAATTGCTACCTCTCTTTCCTGTATGCTTTGGAGGAAGTACTTGTTGGGTCCAACTCTGGGGGTTTACATGAAAGAACACCCTTGCACACCCATTCTCTCTTCGATTTATTGCTTTCCTGACGGGAAAGGTGTGCCTCTTGTAGAAGGGCAATATCAGGTGATAGTGACTTCAGGTACGTGAGTGTTTTTTCCTTTTAACGTAGTGTATTAAACTGTAAATGCTCAATGACAATCGACAGAACATGTTTATCAGGCATAGAGATTTAGGGGTCATTAGGATGGCGGGTGGACTTTAGTCCGCCCGCCATCCCAGTGGAAACGGGACTGGCCGCCAGACATGCGGCGGTCCCGCACCCCTCATTAGGATGTGACCGCCACCCTGGCGGTCGCATTCTGCATATTTGACATTCCAGCAGCACCCGCCGCAATGCCAAATGAGCATGTTGTGCATTCCCATGCACAACGTGGCAGGCACCGCACCGTGCCTGCCGCCTTGTACATGGGACTGCAGGGGGGTACCATGGGTACCCCCCAAGTGCACCCCCCACATCCCCAGGGGGCCCGCAACGGGCCCCCAAAGCACATCTCCACCAGCCTTTCCATGACGGCATTGCTGCCATGGAAAGGCCTTTTGAGTCACACATCCTGATATGGATGGCGGTGCCTGATAGGCACCACCACCATGTCAGGCCCCAATTCCGCCCGGCCGGCGGAAAAGCGGCGGACGCACTTTGCGTCCGCCGCGGTACCCCCCGCCATTGTAATATGGCGGGGGTAAATAGGGTAGAGATGGCGGGCGGATCGCCACCGCCTGGCTGGCGATGGCGATCCGCCCGCCATTATAATCAGCCCCTAAGGGTTTGCAGATAATAAATATTACAGGACTCCGCAACTTACCACTCCTATTGAGGAGACAAATGTATGATAAATACTAAATGTAGGAAGCTGGCTCTGTATATACTATACCAAAGTAAAGTATAGTGCTCACAGAGTCCAGTGGCTCCCCAAAGGCTTACAGAGGTACAAGTAGATAATACCTTACTCTATGTGTGGTAGTGTGGGCGAGCAGTAGGCTTATCAGACCGTAGTGTTAAGCATTTATTGTACACACTCAGGCAAGAAATGATATCACACACTCAAAGACTGAACTGAGTCCAATTGTTTGTATCAAAAATATTTCTTTATTTGTATTTTATTTTTAGAACCAAGCGGGACTTGGTACAGGTAAATAGAATTGTACTTTTCAAGACAGATTGATCAAAACAAGTAAGCTGGATGAAAATGACTTGTTGCAGGTTTGTAAAATATTTCAAAGCAATAAGTATTTGTAATTTCTTTGTGATTACTTTTTAGAGTACTTTTTAGATTAGTTTTTCTACTCAGTGTGGTATGCCTAGATATCACACTGGAATATTTCCTAGATAAAGGCAAGGAAACCAGTTTTTCCATTAAACACAGTTGCTTAGGTTTCCATACAAACACAACTCAACACTTTTTCAGAGGAAAACATTCAATGCAATCCTATGGAGAAAGATGAGGTTATCGGTTTGCAGGTAAGCAATCAGTCTTTGGGGTTGAGTTTCTGGGGTTAGAACAACAGTTTCCCCAGGGTCAAGGAAGCGCTCAAAAAGCACACTCAGCAGCACTAGGGTGGCGGGGTGCAGAGTGCTGAGGCCCAATGTTAGCCTTTGGGGCTGGGGGGCTGTCGGTTGGTGGCTGCTCTCGGGCAAGCCACAGGGTTGAGGGAGCAAAGCTTCTATGGTTAAGCTCAGGGCAAAGGGGGATCCGAGTTAGCACACAAGGTGCGCCCACAGTGGCAGCAGGGTGCAGGGTGCTGATTTGGCGTCTGGAGTCCTGTTGTTTTCAGTGGGAGTTGCCAGTTTGGGGTTTTGGCTGCAGGCTCGGTCCAGGAAGTCTTCCGGGAGGAACCAACAGCAGGGCTGGTAAGTTGGAGGGCTTGGGGATGTAGGTGCACCTCAGGTTCTCTTTTCCAGGTCGCAGGGCAGCTGGATGCAGGGGTGCCTTTTGAGGTCAGATTTCACCTTACCGGGCCACTGCGGTTGGGAGGGGGGTCTCCGTGCAGAGGCTGCAGGTGACGTCGGGGAGTCCTGGACGGGGCAACCAATGGTGGACTTGGACTCTGGAGCGCTGGGGGACCTCGCTGGGAATGGTGGGCCACTCTGACTCGGGCCATAGGCTACGGGTGCAGTGGTGGTTGCAGGCCTCTGATTTCTTTGTCTTCAGCAGACTTGCAGTCTTTCTTTAGAGATTCTTTTGAACAGAGCTGCTGTTCACAGAGGATCCGGTCTTAGTTCAAGACAGTCAGACCTCCCAGGGGTTCTGGAGGTTGCTGGCTGCAGGACAAGGTGACGTTTGGCGCAGGATCTCGGGACACTGCAGAAGGGCCGGTAAGGCTGGGGCCATGTCAGTTCTTCTCTGCAGTATCCTCTGCGGTGTGCCTTCTTTCGTCCTTCTTCGTAGGGTGCGGGAATCTGCCTTCTGGGTTTAGGGCTGCCCCCTAAATACTACATTTAAGGGGCGTTTTAGGGGTCTCCAGGTAGTAGCCAATGGATTACTAACCTTAGGGTGACTACACCGTTGGTGTGCTCACCCCACGTGGGGGAGTAGACACAATCCTTTATCCTGATTTGAGAGTGCCTGCCATCTGGAAGATGGCAGGCACTGAAGAGTGGGCTTCACCTCGCCTCCCCTACCTGATGGGTGAGGTTGGCAGAGGTGGGCACACCTTCTGAGCTGCTATAATTTTTTTCCCACCTAAAAGGGGGTGAGACAGGAAGCGGGCCTTCTCCTGATAGCAGGAGAGGCGGGGGGTCGCGTTACAAAGGCGCAAGGCCTTTTAAGTTTCCCTGCCACAGATGGCTCTTCCAGACCTGGGGAAGGTGTGAACACCTCCACCCAGGAAAGGCTTTGTGTCTGGGCCCAGGGAGCGAAGGCTCCCACCCCAGGGATCCAGAAACTTGTCTCGTGGTGGCAGGCTGGTGTCTACCAGTCAGGGAACCCACCATAGGCTGGTTGTTTTTCATGGGGCATCTCTGAGATGCCCTCAGAGTGCATTGTATAATAAATCCCACACTGGCATCAGTGTGGGTTTATTATGCTGAGAAGTTTGCTACCAAACTTCCCAGAATTCAGTAAAGCCATTATGGTGCTGTGGAGTTCATAATGGCAAACGCCCAGACATATACTCTTTATGGCTTTACTGCACTTACAATGTCTAAGAATGGACTTAGACACTGTAGGGGTACAGTGCTCATGCAACTGTACCCTCACCAGTGGTATAGTGTACCCAGCTAGAGGGGTGTCTTACCTATACCATAGGGAGTGGGTTGCAGGCATGGCACACATGTATGTGTGCCATGTCGGCTCTTCACTTTTTCTGCACCAAAACCTGCAGCCTGCAATGGCAGTGTGTGTGTGTTAAGGTACAGGACCTCTAAGGGTGGCACAATATATGCTGCAGCCCTTAGAGGCCTTCCCTGGTCACAGTGCCCTTAGTACCCATGGTACCTTTCACAAGGGACTTACATGTGGCCAGAGATGTGCCAATTGGAGGTACAAAGTTACAGTTTTGGGAAAGAACACAGGCCCTGGGAACTTGATTGGCAGGGACCCAGGGCACATCAAGTTAAAGTGCATCAGAAATCTGGCAAAAAGGGGGGGGTTACTGCAACAGAAACCCACTTTCCTACGTTAAATATATGCAGAGGAGGACTCCTACTGTTATTGAAAAAATGGTCTATGGTTCTGCTAACACCATGATTGTAGGGAAGAGGAAGGTGTGACCTTCCCTATGTATGCAGTGTTATTTGGAGAGAGATATATAAACCTGAGGATAATTCTTAAAGAGAAGCATCTGTCCTAGAAAGAGCCCCTTAAGTGTATGCATTTTGGACAACCAGGTCGAAACTGTAATAAGGTGTTTTACTGGAGTACCAAGCGAAGGGGCTGGCCCTGGCATGTGGATTCAGACTATATTGTCATAAGGATGGACCTTGCTTTCTATTTTGGCGGTCATCGTGAGGATGACTGATGGAGGCAGTAAGGTGACAGAGGTCGAATCAGTGGCTTCCAATACTACAGGCTACCCAATGTGTTTTAGGGCTCTATTCAATGAAGTTACGTAACCTTTACCAACATAAACAAAAGGGGGCACCGTATGTCTTATATACCACTAAGGAGATTTGCACCAGTTAAGAACTATAACAATCATGCTTCCCCCTCACAGTATTGTCCCCAGTACCATATTACCCAGAAATCTGGTCAATCAGTGAGTCCCTCCTGACATCAGTGGTTCATATCCCATTTGTATAGTTTGTGCGATGCAAACATGAGGGAGTCAACGATAATCCGGTATCACTATGACAGCACTGCTTTGTAAAGTCTACCCAGTTCCACTAACTTGTATCAATCTTCGTGTATGTGAATGCCGATGACAATGTTCAAGCTTCTCCCCTGTTGCCCACTGCGTTGTGAGCAGGTGGTCTGTCTAGTCCACTAGGGAAGGACATGAAGTTGGGGCATGACTGTTGTATCCATATCTGTTGGTGTCCCAGAATCCAAGAAGCTTTCAAGCTGGTCTTAGTCATGGAATTCCATTGTCCAAACATCTCAAGTGATCAGCATATTAGCCAGCTCCAAGAGGCCAAATCAAATCTCCATCTTCTTGAGCCTTACCCTTTGCGCCAGAAAACACTTTCTATTTTGCAAAGATTCAGTCGAGGAGTCTTGTAAGGCAAAGTCTAGGTCTCCTGAGATGAATGCACATTTACGCTTGGGTACTTGAAGTATCTGGCACCCTTGTTGATACTGGACGAAGCACAGTATAATTTGTCTCAGGGTAGTAGGTTTACAAGAGGCTCGAGTGTGGATTATATGAGCATGCTGCAACTTGAGCAGTGAATCAAACATTTTTTAAGTATAATGCTGATGCAGCAGAAGCGGTGGGGGGGTTATTATTACCATATGACCCACACCAACCTTTACAGTACTAGTGGAAACATAACTCTAATGACGGGCCCATAAGTCATTATTTTCCTTATAACAATATCAAAGGTCCTCCGACGGATCTTTGGTAGAGCTAAAAGGGACTATGTAATGAAAATTGGAGAGCTATTCCCTCATGAGGACCTGTAATGAAGAAACAGCTATATAATAATCTACATCATATATTTATCAGGAATAAACCATAACACCTGAAATATTGACACACTAATCTTTGTATTATTTCTCTTTGATACTTTCAGTAATATGAATGGTCAATCACAAGTACAAACTGTAAATCATCATTTAGTTCTCTGTTACAGATTAAATCACCACAAACATTACGAGATAAACGATTCCAACTCATCAAACAAATTAGGTATAGAGGAGGGAGAGGGAGAGAAAGTAAACATTCAGTAAATACAGTTTTCTCACCAAGATGAGGGTAAACTAATGCACAGCGTGCATTTAGTTAGAAAAACTAACCCCACAGCCGTTAGGCTATAGCATGGACAGCACCATCAACCAATGATGTGCAAAGTCTCTAGGAAAGTTCTCAGGTTTCCAGTCAAGTACTTTAGTCAAAAAGAACCCCCTTTGGGTCAGTTCACATGCATAAAACCAAACTAGCACAAGGCACCCTATGTCACCGGTGTACAGACCATGAACAAAGGAATAAAAAACCAAGTAACGAATGCAAATATGAATATACAAATTTGATAGACAAATATATACATTTCAATATGCAAAATAAACTAAAAATAATAACAATAATCAGAGTTACATTTGAAAATTCATCCTAAAAACAATATAAAAACCCAATAAAATCCAATATGGGTAATATAATTAAAAAACATACATACGAATAACAAAAGAAATAGACATAAACATTGGGAGAACAGGCAGGAAAATAATTCCTATTCGCAGGAAGAACTACACAATCACAGATAGATCAGTTGTTGTTTTATATAAAAAATGTCAATTTAAACAGTTGTCCACATTGATTTACAGTAGGCCTTCCTTTATTGGTGCATCGACGCGTTTCGGTGGGCACTATATTTTGACCATCACCTTCTTCAGGAAAGAACAATAACTCCCATACTTTAAAAACAGATTCTGTAGAAAACACAAAAAATAACAACATGCGATTATTAAAACCACTTGTCATTTTATCCCCCTGTTCAAGAGACGTCAGAAACACAGGTGACATTAAGAGTTACCACATTCATTACACACCAACACTCATCTCAGTCTTTTTTTAGAGAGAACAAAGCGCTATACAGTCACTAAGAAATGCAAAAGACAAATACCTTGATGTTATTAAAGAATTGGACTGGATCAGCCTCAATTCAAACCTAAAGGGACACACGGGTTCCTCTTTATCTTGCTCCTATTTGTCTCTGTAATATAATGTCCAGATATATTTATCAGACATATAGATGCCATTAATTAGGTCAACATATTACGCTTAAAAAGGATCGAAGACGCATCTTTCAACAAGTACCTTAAATGTAATATCGGCACCAATACCCAAGCACAGCTTGCTTCAGGCATCTAAAAACGTTCAAATAGCGTCCAAATGGATATAAAATTATCGTCAATACCTGTTTGGAAAAAGACAATCTTTACTATTTGTGTCAAAAAGCCATGACTTTATTTCTGAAACATAGTATGTTATATAGTTTACCTCCAATTGTATGGCCCGAGTGTAAAACGATAATGGCTATATCTCCTCTAAAATCCAATCATTCTATAAGGACTATGGAGTTCTCATCCGTGGTGCTCACATCAACAAGCCCAGAAAAGAAATTTAAATATGGCAATCCGCTTTCAATTTCTGAAAAATGCCAATAGAGACACTTTAAATACCGTATAAACACTATGCAATTAGACGCATAAATAGTTGAGGAAGCTATATTCTAATAAAAGTAAGGATCCCCGCATTAAATCTAACAGTTTATGAATAATGACCTCTGTACCGATGGAGGCTGAAAACCGACCAGGACAATTAGAATATTTAGCAGATGGACACATATAGCTACCAAAAGCTCATAAAATAGTCCCCACGTTTACTATGTATGTCCTACAAAAATCACCTAATACTATAAAGGACTAACTATAATCATTGCCTCTTATCACACCATAAAAAAGGATAAAATTCAATGAAAAAAATCAGATAAAAAAGAAGAAAATCGGGAGCATCCCGCTTCTAAAATACCAAGAAGATCCTGCTGTCAAGCTAAAGAGCCCATACTGAAAAAAGGCTTCCTACGGTGTACCTGTATGATGTCGAGCGGCAAACGGGGTATCCTCCTCCGTAAGTGAGTATAATCAGAATGCCGAAACATGCCATTTTTAAACCCTACCCCTGCTTGATCACGTGACTCAATCACGTCAAAAGGTATCAGCTGTTCATATCACATGGTCAAACATCTTCAAGACGGCCGCCATCTTAGAATGGTAAGCCATACATAGGCTTTACCTATATTATTATCTGGCGGTCAGAACAACTACCCCAAACTTTAAAAACTTGTTTATTTGTTTTGTTATGTTTTATTATAATATATTAACAATTCAAAAAACATCAATGTAAAACTTGGGGCCCTATCAGTACAGATGGTCTAGGCTACCCAACATCACGTGATCTCTATGGTCAACACGGCCGTCATCTTATACAACATATAGCCAAGTAATGGCAAAATCACATCCGATATTTAAACGTGACACTATTGACTTTTGTGCCTAGATCCGAAGGGATTGTCATATATTTATACTGTCTAGTTTCACTTAGTCCGATCGAAACAAAACCTATTTGTACATGGAAGATTCTTTTATAGAGAGATTGTTAAGGGGATATCTCCCCCTAGTGGTCAAATTTAATATTTATCAAATAAACATTGCATTCAATTACGGCTGAATTATTTATTATAAGATGATTCTATGTAATCCGTCTAATTTATTAAGACATTACAAAAAAAGTTTTAAAATTAGAGGAAAAAATCTTTTTAGAAAAAACTACTAACTGTTACCTAACATCTCAATTCATTTAGTTGTTATTTATTTTTTATAGAAAAAGGACATCAAGCACATTAAAGATCCCTATACACAGGGGTTAGATTGAAACAGAAATTGTGATATTATCAGATCGCCCGTATTAGATGATCCCACTCTTCCCTAGAATTTAAACCGTCACGTACAGTATTAAGGTATGAAATGTACCACTGTTCACGTGCTTTCCGTTTCAACGTGATATTACCACCTCTCTTCCCTATGGTAACCTTTTCCAGAATGAACCATGAAAAATCATTTTCTCCATGGTCCTGTTCAAGAAAATGGGTAACCAAGGGGCATTAATCTTTCCTGTTTTGATAGCTGACCTATGTTCCTGTAGTCTAATACGCAATTCTCTACCAGTCTCTCCTACGTAACCCTTGCCACATGGGCAACGTAGGAGGTAGATCACGTTTTTGCTTCTGCAGTTGTTAAGTGTTCTAGATTTAATACTGCATCCATTATGATTAATCTCTTTAGTTTGTATACATAAGGTACACACACTACAAGTGCCACACTTAACATTTCCAATTGCAGGCAGATTTCCAATGGTTCTCTGAGAGTTGTGAGGTTCATCTCGATAAGTGTGTACTAACACATCTCTAAGATTTGTATTCTTCTTAAAGGCGAAAAGAGGTTTATCTAGTTTTAGTTCTTCTTCATGATTTAATATGTGCGAGTTTCTGTTGACAACATTTTTAATCTGGTTACTTAGATTAGAAAACTTACTAACAAACACTACCTTTTCTGATGTTTTCTTTTTTTGCACAGACTTGTCGAACATTGAATCTCTATCATAAAATCTGGCTCGTTTAAACGAATGTGAAATTAGTTTTTTAGGGTACCCTCTGTCCCGAAACTTAGATTTAAAGATTTCCGCATGTTTATAAAAATCGTTCAACTCTGAACAATTTCTCCTCAGCCGGAGGAATTGACTGAATGGAATATTTTCTCTCTGTGACTTAGGATGGAAACTTGAGAAATGAAGTAAAGTATTTTTAGCCGTAGATTTAGTAAATAACTCAACCTCTAGAATACCATGCATGCCCTTAATCGATATATCAAAAAAATCCACCTTTTCTTTACTGCAGTGTGAAGTGAATTTTAAATTGGGATCACCCAGGTTTAACCAACTCAAAAAATCTTCTAGTTGTTCTATGTCTCCTTCCCAAATAAAAAAGATGTCATCGATGTAACGGTACCAGCCCGCTACATTTTAAAAAAATTGAACCAGTTTGTTGTAAATATGTTTGGTCTCGAACTGCCCCACATAGAGACAGGCCAGACTCGGGGCACAGGTGGCCCCCATGATGGTCAAAATATAGTGCCCACCGAAACGCGTCGAGGCACCAATAAAGGAAGGCCTACTGTAAATCAATGTGGACAACTGTTTAAATGGACATTTTTTATATAAAACAACAACTGATCTATCTGTGATTGTGTAGTTCTTCCTGCGAATAGGAATTATTTTCCTGCCTGTTCTCCCAATGTTTATGTCTATTTCTTTTGTTATTCGTATGTATGTTTTTTAATTATATTACCCATATTGGATTTTATTGGGTTTTTATATTGTTTTTAGGATGAATTTTCAAATGTAACTCTGATTATTGTTATTATTTTTAGTTTATTTTGCATATTGAAATGTATATATTTGTCTATTAAATTTGTATATTCATATTTGCATTCGTTACTTGGTCTTTAATTCCTTTGTTCATGGTCTGTACACCGGTGACATAGGGTGCCTTGTGCTAGTTTGGTTTTATGCATGTGAACTGACCCAAAGGGGGTTCTTTTTGATGAAGGTCTATACTGGTACCTTTCTCCTTTGGTCTTAGGGTCCCTCTCTCTTCTCTTTTGAGTTCCAGTCAAGTACACCAGCCAGAGTTCTCAGGAATCAGCACAACATACAGCATGCCACAAACGCAGGACAGGTCACCAGTCTGTGAGCAAGCCAACGATCATTTTCCCACCAGCATCTTTATAGTAGAACTGCTACTTTGTTTCAACTAAAATGTTTCTATTCTAACCCTCTTCAAGCCTTTCTATTGGTCAGTACTACAGGGAGGTAAAATCTCCTGACGATTGACTTTACAATTTTCTCTAAACAGTCCTTGTCTAAAGTTATACAATTTCCTAGAGAGGAAGATGAAAAACTACAGTTTCAATTATACATACTTCTTGCAACTGTTTCACTTCTGACTTCCTACAAACCTCGCCTAGACAGGAAAGAATACTACTGTTTTCTACATTCTAAGGAAGCATTTGCAACTTTTACAAGGACATTGGGAAAGGAGCACGTTAGCACACCCCCTAACAAATACATTTGCTGAGGTCTACATTTTCTAGCAAAGGAAAGAGGAGAGAGAAAATCATTTTCTAAGGCCTACATAGCTTTCACAAAGAATAAAAAGCTCTTTCTCGTGTTTGCAATTGCTTATTCCTGCAGTTCAGGAAACATAAAACATTTCAATTAGACAGACAGGATAATAATTTCTCTCTCATTCTTTGATTAAGTTTCATTTTCCCTTAATGTTAACTCCACTACTTGTATTTATTCCGACTTTCAAATACGTGCACATTTTGCACATTTCTCTGCCGTACTTTTAAAATTCGCACGTGGCATCAAAAACAAAAGAAGACTGTGTGACAGATCCAATTGCTCTACTGAACCATTTGGCAGTAGGTGGGCATAAAGTGTCCCCGGCAAAATTACAGTTTTGTAAGAAAGAAGTCCTTTATCTTGATCATATCATTGAAAAGGGAATTCGGAAAGTTTCTCAGGATCGGATCAATGCAATTATGCGAATGAATCCGCCGAAAACTCAGAAAGAAGTTCGAATGTTTTTGGGAATGGTTGGATATTGTAGACAGTGGATTATGAATTTTTCACTGATCGCCAAACCATTACAGATATTGACACACAAAGATGTAAAAGATCCAATACATCTTGATAAAGAATGCATGAAAACATTCCTAGAGTTGCGAGACAGTTTATGTCGAGCATCAGCATTAGGAATGCCAGATTTTGACAAAGAATTTGCATTGTTCTGTAATGAATGTGATGGTTGCGCACTGTCAGTTCTAACACAAACTCATGGAACAGCACGAAGGCCAGTGGCATATTTTTCTGCCAGATTGGATCCAGTGGCTGCAGCATTACCAGGATGTCTAAAAGCAGTTGCTGCTACATGTGTGAGTCTTGAACAGAGTGAGTTGATTGTGATGGGTCACCCTGCAAGAGTGTATTAAGTTTAGATTTTGTTAATGCGAACTCGTACACAGCATCTCACAAGCAGTCGCTTAGCAAAATATGAGCAGATAATCTTGGGTGCAGAAAATGTAACAGTGGCAAGATGTACGAATCTGAATCCAGCTACCTTGTTGCCAACTCCAGACTGTGAAGAGGTTCTGGATGAAGCCGAACATGATTGTTTGGATGTGACTGAGTTGTGTATGAAGCCAAGGCCTGATATTAAAGATACGCAGCTGCCTGAATCTGATGTTGTTCTGTTTGTGGATGGATCATGTTTGAGAGATTCAGAAGGATGTTTACAAGTTGCATATGCGATTTGTACAGTGGCAAATGTGATTGAAGCACCATGGTTGAAAGGAGTGAGTTCTGCACAAGTGGCTGAGCTAAAAGCCCTCACGAGAGCTTGTACCTTGTCAAGACAAATGAAGGTAACAATTTTCACTGATAGTCAATACGGCTTAGGGGTCGTACATGACTCTGGGCAGTTGTGGTCTCAATGTGGATACTTGACCTCTTCGGGTCCACCAATCAGAAATGTAGTGTGTGTAAGAGATCTACTGATGGCACTACAATTGCCGGCACAAATTGGGGTGGTAAAGTGCTCTGCGCACAGATCCGGTTGTGGATATATTACACTGGGTAACCGCTATGCGGATTAAATTGCAAGATTTTGCGCCCTAAATTCATATTCAATTAATGTGGAACAACAAGTGAATGAACAAAATGAACAAACAGAATGCAGGTTGATGTTCTCATCTGTTGAAACTTGGGATGAAGTAGGAGATCTTCAGGAAGAAGCGAGTGACTCAGAAAAAAAGGGGTGGATCAAATCAGGTTGTACACGCAGGTCAGATGATGAAGTGTGGGTGTATACCGATGGGAGACCAGTAATGCCAGATAGTCTGCTCTTGCACATGGCAAGGGTCTACCATGGACCAACACACATAGGTAGAGATGTCATGTTTAGATTGTTTCGTCAAACATGGTATTACCCCAAATTTAGGGTCATTGCAGAAAGTCTCTGTCAAAGATGTGCAATACGCCAGCAACAAAATGCAGGGAGGAAAACAGAATTGGAAAAGCAGCAGGTCCATTTACTCATATGCAGATTCATTTTATCGAGATGCCTCCTTGCCAAGGACTAAAATATGTTCTTGTTTGTCTGTTTTCTCGTTGGGTTGAAGCATATCCAACAAGATGCAATGACAGCCTAACATTTGCTAAATTGCTTCTCAGAGAAATAATACCTAGGTTCGGTTTCCCAGTCTCTTTGGAATCAGATAGGGGAACGCACTATAACAATGAAATAATTTGGATGATTTGTGCAGCATTACAAATTGAACAAAAACTGTCTGTGCCTATTGACCCGAGGCTTCAGGTGTTGTTGAGCAGATGAATGGCACAATAAAATCTAGATTAGCAAAGGTTTGTGCATCCACAACACGGAAATGGCCTGATGCATTACCATTGGTATTGATGAGTCTAGAGAACAGGACTATCCCCACATGAAATTGTGATGGGCAGGGCTATGAGACAGCCGACAGTCCCAGCAAATCAACTAATGAACATTACTGATGATTTAGTACTGGATTATTGCAAAGGATTGGCTGATGTGGTACGTTCTGTGTCTCACCAGGTTGGAGAAGTTGCAACAACAACACAGCAAGAACAAGGACATGATCTTTGTCCTGGGGACTGGGTGCTTGTGAAAAAGCACGTAAGGAAGTCTTGCCTAGAACCACTTTGGCATGATCCCTATCAAATAATACTGGTGACAACAACAGCTGTTAAGTGTGGTGGTTTGCTGAACTGGATTCACGCAAGCCACACAAGGAGAGTCCCAAGTCCGCTTGAAAGTGAAGAACTTGCTGAAGAAGAAAGACGTGAACAAAGAAATGTTCCAGAGCAAGTTGAAAATCAAGTAGAGTGGGCAGAAGTTACTGGGACTAATTAAAATAACACTGTCATTGTCAATGCTGAGAATTGAGTAATCCAAGAAAAAAGAAAAAGGGATTCCTTAGAACAAAGTACAACAACAAATGTTGAAAATGAAAATGGAAAAAGAATAAAGACAGGAGACAAATGGCCAAAAGGAGTAAAGAAGCTGAAATACACTGTTAATAAGAGAATTCCAGAAACAGTGCTTGAAGTGTCTAGTCAATCTGAACAAAGTGATCAAGAAGAGGAAGAAAATTCAGTACGCAGAACAAAAAGAATAAGAACACCGAACAAGAAATATTCAGCACCAGAATGGACATATGTGGTTGCTGCACCAACTGTTGTTACGACAAATAACGACTGGGAAAAATAATTTCTAAAATTCTGTGCAAAGGGAAACGATTCATTTGAGCTGGCCTTGTTGATACTGGATGTATAATTTGTCTCAGGGAAGTAGGTTTACAAGTGGCTCTAGTGTGGATTATATGAGCATGCTGCAACTTGAGCAGGGACTCAAACATTTTTTAAGCATAATGCATTAGAGGAAGGCGATCATGTCGCCATTTTTCTGATACCCCAAACCACAGAAAGACATATATTGTTTCTGAGATCTCTGCCCTCCAGCTCAATAAGCTTTGTTTGTATATGCCAGTAATCTTGCTCCAAGTCAATTGCCTTAGTAATCGTTTGCTCCACCTTCATCACCCTCTCCCATTTCGTCATCAGGCAGGTCTTGAGCATTGCGATGTCTATTCTAAGTTGCGTTATTTCTTAAGAGGTCCTTGCTGTGTTTCCTCCAATAGAGAATACCAACATTTTGAGTGCAGCGACCTCCTTTAAAAATACGTCTAGGGCAGTGTCTTTTGACATGCTGTCTGGTGTTGTCATTGTTTTGGCAGTGGTTTTGCCCGCAAACTGTCTCAGCAAACAGCAACTGCCATTCAGGTTTCGATATGAGGGGGGTGTATTGCCAACAGTAATGTCCTTTTGAGCGTCCCTCCGGCTATTGGCTGCGTTTGCCTACGCTTTAGAGGTTTTATGGCAGTATTCAGTTGGGCTTCATAAAACAGTCGCCTTCAAATGAGAAGCACCATGACGAGCAGCTTTAATAAAAGCAGGTAGGCTTATGGTGTGTCCATGGGGACTTACACTAGTTCTCCACTGTCATAAATAGCGTTCAACACTATAATGTCAATGTATACCAATTGTAAGGATGCCGGAATTATGGTTTCCTATTGCTTAGGGCTGGGCAATGTGTCTGCCTGTAAATTTGCATTGACAATATACAGCATTGAAGATGATGCCCGGGTACTGAGAATCAGATTCTGTGTATTAGTTGCATGTTGTTCTTTTCAAATGGCCATTACATCATGAGCCGTTCGTCTGCAATATGGAGTGTGGTGACCTTTCAGAAAATGCACCATGTTGATAACACCGGTGAAACTCTGCTCCCAATATGGTTGCTGCCTGTACCTGTCCCCTTTCTGCCTCTATCACTCCCTACCAATACCCCTGCTTTCCCGCTAGTGGTTGCAATTCACCTCTGTCAGCTGGTAGGTCAAACAGCTGGCCCGCTCAAGGTCACTCTGAAGTTTGGTCTAGGCCCACGTCATGCTCCTAACTGCTCACAGGGTCTAAGGGATTCTCTCTGTCATGGCCAGTCAGGGTTTCAAGGCACTGAACCTCAGGCAGATGTCTGTTTCTGCCTTCTAAATATGCCTCACAAGCACCGGGGCCCCCCGTAAATGGTATGGGATGTTAAAATGATTTCTAAAGCGCACGGCTGCCCCAGAAGGGGCCTTCCTGTGCTAGTCAACGGAGAGATCATCAACCAAACTGTAAAACAGTCAGGTTTTCATTTGTTTCCAGAACTGTAAGTGGTCTTGAATCTTTCTAAAGTTGGGTGGCATGGAGGTCCATAGGGTCGGAGCTAGGACTCAAAGGGAGCAGCCTCCCATTCTGGCACTGATGTGGGGCAGGTTTATATCGGCTCTAGCGGCATGTAAAATTGCATCATGGGAGCTAGGCTAGGTGCTCCTTGCTTATAACGGATTTTGTGGGAGATGCATATGGCCTTGAACTCAGTGCATTTGCTGATGGGAACCCAATGAACATTGGACAAAAGATGGGAAGTGGAGCTGAATTTAGGAAGGGATAAAAGCAGTCTAGCGGTGGCGACCTGCAATTGGTTCAGAACAGACTGTATTGTGCCCAGATACAGGATGTTGCAGTAGTCAAGATGTGAGATGACCAAGAATTGTACAAGCAATTGGCGTACCTGCTAGGAGATGAGTCTGAAAATTGGCTTAAGGTTCCTAAGGAGGCCAAAACAATGACCTGGTAACATCTTAACTTGGGTTTCAAAGGATAAAGAATTATCCATCCATACCCCAAGATTTTTCACCCATGATTTTGGTTCGGGGGGGGGGGTATAGTATTTCTCATCACCATTGATCGGTGTGCCTGCCCAACAGGAGGATCTCCGTTTTATTGGCATTGAGTTTTAAGCAATTTTCATGCATCCATCCCACGACCGCTGTTAAGCAGTTTTTAAAGTTGACGCAGCTGCTGGTTGATTCTGCTGACAAGGAGATGATCAGTTGAGTGTCGTCAGCATGACACTAGTGAAATTCCAAAGGACTTCACTAGCGCAGCCAGGGGTCTGACGTAAATGTTAAAAAGGGTGGGGCTAAACGCCGATCCCTGGGGACGCCATTTGCCAGCGCTCTTTGGGATGAAGCTGACGAGGGGATACAACTTGAAAAGACCACTCTTTTAAAAAGGAGGTAAACCAAGTCAGCACTTTGCCCTGTACTTCCAGTTAAGTGAGGCGAGATAGTAGAATCACATGAGAGACAGTGACAAAGGCCACACTTAAATCTAGGAATATCAGAGCCTGGGTTATGCCATCATCTGCAGAGCTGCGAAGGGCTTCAGTGAATGTTAGAAGAGCGGTTTCAGTGCTGTGTGATGGTCAAACCCATTTCTAATATTTGATTTTGTTCTAGAAATTTGTTTATGATGTTGCTTACATGCATCTCCATAACCTTGAATAAAAATTGCAGGAGGGAGATTGAACGATAGTTTTCTGGGTGCGTGGCATCTAGCGAAGGCTTTTTTAAAAATAGGGATAACCTTGGCATTTTTCAAAGATATTGGTACTACTGCAGTACTCAGCTAGATATTGGCTACTTCCAGAAAGATAGGTGTAATACACTCTTGAAATTTTAAAATGCAGTCAGGTTTCGATGGGCTCACCGGAGATCCAGATTGTACTTGATGCATTAAGGTCGAAATAGTGTCCACGTCAAGTAGAGCCAGTTGATCCAAGGGTGGCCACTGCATGTGAGTAAGCCTTGTGTCAGCGGAGGGAGGCAAAACTGCTTCCTCTTCCTTGTTGAAATGAAGAAAGATAGAGTTGACCTTATTGACAAAGTAATCAGTAAGTTTGTCACAGTGACTGTTTGAAGCCTCTGCTAATCCGGGGGTGGATGCAAGTTTAGTTAGGCTATTAACAATAGAAAAGATTTCCCAGGAGGGATTACAGATTTTTTTTTTTTTTATTCTGTCTGCAAAATAGTCAGCAGGCACTCTTTTAATCAATTTCTGGTAGCATTTAATTGCTCTCCTATATTGAGTTTATGAGACTGTATCATAAGATGTGCGCCACTCACGCTCTAGTTTTTTACAGTGCTTCTTTTCCATGAGCAGTATTTTGTTGAACCAGGCAACTGAGGGCTGTTTCCTAATTCTGTAGGACTTGGCGGGGATAAAATGATCTAAGGCAGAGATGAGTCATGCTTTGGTGCAAGACTCTGCTCGATCTATATTAGAGTCTAGTTAGGGGACCCTACTCTCAATGAAACTTGAAAAGGCAGATGGGTCCAATTTATGCCATTGCAACGCAGAATTGCTAGTAGTGGTATTCATAGTGCTAGGAAGGTCTATGGTCATAGGCACTATGTAGTGGTCTGACAAGGTCAACGGGATAGGGACATTTGTTAGAAGGAAAGACATATTACAAAAAACAGGGTCCAACAGATGGCCGGCCAAATGAGTGGCCTGTTTTACTAACTGGGTTAGCTGCTGGGTAGCCAGGTCATTGGTAATATCTTGGATTTCTTTGTCATTGATTAGATCAAGGTGCAAATGTAAGTCTCCGATGATGTTGAAGTTAGACAGTTGGAGCGAGAATGAAAAATTCCCTGAACTGTTTAGAAGGACCAGGAGGTCTGAAAATCAGAAGGCCTGAGAAGGTGATATTTTTATTAACGGATAATTTAAATAGCATAATTCACAGTCCTCGATAAGGCCAGGCGACAGAGTGCACTCAATATTGGTTCTATGAATAATAGCAATGCCACACCCTCTGCTTATAGGCCTGTCGCATCTTTGAATATGGTAGGCCACAGCAGGTTCTGCATATGTGGAGTGGGTGAGCCATTTTTCGGTGAGAAATAGAACATCAAGCTTATGACCCAAAACTAGGTCAAATATAGCAGCATAGTGCCCGACCAGCGAGCAACAGTTAATGCTGTGCCTTTTTAAAGTTAGTGACACAGATTTAGATATAGTTATTTACTCATGCCTGGGCTGAGCTTGTGCAGAGGCAACAAGGGTGCTATCTTCCTTTGGCACCAGGTTTCTCCCCCTTTTGTTTTCCAACTTTGGCTGGAAAGACCAGGTCAGCCTTTTAGTCCTTTGGTTCTTTCAGGTTCTGTACTCTTTGTATGAGGTCAGTTAATTATAGTGATGGCTATTTTTAGTCATATGTAGCTTTCTGACATGTTTTCATGACAATGTAACTTGTGCATCTTTTCCTAGAAATCTGGAAGTTTCCTGGAAATCTGGAACTGCTTTCTTTCTTCCTATCCTCAGTGGGTCACCTTCTTCTGGGCCTGCTCTGGGAGAGAATAGTTGTTCAAAGATCTAGAGGTATGGCCGTCTTGAATGCTTTTTGCTATGATCCAGTTGGTTCCGTTCGGCTGTAGAGTGTTTGGATCACCTTGATGTTTGATTTCTTGCTCTGGGTCTCTTATTGGGCCACCTCCTGCTCATATATGGTAGAGCTGCACAGCTCCCTGGAAGAGGGGGTTCTCTCTTGCTACTTAATCACTCTGTGTTTCTATTCCACTGACCATGCTTATTCACTTTTTGTCCAGATGTTTGGCATGACTTTTTTCTACCCCTGCTGTTTCTGGGATCCTACTACTGTCTGATTATGTAATGAGGTGGCCATGAAATCATGTAGCTCCTTGTGTGGACCAGAGTGGATATTTTTCCAAGAGGATCTGCATGAACTTGTTTGCCTTCAGTGTCTTTTGGATTTTAGTACACATTCAGTTGGACATCTAATGTCTAATCCCCTCCTTCCATTTCAAGGCAGGTTTTTCTTACCAGTTCTACAATTTGGTGTCTCTGGTTTTGCTCCATCTGCTCGTGAGAGTAGCCTATGGTTTTGTATATTTCTGATCCTTGGTTGTAACAGAATGTTTGGTTTGCTTGGAGAAATGGAGTCTCTCTCAGGATGATGCCTTTTAAATGCAGGCCCTCCTCAGGGAGGCCTGGAGGGTTTGGCATGTTTGAGGATGGTTCTTTACATTCATCAAGAATTTGATTCACCCTAGTTTTATCAGTGGCCTGCTATGGATGGTGCCCTCAGTACCGTTGGTTGTGCTTTGTCCAGAGGAACAGGAGGCTGTGGGATCCTGAACTTTGGGTGTATTTTTTGTCACATCTTCCTGCACAGTGTTCTTTTCTGTACCTGTGTCTCTGCTAAATGTAGTTTTCCATCATCACTGCTGCTGAGTAACTACTCTAGCTGTTGGGGCTCTACTGCTCAGATGTCTAGGGTAGATATTTCCCATTTTCTCTCCTGCTACCAGGCTAAAGTAAGAGGATGTTCCAGTTCAACAGTAGAATAGAGTTGTCATCACAACAGGTGATAAAGGGCACAGTTGGGTGGCCACCTGTGGGTCCTTTCGAGCTACATTCTCCCGGCTCAAGATGGAGTGTCATTACTCTTTTTTGGAGTTGTAGTAGTAGCTAATACGAGTAAAATACCTCTATGCTGACCTATTTAATTTGACAAACAACCTAGCAAGGTTCTAAATTACCAAAAACCTCTACACATCATACATTATTATGGAAACCCCAAATATAACTCAGAAAACATATAATGATGCAGTATGACTTTTTATGACATTCTTTTCTATTTTATTCTGAAAACATGAGTGTTTATCTCTGAGATTCACACAGTTACATATATATACAACACATTTAATAGTTTTAATTTACATAATATTTCATCATAGTACTTGGAAAACATAAGTGTATCACATTAGACATCCCACAATAGATACAAAACAGTGTAAACATATTCACTATCATCATTCATTAAACATCACTATCATACTATCACATACTCACATTCACACTAACCAACTACAGCAACATACTCTTAAAAAGATAGGGAAAGGGAAAAAATCTTTTGACCCTGTGGTGGATTTCAAGGTGTTTGTAAGCAAGTTGGTACGATTAATTTCAAAATCCCAATAAAAGGAGAAGAGATTCTCCAAGATCACTCTTCTGAAAATAGTTCTCCAGTCTATGCGCGTTTCAGTGGAAAGCCACCTTGCTCAGGACCAGATATGCTGGAGGTTCATTTAAAAGTTTCTTGGGATGTCTGAAATAAAAAACAGGGGCATTTAGCTAGGAGAAGGTAGTGGCAATAATGATTTACTAAGGGAAAAATTCCTCTCTCTAGTATTTTTAAAAAGGTTTAAACTCTTTTCTCATCATGGTGCTCAGGTGCCAAAGAATGGAAGATGGAATGGAGGGAAGGGGAGTTGTGAATTTTGTGTTGTGCATGCAGGATTTGATTTCACATACAGAGAGTGTATAAGGGTGACCAGGATCCCAAAATTAAGAGAATCGGAATTATCCAAAACAGAGTGCACGCGGGCAGACATGAGTGGTATGAGCCAACTACCCGTGACGTGTGAGGGATAAGTCAGTTAGAACTCACGAAGGTCAGGCTAACCTTCATGGAAAGTGTCTGGACGATCCTCTCTCAGTGCAGAGCCTTCTATTTTGTATCTTGTATCATCAGATGCAATCGTTCTGTGAATAAATAATACTCAGTTTGTAGATTGGGTCTGCAGCAGACTCCCTGTGATCTTAGGTAGGGGCCCAATATATGGTAAGTACCTTGGAATTATGGTCATTAGCCTGTGTAGGTAGCATTCAAGCTACAGATCGTCAAGTTGGAAGAAGTAAGCTGCAAAAGTGACAACGAAGGTGATTAGATGCACGCTTGCAGTGACTTTGTTTGGTTAGGAGTTATAAGTCTTTTTTCCAATTATTAGTGTACTTTATTTACCCATATTTAGAAATGAAGCCTCATTTCTTGGGGTGGATTCGGTAGATAGAATGGGGAATTTCCCTCTTTCACGAGTCCTAGTTTTGGAAATGGCAAATTGTCTTTCGAGTCTTCACAATTCTTTATGCATGTCTCTGCAGAGTGAAAAGGCAAACAAAGTGTTTCTTCAAATGGTGCCCAAAAAGTACTTGCGAGCAGGTCCTATTAGTTCTCAAGTAGCCCATGCAACTCTATTGCACCTTACCCAATTGTATACTCTATTTACAAAGGGCTGCAGCAATATGGTTACGGTATATACTGATTTTAGTTACAATGCCGTAATCCAACCGTGGGCATATGACGGCAAAGTAGGTAGCGGTAAATCGAGTGTGCGATGCCTATGGCACAGCACTGTGGTTACGGTATGTAATGGTTGTGATTTAAATGCCGTAGTCAAACCATAGACAAATAGAGGCAAAGAGGTAAGCGAAAAAAATGATAACTATAGCGCAGCTCACGTAACTAATTGTGGCTTGCTGCAGTGTGCCCTCTGACGGCGGGCCCCCCTAGAGTGCTGCGTTATCGAGAAATAGGTGCCTGTACCCCAGCTCATGAGACTGGTGGAGTTTCATACAATAAGCGGTATCAGAGTTTTTATATATATATATATATATATATATATATATATATATATATATATATATAAAAGGCCCGTTAACATGTAGACAGGGTGCCCTCTGACAGCGTGCCCCATAGAATGCTGGATGAGCCTTACCTGTATCGTGTCCTCGCGGTGTGGAGGATCCAAATGCCGTTGTGTCCGCAGCCGAAGAGAGTGAGCTAACTTCCCTCGTCGTATTTGAAAGCTTAAAAAAATCACGGTCTAAATCTCGCGATAGTGACTATGATCGGGCTGCTAGTCTTGCGATTCCGGTTGCCATATTAGAGTGGTTTAGAAGTTCACTATAGATATTTAAAGCGTTTCAACATGTTACTCATATTGACAGATCTGATACGGAACATTAAGGTGTTGCATATTTATGAAAAAAATATATAAAGGAAATCACATTTTGACAGAGTTCGGAAACTCGCTAGTTGGGACTCGCTGGTAGCTGATTATAGGGCTGCTCACCTTTCAGTGACATTGTCACTGACTAATGCCTACATATGGAAAGATTGTTTGTTCCACATTAAACAACTGTGGTACGGACTGTTAAGGAGGGATACTTAAATGATATTAGCTCCTGTAATCTGCATGATAACTAGTAATGGCTCGCTATGCATATAGTCGAATACATCCTCATTGGTTAAACACTATATTGACTATAACCATAATGAACAGGACTTAAAATGGCTCATTTTAGAAAAAGTGAATCACAAACATGGCCAAAATGCAGAAAAGGTGAGAAAAAAAAGAGAGACTTTCTGGATTTTTCACTGTGACACAGTGCTTAGAGGTCTGAATGAAGAAATCACCTGGTTTATTACATGACCACATGGATAGCAGGAGTGCTTTCCCATGTTTGGTAATGAGATTAGTCGATACTGCCATAAATAGGGAAATCCTTTGACAGGGCACAGGCCTCTTTTAGAGACATTATATCCTAGGCTTTGACCCTCCACATACCTAAAAATAATACTTTTTGTTTTGTTTTTTTTGTTGTTTTTTTTGTTACCAATGAGGATGTATTCGACTATATGCATAGCGAGCCATTACTAGTTATGCAGATTACAGGAGCTAACATCATTTAAGTATCCCTCCTTAACAGTCCGCACCACAGTTGTTTAATGTGGAACAAACAATCTTTCCATATGTAGGCATTAGTCAGTGACAATGTCACTGAAAGGTGAGCAGCCCTATAATCAGCTACCAGCGAGTCCCAACTAGCGAGTTTCCGAACTCTGTCGAAATGTGATTTCCTTTATATATTTTTTTCATAAATATGCAACACCTTAATGTTCCGTATCAGTTCTGTCAATATGAGTAACAACATGTTGAAACGCTTTAAATATCTATAGTGAACTTCTAAACCACTCTAATATGGCGACCGGAATCGCAAGACTAGCAGCCCGATCATAGTCACTATCGCGAGATTTAGACCGTGATTTTTTTAAGCTTTCAAATACGACGAGGGAAGTTAGCTCACTCTCTTCGGCTGTGGACACAACGGCATTTGGATCCTCCACACTGAGAGGACACGATACAGGTAAGGCTCATCCAGCATTCTATGGGGCACGCTGTCAGAGGACACCCTGTCTACATGTTAACGGGCCTTTTTATATATATATATATATATATATATATATATATATATATATATATATATATATATATATATATATATATATAAAAAACTCTGATACCGCTTAGTGTATGAAACTCCACTAGTCTCATGAGCTGGGGTACAGGCACCTATTTCTCGATAACGCAGTACTCTAGGGGGGCCCGCCGTCAGAGGGCACACTGCAGCAAGCCATAATTAGTTACGTGAGCTGCGCTATAGTTATCGTTTTTTTCGCTAACCTCTTTGCCACTATTTGTCTATGGTTTGACTACGGCATTTAAATCACAACCATTACATACCGTAACCACAGTGTTGTGCCATAGGCATCGCACACTCGATTTACTGCTACCTACTTTGCCGTCATATGCCCACGGTTGGATTACGGCATTGTAACTAAAATCAGTATATACCGTAACCATATTGCTGCAGCCCTTTGTAAATAGAGTATACAATTGGGTAAGGTGCAATAGAGTTGCATGGGCTACTTGAGAACTAATAGGACCTGCTCGCAAGTACTTTTTGGGCACCATTTGAAGAAACACTTTGTTTGCCTTTTCACTCTGCAGAGACATGCATAAAGAATTGTGAAGACTCGAAAGACAATTTGCCATTTCCAAAACTAGGACTCGTGAAAGAGGAAATTCCCCATTCTATCTACCGAATCCACCCCAAGAAATGAGGCTTCATTTCTAAATATGGGTAAATAAAGTACACTAATAATTGGAAAAAGACTTATAACTCCTAACCAAACAAAGTCACTGCAAGCGTGCATCTAATCACCTTCGTTGTCACTTTTGCAGCATACTTCTTCCAACTTGACGATCTGTGGCTTGAATACTACCTATACAGGCTAATGACCATAATTCCAAGGTACTTACCATATATTGGACCCCTACCTAAGATCACAGGGAGTCTGCTGCAGACCCAATCTACAAACTGAGTATTGTTAATTCGCAGAACAATTGCATCTGATGATACAAGATACAAAATAGAAGGCTCTGCACTAAGAGAGGATCGTCCAGACACTTTCAATGAAGGTTAGCCTCACCTTCGTGAGTTCTAACTGACTTATCCCTCACAATTCACGGGTAGTTGGCTCATACCACTCATGTCTGCCCGCGTGCACTCTGTTTTGGATAATTCCGATTCTCTTAATTTTGGGATCCTGGTCACCCTAATACACTCTCTGTATGTGAAATCAAATCCTGCATGCACTACACAAAATTCACAACTCCCCTTCCCTCCATTCCATCTTCCATTCTTTGGCACCTGAGCACCATGATGAGAAAAGAGTTTAAACCTTTTTAAAAATACTAGAAAGAGGAATTTTTCCCTCAGTAAATCATTATTGCCACTACCTTCTCCTAGCTAAATGCCCCTGTTTTTTATTTCAGACATCCCAAGAAACTTTTAAATGAATCTCCAGCATATCTGGTCCTGAGGAAGGTGGCTTTCCACTGAAACGAGCGTAGACCGCGAACTATTTTCAGAAGAGTGTTCTTGGAGAATCTCTTCTCCTTTTATTGGTGTTTTGAAATTAATCGTACCAACTTGCTTACAAACACCTTGAAATCCACCACAGGGTCAAAGATTTTTCCCTTTCCCTATCTTTTTAAGAGTATGTTGCTGTAGTTGGTTGGTGTGATTGTGAGTATGTGATAGTATGATAGTGATGTTTAATGAATGATGATAGTGAATATTTTTACACTGTTTTGTATCTATTGTGGGATGTCTAATGTGATACACTTATGTTTTCCAAGTACTATGATGAAATATTATGTAAATTAAAACTATTAAATGTGTTGTACATATATGTAACTGTGTGAATCTCAGAGATAAACACTCATGTTTTCAGAATAAAATAAAAAAGAATGTCATAAAAAGTCATACTGCATCATTATATGTTTTCTGAGTTATATTTGGGGTTTCCATAATAATGTATGATGTGTAGAGGTTTTTGGTAATTTAGAACCTTGCTAGGTTGTTTGTCAAATTAAATAGGTCAGCATAGAGGTATTTTACTCGTATTGGTTTTTTCCCTTCCTCCCTCCTCTTGGACCTAAAAGTAACTCAGGGAGGGCCTTTTTCCTATTCGTTGTAGTAGTAGCTGCCTTTTGATCGGTGATAGTTGCAGCCTCATCTCATAAATGTTTGGTCACTGCTACCTCCCAGCTTCCTTTCCCCTCTCTAAAGTGGTTTAGGCTTATAAGAATTTCATTGTGCATGTCTCCTACTGAACTGGGCAGAATTTCCCTTCTCTCTCGACAGCGCATTTGCATGTGCTAGCCATCAATCAGCCAGTTGCCCTCTGCTGAGTTTTTCTCCCGTCTCTCTGCCCATCTGTTTTTTTAGTCTTTCTTCAAATGTTCTGTGTGACATGGGGGCGGGTCAGTGCTGGCTGTATTGAACCTTTGGCACTTTGTACATCATTTCTTTTGCATATAAAGGTTGAAAAGGTTCTTGCTATCTCTTCTACCTTGAGATTTCAGTGGTAGGCAATCGGGGAGGTCTGAGGTTGCTTTGAAGGGACTGGCACGTTCTGCTCTGTAGCTTCTCTGTGGTTGATCTGTGACTTGGCTCCTGCCCAGAGCTCATGTTCTTCACTGGGTTATATTTCTGATTGAGAGGGCTCTGCATTTCTCTTCTTTGGAACTTTTGGAGAATTTCCTTGAAAAAGATACTCTAATGGGTCTATTTGTCTCAGCCATCATGGCTGCTGTGCTGGAGTATTTTACAGACAGGTTGGCCAAGTTAGTCTGTTCTTCCCATCAGTTCCCTTGGGCAAGTTGTGAGCCAGGTTATTGCTCTTCCTTCTTTCTGTCGCAACCGATCAGGGCTATTTTTCACTGTCTATGTACTGGGTGATTGCCTTCTCCCTGTTTGGGCGACATGGTATAATCCTGGTATTTGTCAAATATGGGTGTGCTTGGAAGCATTTAAGCAGACTGTGTGTTCTACCATATGATGGTTCAAGTCTGTGAATTTTTCAGCCTCGCTACTATCTGTGTTCTTGTTTAGCCTTTTAGGTGAAGATGGTGCATAAACTGGAGTTGAAATTTGGTTCCTAGGTATTCTCCTCTGTATCCTTAGGTTGATTCTCTGTTGTGTCCCACTGCATTGCAAATTTCACATGTACTTGTAATTATTTGGTATTTCATGGAGAGTCTCCATGTCCAGTGTGTGGCATTGGCTTGGGACATCCTCGCACTGTAAAGGAGGAGACAAGGGATTAGCCCTAGGATGTAATTTCCTATTTACTGGTAATCTTAAATACTACTGTAACCATCTTACTTGGCCTATTCCTTAAATACCCTTCCCTTGTTTCCAGTGAGTCTTGCCTTTCATCCAGAACTTTTGGCTTTGACCTGGTTTCAATGCTTAGTGTTGCAGGTTTGGCTGTTTGTTCTCCACCCATCATTGGACTCAGTTTGTTCTCGTTATTATCCACATTGTAATGTCCTGATTACTTACCAGTAATTTCACTACTATGAGTCTAAGGTCTTCTGAGTGGCAGAAATCATGTTCAGTCCCACCGTGGCAGGCGACTTACTACCTATGTAGAGATCCTCGGCTCTCAGATTGGATTCTCTTAGCCAAGTAGGGAGCTACTTCCACAGTGGATCGGTTTACAGCACTGAAGGGTTGCTGCATAGGTGCAGGGAGTTTTCTCCCTGCTAATGGGAGTAATTCTGCATTTTCTCTGCCTGTGTCTGCCATGCTGGACACTGGCAAGGAAAATGAGTGACGGTAGTACAACCCTCAGTAGGGTGATAAAACCTTCACTGTGATCTGGTGGTCTCTAGATGGTTGGGCCACAAGTACAGAGGTTTACAACAGCAGAGGCTCTGCTGATATAAACCTTGTGCTTACCACAACTCTTACTAGAGAGGAAAAGCATGGAATAGGTGGGGTGGGAGCATTGCTGCAAATTGGTCTCAAGAGGGTCTCGAACCAACAAGAGGGTCTCGAACCAACGCCCCTCCAACGCTCCCAAGGACTAACAGGTTAGTGTAGGCACCCTCCAGACGCCCATCCCCTAAAAGCCCACCCGGGACCCTATCCCCGAACCACCGTCGCATCTCTGCAGAGGTGTCCCTGCCACCTATAGAGAGTACCCTTAATGATACAGGCCCCCTTCCCAAGATACCAGTCCAGCACAGACTCTCAAACCTGGTCCTAGAGAAGCCCTAAGCCGCACGCCCCCTCACCACTGGACCCTCCCTCCCGGGAAGTCAATTCCTCGAGCTCCCCAACACCCCCACCCACCAGACCAGAAAGCACTCTCCGACAACACTGCTACCACACCCCGGAGGGATCCCGTCTCCCCACGAACCCATTCATAATGCCCCCGGCCAAGCTAATGGTTGCCACCCCAAAATCTCCGAAGTACCTGAAACCCCACGGGCCGAACTCCTTCGCGATTACTTTCCCCTCCAACCTCACAAGTAAAGCGAAGAGACACTTCAAACATAGACTGATCAGACAGCACCCTGAAACACTAATCGTGGACACCTTCCACTGCTCCTCCAAAGGGCAGATAAAAATGGATTTCATCTTCCACACGGAAAGACCCGACAATTGGATCACCATCCTCAATACACATCTCCACATCTCCAAAACCACCATCACATCCCATAGCCGCAAACTGACGACCTCTCTCCCGAACCACCAAACGCTGAGCGGCAACATCTCCATAACCATCTACTCGAATGGCACAGTCCTGATACAGGCTAAGAACGATAACCTCGAGGTTTTCGACTCCCTCTTCCCCTCGCTAAAAAAGGCACCCTTGCACACTACCCGACCCGGCCTGACCCATCTCTTCCCCCCCAGTGAACCCTGCACATCAGGTGAGGTGCCAGACCCCTCTGGCATCCTCTTCGAAAACCTCCTCCCCTCCCCCTCGAATCACCTCCTGCAACTATGCTCCTCCTAAGAACGATCCCATCCCCCCAGGCAGACGACCCTCCCACCCCTACCTCCTCTCTCATCCCAACCAGCCAACCAGGAACGAGCACTACTCCCAAGCTCAGTCTCCCCACAGCCCCACCCCGCCCTCAGGCCACACGAGGCCGAATCCTCATTATGAGCCAACACTCCCCCTGCCCACGATCCCTCCCAGAGACAAATCAGGCAGCTCCTCCCCCAACAGCTATTACGACTGGGACCCACCCCCCTCCCCTTCGGGCAATACTGCCCCAGGCATCCCCCCTCCGACCTTGGATAACATGACGCAGCACCTCACCCTCCTAGAAACCCAGCTTGAAATCCTGATCCGAGGCCTGAATGAAACTTTATCCAACCTGGTCACGATCCGCAAGCCCACTCAGCCCCCCACCTCACTGCCAAATCTCACCCAACCCGAATGTGCCACGACACCGCCCCCCAACGGGCCCCCCGTCCCCCCCAGGTCCTGGCCATCGATCAACAGAATGGGTATTGAGAATCGCTCTGAGAGACCCAGAAGAGCAAAAGCCGCACTTTCCTCCCGGGAAGCGGCATACCTAGCCTCAACCTACGACTCTCCCTCCAATCCCTCCCCTAAATCCATGATCCAAGTAATTACGGGAGTCGGAAGAGAACACCTTCCATCGAGAGACCCTAGACCCCCACCTCACCTAACTTCTCTACCTAGGGCCCCATCTACTAAGAATCCAAGCAATGAAAGGCCCCCCATTAACTGCATGCTCCTAAACTGCAGATCGGTCTCTAAACATGCAACCGAACTTGCAGAAGCCATCCTCTCCCATGATATAGACATAGCATTCATCACGGAGACCTGGCTCAACAATCTCTCATACCCCACCATGGACATGCTGGTGCCTCCTGGATTCACAATGATCAACAAAGACAGGAAAGTGCAAAGAGGAGGGGGCATAGCAATCATTCACAAGAATAACATTTCCATCACGGAAACTGCCTCCTGCCTGTATAGCTCCTTTGAATGTCTCTCAGTCAACATCAAGACAAGCGATATCAGGCCATCCCTCTGCCATCTCCTTTATCACCCTCCAGGCAATTCCTCCGAATTTCGGGAACACCTCTCTGACCTGATTGCCCATTGCTCACTCGGAAACTCAAACAACATAATTCTTGGTGACCTTAATCTAAGATGGAATGAAATAAAAAACCCGCTTATTCAATCCCTAAACAACCTCCTACTAGAAAACAACCTGACCCAACACTGCTCAGAAGAAACACACCACAGAGGAGCAACCCTCGACGCTATTATTGCCGAAAGCAATGCAATCACGATCGACCACATCCTTCCCGTAGACTGGTCCGACCATCACATCATCCTTTTTCACATCAACCAAACGGTCCTTACTCAACACCCCTTGCAGGACCCCCCCAAATGGATTAGGAACACAGCTCAGATCCCTCGAGCGGATCTAGAAGAAAGAATAAGCGCGCTCCTCCCCAACATCACTGATCACCTCCCAACTATCTAACTCACCTCTCTCTACAACTCGAACATGACGCTCACCCTGGACCAACTTGCCCCTCTGAAACTAGAAAAACCCAGAAGCATTCCATCCAGATCATGGTTCACCACTGACACCAACGAAGAAAGAAGACATCTAAGAGCCTCAGAAAGAATCTGTAGGAACAATCCCACCGCCCTCCACCGTGATCAACTCCAAGCAGCCCGCAGGAACTACAAAAAGCACATCAAGAACAAAAAGACTTCTTTCTTCTGCTCTGCGCTAAACAACGCAAAAAACAGACCCAAAGAGCTCTTCAATATCATCAGGAAACAAACCTCTAAGCCAGCGACCTCCTCAACTCAGGCATCTAAAGAACGATGCGACAACTTCGCCACCTTTTTCAACGCCAAAATCGCCAAAATCGATCTCTCACTCGGCTCCAATCGCATCCCCTCCACCGAGATCCAGGCGTCGGAAACCAACGATAGCGACTCCTTGAACACCCCAAATCACTGGTCCTCCTTCATTCCCATTCAGGAAGTAGAAATAGTCAAACTAATCTCCAATGCTAAACCCTCATCCCACGCCCTTGATCAGCTACCCCTCAACTGACCAAGGACTTGAAGCTCGTCCTAGCCCCGCTATGGTGCAAGATCATTAACAGCTCACTGAGATCAGGAGTCGTACCAGACTGCCTCAAAGTTGGTCAAGTCACACCACTGCTGAAAAAGCCAGGACTTGACACTGAGGATCTGAACAACTTTAGACCTGTCTCGAACTTACCGCTTCTGTCCAAAATCCTGGAAAGATGTGTACTTCCTCAACTGACCCAACACTTGGACAACATCAACTTTCTAGATCCCCATCAATCGGGCTTCAGAAAAGGCTGCAGCACTGAAACCGCAATCCTCAATGTCATAGACGACCTACACAAGTCACTCGACTCGGACCAATGCTGCCTTCTCATCCTCCTGGACTTATCGGCTGCATTCGATACAGTCGATCACAAGCTTCTCATCAAGGTTCTACAAGAAAGGGCTGGTCTTGAAGAGACGGTCCTCCAATGGTTCTCTTCCTTTCTCCACAACCGCTCACAAAGAATAAAAATTAAAAATTTTGAGTCCGACATCCACCCCGTTAACAGGGGTGTTCCACAAGGGTCAGTGCTCTCCCCTCAGCTTTTCAACATTTACATAGAACCCCTTACCACTCTACTCAGGAAATCCAACATCCCTTTCCACCTATATGCCGATGACACTCAGCTATATCTGGAAACCTCCTCCATTGAAGACATCCAGAGACTCAACGCCACGCTTAGAGAGGTTCAACATTGGCTCTCAAGTAACCACCTGAAACTCAATCAAGAGAAAACGGAAATACTCCTCATTTCCAACAAAGACGAAAACCCCCAAATTGCAGAATGGCTCAAAGCCATTGACACCCTCAAGGGTAACCTCATCCTGGCAGATTCGGTAAAATCTCTAGGCATCACCCTAGACCCGAAACTGGACATGAAAAAACAC
Organism: Calotriton arnoldi; assembly: GCA_963921515.1. Lineage (NCBI taxonomy): Eukaryota > Metazoa > Chordata > Amphibia > Caudata > Salamandridae > Calotriton > Calotriton arnoldi. The sequence goes on along the minus strand of CAWUFW010015832.1, from coordinate 157,391 downwards.
ATCACAAGATCCGCTAGAAGTTCCTTTCTCAACTTGAAATTACTATACAAAATTAAACCCTTCCTTCCGCCCAAGGACCTGATACAAGCCACCCAAGCACTGGTGCTCTCCAGAATCGATTATGGGATCGCAGCCCTGACCGGTACAGCAATATCCCACCTCGCCCCCCTGAAAACAACCTTTAATGCAGCAGCCAGAATGGTCACCGGGACTAAGAAATTCGAACACATCTCCCCTGCACTCAGAGAACTTAAATGGCTCCCAATTGAGCTGCGAGCCAGCTTCAGAACAGCTTGCCTCACGCACAAAGTCCTGCACACAGGCAAACCGGAATACCTAGCCGCCAAACTCAAAAGGGCCGGCCAGTCCAGGAACCTCAGGAGCTCTAGCACTCTGCTACTCATCCCGCTGAAAACTCACAAACAAAAAACTGCGGCCAAATCGTTTGCTGGAAACGCCCCCAAAATCTGGAATTCCATCCCACCCCCCATCAGAACGATCCCCTCATTTCCAAAATTCAAAAACCTGCTCAAAGTCCTCCTCCTTGACCGCTCTCGAGCAAACCGTTAGGAGCCAAGGAAGTACCTTAGCCGGCATTCCACCTAACTTCAACTATGTGACTGATGACACCACTGACTCTGATCAAGAAAACTTTTTGGATACTCGCATTGCTGGATCAAGAAAACCTTTTGGCTACTCGACTTAAGGATTGTGGATTACTATTCTCATAACCAAGTCACTTTCCAGGTCACTCTGCATATAATTCCCTGTGCAATGTGACAGAACTGTAACATGCTATGACGTTATAGGAGCATTTTTAATGATCTATCTATTGTATTTGTTGCTTATATATTCATGTAACATTTGTGGTTTATATGTACATGCAATGCTAGTTTGACCTGCACCCCTACATGCTCCTTCTGCCTGATCACTCCTTTGTCTGACCCTTATCCGGCACGAACCCCTATGTTCCTCTTTATTCTCTGTATTGCCTATTTGCTCATAATCTACCTGCTGTGAAGCGCTCTGATACCCTCGGGTCCAACCAGCGCTATATAAAACTCCTTAAATAAATAAATAAATAAATAAATTGGCCAAGCTCTAAATGAGGCCTTCATTGTCACTGTCCTTGGACTCTCCTCCCTAGACATCACTGGTTAAAATATCAGCCATACAAGCTGTATCCTGTAATTCTTTACATGATCTTTAGTGAGTATTAGGTGCAATATTCCTAAACTAGGAAGGGGGAAGCTTGTTTTGGGAATAAATAAATAAATAAAACATTTTGGAAAACATTTTTATAAGAAACCATGCAAAGTTGTGAGGCAAAACCACTTCTCAATAGAATTGAGGCTGTGACAAGGAAAGTGTGGTCTTCAAGTTATGAAGATTACCTGTCAGTATTCTAGATTTTTTTTAATGTCAAACATCAACATGTAAAGTTCTGTTCCTCTTGTGCTTAGATTAGACAAGGAATAGGATTTGTGAATTGGGTTACTAACGGGCAACTCCTGAAGACAGCAAAGGATTTCACTAAACCAGTGAAACTCAAAGTGAAACTCAAAGTACCGCCCTTCCGACCTTTACATACGGGCTCCTGGTCAACAGCAGCACTGTGCTGCTGTTTATTTGACTGGGCACTAACATTCAGAACAATAATAAATAAACAAACAAGCATTTATTGACAGGTTAACTGAAGTTAAAGAAAGGAAGTTACTAAGGTGTCCTGCTCCACCTAACTTCAGGAACGCCTTTATTTTTAAAGACATCTTGTAAAAATATGATAAAGCCTCTTCAAAATTCATAAAAGTGTATTTCATTAATATGCAGGAGCATTTCACCCTAGTACATCAAATCATATCACTGCATTGCGAGGCATTTTTTTTTTTTAAAAGCAAATGTTTTCAAAATGAATTTAGAAACATTCTGGTTTCCCCCACCCTGACAACAATGCCATAGTATATTAAGAGCAACAAGGGGTTTGGCCCGTGGTTTGGTTTAGTGATTGAAACTGGGAATGAGGGACCACTAGAAGACTTGCTTAGCTGAATACAAAGAGACGCGATGCGGTCCGGTTTTTTGTGAACTTTAAAGCAATCTGAGCCACCGCTGACAAAACAAGCTGCGGAACGGCCTCAAACAAAATATCCGACATCGCCGGCATGGCAAAAATCGCCCCATGAAAGCTCAACTGGGCTTCCATTTACCGCCAACAAGCATAACTACTGCATTGGTAGAAATATCACCCGATTGGCGCAAGTCATGATACTTACATTTTAACTTGCATCTTTTCGCCTGCAACACGCGAATTGCTTACTCAAATCGATCAGATAAATCAGTCCACGCCCTGAAGAGAATCCCATAACCCACCCTGGGAATCGAAACGCGTCGGCATTACACAACACGGGGACTGTTGTATTTGATTACATTTTTCCGCCCAGTGGAAATGTTTTGTTGAATTGTCTCACTACTGGGTTTGATTGTTTTGTTCCGCGTGATAGCAGCTACTTAACTCAGTTATACAATGTGGATGTTAAAGGATATCCAAGTAGCTGCTTTGTTTGTGAATTAAGACTGGTGACATAATTTTTGTATAATGTTTGTATAATTTGTTGTTTTGTATCACTTGTTCATGTATTATTTTTTACATCACACTACTTCACCACGAAGTTTGTATGTTTTTGTTTGATCTGTGGCATAAATAAGTGTAATTTGTTCTAGACTGAAATGTATCTAACTTCTCTGACCCATGATTCAAATGTGGAGTAAAGTACATAGAAATGAGCAGCAAATAAATGCCTTAAGCCAATATCAATTGAATTGTTGGTTCATAGTCTGTTAAATTAATGTAGCAGCATTTGAAAGGTGACGGCTAGGACACTTCTTGCTCTTAGATAGTATATTAAGAGGCACATCAGTTGTCATGTGCACCCTGTGGGTGGCCTGGGTTACTAATATAGATAGACAACATTATAGTTTATTAAATCTATTAGAAGAGACAGTTTTGCACAGTGCGCATCCTCAACTCATGTATTTCAAGTTCCACTTATATGTGATCATGAAGAAAAATTAGACAAAGTTGAAAAAACAATTGCCTAGGATCACACAATTTGGTCAAGTGAGAAAGCCAGGATTGATCCCAGTTTTTTGGGGTTTCACATTGTGGAATTCAGCCACTAGATGTACATGCTTTGCTTCCTTTACACCCATCTTACACCCCCCTAAACATCCCGGTCCGACCGCCAACCTGCTGGCGGACAGACCGCAGGCCATAATTTGCGGCCCCTGGTAAAATGTTTGCTTGTACACATGCCCTAAACTCAAGTGATGATAATAATAAAGAGACTATGGCGAGGAATTGCCCAGGCAATTTGCAGCAAAATGGGAGAGTTTTATTGGATGATTATTAGAGGACGACAAAAATGAGTGTTGCCTACTGTGGATTCAGGAGAACTGCTTTCCAATCTTGGTTTACAAACAAAACTTATGGTTTGTACTTTTGTTCCCCCCACCCCCTGGAAAATCATCTCAAATAAGTAATCTGTTCCGTTTTATTGTAAACTTTGTAATGTATGAGAATTGTACAGTCGACACCAGATCTATGCGAGTTAAAAAAATCAATTTCATACTAGCCACCTGAACTATTTGGATTTTGTGAACATTTGCTATAGTTTTTTAACTACCAATGAAACTGGTTGAGGTCTCTTGTTTTTCTGTGAATGTTAGCAGAGGGCAAGACATGGCCTAGTTTAAAAAAAAAAATCAGTGATCGGTAAGGCCACTCAACCATAGCGTTTATTGTAAACAGTTTCTGAATACAGGCTCAGCTTGAGCATCTGTACATTAACATAGAATATGTTTGACAAATGCAATGTCGTCAATTCACATACTTTCTGTGAACGCAAGAAACAGACAGTTTCCTTCATTAAGCAATAGTCTGATCATGGTCACCTTCGGCATCACACCAACAAAATGGAAATATACCACAGCATGGCTGCAACCAGGGCTTCCACATAGCATTATACATAGAGAGCTGCTGAGGAACGGGCGTTATGGTCTTCTGATGGTCTGCTACGGCCTGGTCAATTCTTTTTATCAGCTCGAGGAAACGGGGCTCAGTATCTTCAGAAATGGGATTAGCCTCAGAGGGATCTTTGGACAGGTCATAGAGCAATGGAGGGTAGTGATGGGCTACAAAGGGCCCATCACATTGGCACAACATTACATCAAAACAGCCAACGCCACCTTCTGGGTGAAATATTGGAGTGATATAATGAGCCTTCCATATTGCACCACCTGTGGAAAAAAATAGTTAGAGATATTGAATGTTTTAAAAATGGTATTCATCTGTATCGCACAAGACAACCATTACAAAGCATGATAGTGAACACATTGGTAAAAATGGCACGCTCTAGTCTATTCATCATCATGATAATACTTTCATTCGGTTTATTAGAAAATTAACCATACAGCAGCAACAAATATACATCACAGAAATACATATAATTATCTAACAATGCCAAATACACTGATTAAGACCACAAGAAGAATAACATACAAAATAATTAATACAACACTCCACATTGGGAGTGGCAACAATATATTTATAATCTTAATTTTTGGGCTTGTTCATAAAGCCAGCCACAGACAAACAAATATGCTCTGTAGATAATTGTCGAAATAATAAGGCTGGTTTTAAGTGAAACGTGAACCCCTTAAATGTGGAACTATAAATCTGGCCCTCAAATGAGCTTAACATCTACAAAAAATATATAAAGTGCACAGTGTCCAGTGCTAGGTTGAATCACTCCCACAAGATGGCAGTCTCTCAACCTCATGCCATCTTCTCTGCACCGCAAGCAAGCAGTATAACATGCTTAACCTAAATCTAGTCAAGAGATATTGAGCACCGTGACCAGATATGGCTCCTTATATGGGGTGGATTTCACAAGAGCATGAGCAGGAACTGTAGGTTTAACTAATTGCTTTAGCTCCCTCATGTCTTTCCTGTAGGCATAGAAACTAAATTAAGTTAATTTCATATGTGCTCTAGTAATGCTATAAGGGTTATTATATAGACCTGGTCTCCCAAGAGCACAGAACAGTGATTTGACTTCTATTTAATCCTGTGAGCTGCATCCAACTGCAAGCAGCCTGTTATAATAATCTTATTAATGGATGATCCACTCGTTACCCAACAGATAACCATGCAGAAGGGGGCGAGGACACTGGAAATACATCCCACCCAGAGTTCCTGGTGAGCTATATATGCCAGAGTGGTCTGGGGAGGGACAGGAGTCGCCTAAAAAAGGAGTTCTCCACTATTTGTAAATAGATGGATCCTCATATCCCCAAATGTCGCTCCCATAAGCAGCGGCAGAAAGACACTTTACTTGAAAAATTGTAATCATGGTGGGAAGTGGCTTATTACCCTGCCTGGCGGTGAAGTCACAAACTGCTGAGATGGACCTAATCAGTGAGAATTTAATGGACCATGATCCGTCTATTGCTTTGAAACAGACATATGTATATAGGCCTCAATTCTAATGCAACATGGTTGATTATTAAATCCTCTTTTGAGATTAATCCAGCACTCGATATGTACAACCTACTAGTAATTTTGATGCTAGTAGTCTGAGTAAGTAACTAAAGAAAGTGATTCTTCCATGTGTGCCCTGAGTGTAAATAGAATGTCTGCGAATTGAGCCTTGTAGTAGGTGCCGCTCTTTTTTGCCTGTTTGCACACCTGCGTGGCAGAGTTTTTTTTTTTAAACAGCAATAGGTTATTCAAGCGCATGTGCTTCATTGGTCTCTATGTGCACCCATACAAGCTATACGTTTTTTTTTCCCCCACCACATTCTGGTTTTGTATTGATGCAAACCCACATCATTATCCTATTGCAGCATGAACAAATAACGAAAAAGTGGAGATATTTAAATTTTCTAAATACATTTTCTTAATATTTTATTGCATATGAAAGGCTGGTTTAGGGTACCTACCTTTTGGTTGTAGTTATGACCCTTGGGCTGTATGGAAACATACCACACTTACATATCATCTAAGCACCCTAAGGTTTCTAGAACTTGGGGGAGATTTACAAAAAAGTCGCACAACGCTGCGCAGCCCCCCGCGAGGCTGCACTGCGTTGCGCGACAGGAAGGGAGCAGAGGAGCGCCATATCTTCAAAGACATGGCTCTCTCCTCCCCTTTCCCTTCGCTGACGCTGATTACAGCTGCTGTGCGCCATGCACACACCTTAGCGCCGCAGTGCTAGGGTGTGTGCATAAGTCCAGCATAGGTTTTGTACAGGAAGGGTACCCTTCCTGTACAAAATACTATGCTCGACTCAAGTGAAAGCTTTTCCCACTTTGTATGCGTGCTGCACAGTGCAGCACGCATGCAAAGTAGGAAAAGGAAGGAGAAATGAAAGCATTTCTCCTTCCTTGCGCATAGTTGAAAAGGGCGCAGTTTTCTCACGCTAAACCCAATCTACTGTTTTAGTAAATTGGGTTTAGCATGAGAAACCTTGGGTGGTTGCATGGGAACGCCCATGCACCACCCTTGGTACGCCCCCATGGCGCAAAGTAACGCGAAGCAGCGCAATGCGCTGCTTCGCATTACTTTTACGTTATTTCCAGCGCTAAGTTTAGCGCTGGAAAGTAAATGACAAAAAAAGATTTTGCGCCGTTTTGCGCCACTTTTGTGACACAAATACGGCGCAAAAGCTTAGTAAATCTCCCCTTGGTGTCTTACCTTCCTCACTGATTTGTTGGCAAGGAGATTGCTGTGAAAATGAAATGATTTTTAGCATTTGTTTTCAATCGCTTTCTCAGCCAGTTTCCCTTCCACAGGAACACAACTTGCCAAGGCTTGACCCATATCTGTGTTTCCCCTGTTTTCTAAGTGTGGAGGTACCAGATAGACATATGTTTTCAAAAGCTTTGAGTCAATATCCAAACACAAGGTAATGTGTTTGACGGAGAAGCTTTCATAGGCATTTCTGCAGTATTTGAGCCCATGGTCAACTACCTACCCCAGATATTTGTCATAAAGTAGCTACAGAGGGAAATCTAGGATGATGCAGCTTGTATGATCCCCAGCTCATTTGATTAATAGGAATGCACTGAAAAAGTAAAAGTTCAGGTACAAAAATCATAATTTCTTCATGTTCCAGTGACAGAAAACTGCAGAAATTCCAGCGAAAGTCCCACCATTCAATATTTCCACACTTCTCCTGATAAAAACGCACCCCACATGTAAGTGGGCCTACGGCATGGGGTAGGAATAGGCCAAACCGCGTGAAGATACCATTGACAATACACGGATTGCACAAAATGAAAGTTTTTTCCTGTTTCTCTCCTTTATGGAAAGCCCACCAATGCACGTGAGGTATTTTTTAAACTATTTTATTGATTTTAATCAAAGGTAGAGTGCACTGATCTACAGCAAAATCGCATTGAACAATACATCAAACAAGGATACACCCCAATATAGGGAGTCGGCCAAGTAGTTGTAGACAAAGACTTTTAAACAATCACATGTATGGGGAAGCATCATGCCAGGAGTTCCACCACTTACATTCCACTATCCAAGACTGCACAAATGACCTCAGGCATTCCACTATGCAAGATCCAGTCGTTTCAATAGGTTTCACTACCACCTTCGAAAATAACATCACATGTAGGCAGACCTTAATATTTGTGTTAGTCCTTAGCTCTCAACATTTTCTCCAACCCAAGGTGCCTGCACGGGTGTCCCCAGTTTTGCCTGTGTATAGTCCCAGATCTTTAAAAGGGCCTCCTTCCCCTTCATATTTCCTGTGAAGGTGTAGACCTTTGTGAAAATGTAATCTCACTTTACCCTGTCTAGGGTTTCCCCCAATTCCCTCTACCAGACCCTCTGGAACAAAATGTTTTCACCTGCTTTCGGGTTATTCAGTAAATAATAAATGCAGGAAATTACATATCTCTCATTATCGTAGTCAATGAGGAGCTTCTCAAAAAGGGAGAGAGCTGTTTATGATCTGTTTTGAACCAGAGGTTGTTCAACCTAGTGCAGGACTTGAAAATATCTTGAATCGCTCAGGTTACTACAGGTTAAAGTCCCCTTTGGCTTGTCAGAAGGATTTAGCCTTCCCTCATTAAGCCAGCCCACAATGTTTAACAGCCCCCCCTCTTTCCATGATTGGAATGTTTGCCTATCAACACCAGGTGTGAATTTCCCATTTCCCCACAGTGGTGTGAAAGGAAACGCATATGTTGGTAGGCCTCTTCCTAGATATACACCACTCAAACGTCTCAGGAGGCGATGCATAGTCTGGGGTCTCTGTATGCTTTCATGGTCCATTAGACCTCACAAAGTGACTGCTTAATGTGAGATCACTCGTACATCAACCATTCTCAGTTTCCATTCTAGTCTACTCAATTCGGTTGCTCAGGTGTAAGGCCAGGTAATGTTTGGAAAACTTGGCACACCTAGTCCATCCTGTATTGTCCCCTTTTAGAATTGAGCCTTGCTAATTTTCGCCCTTTTCTCCTGCCATATAAACTTGCCAAACACACTTTGCAGATTAGCTATGCATTTCCTGTTTATGCACTGAGCTACTATTTAAAAGATAAATAGGATTTTAGGAATGATATTCATTTTAAGGGCTGCAATTCGCCCAGCCAGGAGACAGGTTTGTTCCTCTATCTTCAACTTCAGTGATTTATGTGGTCTCCCTTAGTTTATGTCCTTCGATTTTGCTAGTGATCTGATCGTCGAAGAGGAAATAATCCCCCTAAGGTCTTGATTGTTGTGTTTGGAGATTGAGACATTCGGCCCATCAGATTTGCATTAGCGGCAGCAGCGAGCTAACAGGGTCAGTTAAAGAAAGCAGTATGTCATCTACAAACACAGAGAGTTTGAACTTGTAGCCTCCCAGCTTGACACACTATTTGATTTGTCCCTAATTCACTGTGCTTTTGGTTCAAAGTTGAGTGTAAATAGGAGTAAGTGGAGTGTGTACCTCTGTCCTCTTCCTTTTTCTATCCATTGGGATAGCATGTTATTCAGTGTAACTCAAGCACAGGAGGCACGGTAACCTGTCAACACCCTGTTAACAAATCTTTCCCCAAATCCGATCTTTCAGGAAGACTAGCATAAGTTTCCTATTCTTAATAACCTTGAGGTTCAACACTATTTTTGTATCGTCTCCCACCTGCCTTCCAGGGGTAATACCTTCCTGGTCTGGGCGCACTTAGGGTCATATTAACAACAAACTGCGATAAATATCGCAGAGAGCGCTTAGCGCAAGTTTGTTTAACGCCGGCTATCACTGGATTTAATCGACGAGATAACGCGTTATCATCAACGCTTATCTCCACGGCGATATAAAATCCGGCGATAGTGGCGAAATGAGGGAACATCGCAGAAAATCCAGCGATACAACTGCAGAGATAAGGGAATCCTTGGTAATAGGGAGATGTGGACTTAGCCTTAGAATCCACCTCCCTTAATAAATATAGCTAAGTCTGAAAATTTGCAGACGTTAGCTTATGGCGATAACCGCGGTTAGCGCAGCTTTTTATATCGCTATGGGTGTCCTGGGCCGGCTTGTTAATACAGAATAGTGCAGTTAGCGATATTTTCCGTGTTGTTTTGAAAAGAAACGCCTACTTTGCATCTCATTAGCGATGCGAGGTGAGGCGTTTTGAGAACGGCTGCTAACATGCGCTAATGCATGTTAGCACCGCCTTGTAAATAGAGCGAAAATATTATCTCCGCTTTTCTGGCTTTTAAAGCCAAAAAAGCAGAGATAGGGCCCTTGATAATATGCCACTTAGTTCCTTATAACGGCTTGCATGCAGAGTCATTATATTGGTTAGGAGTTTTGCATCTATATCAAGTAAAATATTCTGTCTATATGAAGCACTGTTAGAGGCCAGTTTATTCGGTTTAGGTGTGAGAGAGATGATGGATTCTGCCATTGTTAGGGTTACCTTTCAAGCGTTTACTACCACTTAAAAAAAATTCCCCATCTCTATGTTCTTTAATATAGCTATATATTAACCCTCTTACCCCATCATCTTTGTCGTGTAGTTCCTATAGTACCACTGCAGGACCTGCGCGTTTGGATAACATAAACTGTGGGATTGGTGGTAGACTGGCTCTGTGCACCCCCACCGCGTATGTTAGCCTGATTTGCATTAGCTAGCTCACAGTGCCACTAGAATCTCCTCTTATTGGGGAGAGATTAGTTTCTGGCAACCTTAGATCATGACAACCCTGATCCCTCAGAATCGTGGAAACAATGTACTACTTTTCGCTCAGTCACTCGTGCTTATTTGTTCGGTTTGTCTCAGAGAGTTACACAGAATAAACAGTGGGCGTTTCAATAAGTATTTATTGAACAGTTGTTATTCTGGTGTAGAATATATGTGCTGCAGCAACCAGCAGACAATAGCAGAGATATATTATCAGCAGTACGATAAAAGTGAAAGGATAGTACAGTTCTACCATATTGCAATAATGATGGTTACATACATGAATATATGAAATGCATTATAAAAGTGCGCATACTCCTACGATGCCTAACTAGATGTACCTAGCATGTGTGTAGGTCTAAAAGCCAAGAATCCTTCTAGGATTTAGTCGAACCCCATTACCTGAATAGAGAGAGTGTGGGACCCCGTCCTGGTCTCGAGTTGGACACCCCGCAAGGGCTGTGTTAGACCGCTGTCAGCTGGAGCGACTGCATGCAGGAGCCTCAGCGTCTCTGGTCAGTGTGTCAGCATAGAAGTCTCGGTTCCCTCTGTCTTACCGTGGCAAGATGTGGTGTATTTATACCCTAAAGTGTCTCGTCCCTCAGTATGGTTTGTATTGGTCTTTGTTAGACATGAGGAAGACGTCAGGGGTGAACTTTGTACATACATATTATGCGGGAGATGTAGCTGGTGAATGCTCATGCATAATTTATGAGTACATTGTAGGCCTGTGTTCGGGAAAAACCCTGCAGTGTTCAAACCACAGACTAGATAACGTTCAACCCTCAGAGCTCGTTGTGTACTGTAGGGAACTAATGTAGGTGAAAGATCATGCCTATATTAGGGCATAGAAGATCATGACTATAATAGGGCTTAGACGATTATGACCAAAATAGGGCATATACGATTATGACCATAATAGGGCATATACGATTATGATCATATACAGCATATATGAACGTGTCTATATTAGGGCCTCTATACCAAACATAACACCCACTCCACTTTCGAATTGGATGACAATGACCATACTTAAAATCTGGATAATTACATTTTTTTTCTTAAAAACAGCTAAAAACATGGTTTTAAAAAGACATTTCAAAAATGTTTAAAAATGTTACAAATCAGCTATTCTTTTGTTGCCACTTGAAAAAGTCAATCCTGTCTCACTTATAAAAGTTGCATTACTACAAGCAGTAGAAGGCTATTCTTTCTCAAGTGAAAGTGTCAATTTAGGAAATGTTCCAAATTTAGTTTGTTTGTTTATGAAACGAAGTGGAGAAGCCGAATTCTTTCCCAGGACGCGATGAGCCAATTCCAGATTAAGTGTCCTGACTGGGAGATACAGCATTATCGGTGTTAGCTACTGCAGACGACAAATCCAACGCCTCACAGAGAACGTTAATCGCACATAGATGGAATTCAGCACTACCAACAGTCGGTGCTGCGGCAGCTTATGCGGCAGTTGTTACCGGAGTGCTTGTGGAGGAGCCACCTAACCCAGCAGGAGAAAACGGCACCTGTGGATTCTCAAGGAATGGGTTCATCAGAATTGGAAGACGCTGGGAACAACGCAGAGCATGGGCCTTTAGGGGGTCCAGCATAGCATCCATGTCCGGAGGCGTATCTGATGGAAGCGTTAGACAGAGATCCAACGTGCATTCTTCTCTGCAAAACAGGCATCGAAGAACAGGTAAAATGCAGTCCAACCAGACTGGTCTAAACGATAGAAACCAAGAGGCGTTCAGTTCTCTTAGGCAAGGTATACCCAGAAGCTGCACCATGCGTTCACGATATTTCCGCTCCATGAGTATGTTTGCCATTTCCTCGGAAATCGGGCCGTCCGTTGCGTAGCTGTAAGATTACAATCAGGACTCCTGCAATTAGGAACAGGATAAGCGGGAGACCTCCAAAGACGCTTCCCAATACGGAGTGTATAAAATTTGGGATTACTCCGAGGACTGTCTGAAAGGTGCTTAATAGTTCTGACCCTATGGTCTTAAATAGGTGTACAATACAGCTCGTATCAGACATGTTAAAGATACGACCCACCATTTCTGCGAAATGAAAGGGGCAGTTCGTAGGTATAAGCGCCTGCATCTCAGTCGAGGTCCTTGCAACTTGAAGTTCAAAGGTTTCTCGAGCGGAGGTTAAGGGCACGGGTTGCTGTAAAAGCATGGCTTTCAGTCTGCTCAAAGTATCAAATTGTATAAAGGAAACATTCAACGAAGGCCATAACGGCGCCTCCCTGACTGTGTTCAGTGGCAGAAACAATACTTGCATACAGCAAGTAACCCTGGAGTTAACAGTGACCAGATAGGCGACGCCCGGTAGCATCCCACAGCAACCTTTATCGTTTAGCATCAAGTAACTCCCATTCGAGAGCAGCTGGAAAACCGGCGTGATCATGGCCGCTGGAGTCCCTGACATGTGACAAGATAGATTTGCTACCGAACCACTACATGCTCCGTGCAGAGAAATATCCTGACACATGAGAGAACCGCTTAAAGCGTTCTTGCAGTTTGTACCACTCAGAAACACTTCTCAATCCCAGCTCCGGCACCGATATCTATATGGTAACTCCCAAGATTCCTTAATGTATCCCTTACCCATTTTTTCATATTTGCCTGCCTGCCTGCCTTTGCTCAAGGCAATATTGAAACTGAAACGTAGTGACTGGCAGAGTGATTTGGCCATGAATTAGCCATTCTGTTGATGGTGATTCGGCTACAGTGAATGGTAACCTTTCCAGTTTCTCAATACGCAGCATTGTATATTTGGCTTCCCTTTGTGCCATTTCTGTCTGTTTATCAGTTAGATTGTATCCCGAAAACAGAGACGTGGTGTTTATGAAACGCCAGGGCACGTAGCCTGCACGCAAAGATTGCAGCGTCCAGCTTAACATTATAATAGAACGTAACTGAGATTGCCCATGTTGTAACAAGGCCAAGTCTTGTTCTAATACGTCAATTGCCAAAGATACAATGTTGCCTAAGGAGTAAATCCTGGAGGTCAAAGTTGTTAACCCATTATCCACTACAGCTAATGCCTTCTCTAAGTTAATACTGTCTATTTCCCGTATTATTTCTGCGGCCTCCTGTTGGGATATTTTCCAGTTTTCATTATAATAGGCATAAATGCCAGCATATATGAAACGTTTCTGATGTGTTTTCCTTGGGCCTAGCAAGAAATCCCTAAGGTCTACATCAGCTGTGAGTAAGGTCAAGTGATGTTTTACTTCTGTGAGTGTTGAGGTTTCTAGCCAATCAAGGCACAACTTCCCAACACTATAGGATGTCACTACCCCTGGGTTTTGTCTCTGTACATAGCGTGTATCTGGCCTACTGATACTAAACCCCTCGGCTATACCTAGGAGTCTCTGTTGACATGTGTTTGTGTCAATGGGCCAAATCACCCATTCTGTCCAATTGGGATCTGACCTGTTGTACTGGAGAATGTCATCTAATCCTACCCCATGTGTAGTTGAATTCTGCCCCCCACCCATCTGTGATGGTGCTGGAAACCCAGGTGTGTTCATTTCCTTGTTCTTGGCTAGTCCAAGACAGGATGTCTGTTGCACAGTTTCATTTAGAAATATCATCTGCTGTGGAATGAGGCATGCTCTAAAAAGCGCTTCTGTTCCCTGGACCTGCCAGTCCCTAGAACCCCAGATCAGTTTTAAATCTATAGTGTCCTTCCATAGGTTGAAACCCTGTGTAGGCAACTGGGCCATAAAGGAAGCAGAGTAAATCTGTTTGGTGTTAGTCAACATAATTTTCTGTGCTGATGTTGTTGCCACTTTGTAATAAAATGACTTCGGGTCAGATGTATTAAACTCTGAAAAGTATGTGAATTTCTGTGCAAAAGTTTCCGAACTACCTTTTGGAGGTGTTGGGCAGTGTTCCCACTGGTGGCTTTCAAATACATTTCTAGGTGTTATAGATTTGTGCAAGAAATGATGACCATAATGTTGGTAACAGTACAATGTATCATAGTCTGAAGTACCTTCTAACATTTCGTTGTTCGGAAATGCTGCAGTTTTTTCTAAATCAGACATCATATTATTTACAGTTTCAGTGTCCCAATCATCAGACAATGTACTGAAGGTAATGATATCACTTAAAGAAATTTTAAATACATGTTTAAGCTTTAAAAGTTCAGTCGGACCGAATATATCGAAATCAATCTTGTCCCATACTATACCGTCCGGTATAGGAACTGCTGTGATGTTCACTGAAGACAAGTCTCTTGGTTCACGATGTGAAGACTGGTGTGGCTTTAAAATCAAATTGACTCTTTGGGCTGTAGAGCTCTGCTGGAGATATCGTCCATTAATAAGCATACTAAAAGTTATAGTTAAACCTAGCCAGAAAAGAAAAAATAGAATCCCAGTGATATACCATAGTTCTATCCAAGGTGACACCAGGTAAGTCTTTCTAAGAAAGTGCAAAAAGTCAATGAGTTTCTGTTTGTGTGATTTTTGGGCTGGCGTCGGTACCGGCTCGCTTGGATCCAGTGAAAACGTATCAAAGTTCATGAAGTAGCCAGAAGCAGTTCGATCAATTGTTGGAATTGCATCGGGATTTGTTGAAATTGGATTTTGCTCTTGACGAGGGATGTTGACATAGACGTCTGTAGTCGGTCTTATTGCAACTTCCTTGTTAAGTTGATTTTCTTTTTGAAGTTGAACTTCTTGTTGAAGTGGAACGAGTTCCATAGCATTGTTGCTTAGTCCTTCATTCCGTACAGGTGGCTCTTCAAACGTGATGAGTCTTTCTGTTTGAACTTCTTGGATTGTAGCGAGAGGAGGGCGTCTGCTACTGTGGAGTCCACGTGGCCTTCTGTTTAGTATCGGCCACATAGTGTGGTTTGATTAAGTCGATTGAGACAAATCTTTTCTCCTTTTTCCCGGCAAGAGGCGGCAGAAGTACAGTTCTTGTGCCTTGGATTGCTAGGACCGGAACAGCTGTTCTGTATGATGGTCCGAATTCTTTCTTGTCTGCAATCTTTTCTCTGACCAGATCCCCGACCTTTGGGATCCAGACAAGTCTTGCCGTTACTGCCTTGACTTCCTCAGTGGCGGTCTGTTTTAACTGGACGTTACTTTGTTGTGTCCTGGATTCATTTAGATCCTGTAAAACAGCCAAACGATCATGGATATCAAATGGTTTTTCATCCTCCACAATCATGATCAGGTACCCACATTCTCATCCCAAATAGGACCTCGTAAGGAGTGACACCCCCTAGAGAGCTTCTTGGCTGGTTGTTAATTGCTCTTTGGACCCCATAAAGGTGACTGACCCAACTACCGCCCTTGCCTAATACCCTAGCTGTTAAAGATTGCTTTAAGTCACGGTTTTTCCTCTCCACAACCGAATTTCCCTCAGGATGGTATGGAGAGGAGTACCGCAATGCTACGCCCATTCCTTCCATGGCCTCCTTGTAAGCCAAAGAGCTAAATGCCGGGCCACGGTCAGAATGTAACGTGCCAACTGCGTATGTGCCGATAAAGACTCGCAAATCTTTTATAACAGTTTGAGCGTCAGCCGATCGCTGAGGCCAGACCCATAGGAATCTAGAGCAGGAATCCACTGCAATCATGATATATTTCTTGGCCCCATCCGATTGTAGGGGTCCGCAGTGATCCAAATACACACATGCGAGAGGTTTGTCTGATTTTAGTAATGGTGTCTGCGCTGGGCGTGCTATGGTGGAGCCTTTCATCTGCTGGCAGATGTCGCACTTTAAGACGTAGTCTTTGGTCTGCTTTGTTAACCCTGGCCAGCAGCAGCGCTGTTTCAGTAAAGAAATAGTCGCTGTAACGCCTGTATGCGCAGAGCCCAAACCCTCGTGTGCTGCTAGAATTAAGCCTTGCCTACGATACATATTTGGTATTACTCTATCCCCCATTCCAGGAATCTGAGCAAATGGAATGTTGTGTGCATCTAACTTGTATGAGTATTTTAGTGGAAATTTTTTAGGTACTGCTGTGCTGCCTTTGCGTGAAGCATTGACAGCTACCAAAATCTCGCCGTCTATTCTCGTTTTTGAACGAGTGATTGCAGCTACGGACGCTGTGCGTACAGCCCCCTTTGCGGCTTCATCAGCCAATGAATTCCCTTCAATGTGAACGCCATCATGCTGATGACTCAGTGTATGTATCACGTGAGCCCTTGGTAGTTCGTTTCTCAACTCCACTACCTGTTCCCATAGCATTTTATGCTTAATTGTGCCACCTTTAGCATAAACCCGTTTTGTTCCCAATGATGTAAATATTCATTGTACGACTGTACACAGTAAAAGGAATCACACACAATTAGTGTGGGGAATTCGTGTTCCGTATTTACCAGTGCCAGTATTAGTGCTTTTAATTCTGCCAACTGAGCCGTGCAGTCTCCTAGAGATTGCGTTTTAGTGCAACTTGAATGGAACTTTCCATCGCGCATGCAACCTTTAACGATTGCACACGCTGCGCTGTAAGCTTGCTTACTCCCTATGGCCGGTTGAGCAGATCCGTCAGTGTAAATAATATATTCATACTGATCTAGAGGCAAAATCTCGTTTGGTAGAGGATATTCTTGTTCGTATTGCAGAAATGCTTGTGTTTTTAAATTTGGATCAAATCTGTATTCAACATCAGTTGCAGTGAGAGAATTAGCCCATTGTATCCATCTGGGATGTAAGGCTTTCGCATTTAGAATGCTAGCCTTTGTAACAGCCTCTAAGGCTGGTACTGGGGTCACGACTATTATGCGCTTTCTCTGAGCCAGAGCTCTTTCTCTTGCTACAGCGGTCTGCACTGCTGTCAGGATTTTTTCTGTTGAAGTGAAATGCATCTCTGCGTTTTTGTACAGGTGTGATTTGTATGCGATTGGAACCGTTTCGCCTTCATTGAAGGTTAAATAAGTGTACCCGCATTGACCCGCTGTTACTCAGATCACTAAGTTGCGTACATTTACGCGTGTCTGTAAGTGTTTTGAAGCTATCATGTCTTCTTGTAGTGAACGTAGGATGTTTGTATGTTCCTGTGTCCATTGTCTGACTGAAAAATCAGATTTTATTAAGTCGTAGAAAGGTTTTACTCTTTCTGCGTAATCCAAAATGTAAGTTCGAGCAAAATTTAGGAATCCCAGAATTGATTGTAAATTCTTTAATGATTTTGGAGGTTGGAGCAGCGCACACTTTTCTAAAAAGTTAGCTGCTAGGCTTTTTCCTTCACTTGACAGCTCATACCCTAAGAACAGGACATTGAGATGGGCAATTTTTGATTTTTTAAATTAAATTTATAGCCCTCAGAGGCGAATCCCATAATAATGGTGCTCACCCTGGTCAAGTGCCTCAATAAGTCATCGCCCGTTAGATAAATATCATCCACATAGGACAATGCTTCTTCATCCAAATTTTGGAGTAACTCTGTTACCCTTGCTGATAACAACCCCGGGCTATTCTTATACCCTTGGGCGAGTCGACAAAATTGCCGTTGGGACCCTAGCGCTGAGAATGCGGTCAAATACCTGCTTTCAGGCGCTATATTTTGGCAGAAAAATCCATTTGAGATATCAAGTGCAGTTTTGTATTTTTTCCGCACAATGTTATTCATTAATGCGGCACAGTGTGCATTTTGAACTGCAAATGTCTTTGTGCAAGTGTTTAAATGTCTGTAATCAAAACTAAACGATATGTGTTGTCAGGTTTCATTACGGGAAACAAAGGATTGTTCATTGGTGAACTGCAATTTTCAATCACCCCCTGGTATTCTAGTTGATCTAGGATCTCCCTGACTTGTTTTTTAGCTTCCTGCTTTATAGGGTATTGCCTTTGAGCATTTGGGGAAGCTTTTAACAGGATCACGTGGTGGGTTGAATCCTCATCCCAACCAGCATGATTTTTGTACAATGCTGGAGCTAGGGCAACCACCCACTCCTGCGCATATGCATGTTTTAAATGTATGGGAACAAGGTCGGAAAATGCTGGAAAAATTACCGTTTCTCCCTTAGGGCACTCCATGACAAATGCTGGCGGCCAGTCTTGCTCTGCTAATAGGATGTCATATCCAGATGACAGATTTTTCTAAAATGGACCTTTAACTTTCCTGGGCTTGTCCCCCTCCATCCGGAGTGTTATCTCATGTAAGTTATGTGGGACACTTACCCGAGTATCAGGTGTTTCCACCGTAATATACTCACTCAACTCCGCTGTCACCAGAAATTCCTTCAGGTTCTGGCGAGCTATTGTTACTTCTGCCGCACTGTCTAGCATCGTCAGAGCCCATTCCCCGTTCAGAAGCTGTTTCCTCAGAATTCTGGGCATGTCTGATCTTAAGACCTGCTACCTTCTTTTTGAACTGAGGTTTTTGTTTATCTTCTTTTTTAGGTGCGTAGTCCGCAGCACGTTGCGTGTCTCTGGACTTTGTACGCTCCTCTTGTCTGTGTTCTGACCGTCCTTCCCTCTCGCAGTTTTTTGATGAACCCTGAAAGGAACGAGAGGAACGTGTATCGGTATCCTGATACCTGTCAGGTTTCCTAATATTATCCCTATTCCTGAGGTTATACCTCCTTTCAGAGGGCTCCTGTTGAGGAGACCTGCCTCGGGATTGAGATCTGCTGTCTTTAGACTTTTGTTGCTTTTTATTTTCCCACTTCTTTTTAGAAGAAGTAGGTGTCTGCTTTGTAGTGTCCTTTTCAGAACTGCCCACCAGTTGTGGTTTTAATGCTTTCCCACCTAAGCTGTCTTTGCCTAGTTCTGCATATGCAGTTTCAATTATATTTGGATAGTAGATCACTGGACTGAACTCCCTTAGGCGTTGGCGGATCGCCACTGAAGCTGCTTCCCCCTTAATGTTAGCTAGTATTATGGCTGATACCTGTTCGTAGTTACCTAGTAACTTCATCCCTAAGTTAAGGGCAGGCTCTGCTCCATACTCATTTTGTATCTGTCTCAATACATCAGGTACTACTGCTAATGACGGGATACCATGTGTTCTGGTACATATGGCAGCAAAGACTGTACCCCAAGAGGTGCAGTCCTCTATTTGTGGTGTGATCCCCATGGGCAAGCAGATTGTTAGTATTCTGTGTTTATCACAGGTGGTAGTATTCGGGAATACCGCCTCAAGCTGAGTTATTTTCTGAGCTATCCAGAATGGTATTTGTTCACGTTTTGCGGGCATTTTGCCCATTACCACGTGTAATGTTTGAGGAGTAATTTTATTTCCTGTACCCTGAGCTGGAGTACTATTTGCTGCCCCTGGTGCAGGTTGGATTGTTAAAGTCCTCATGACAAATTGTGTCAGGTTTCTGTAGATTTTAATTAAATCTTTGTGTTGTACGAGTAAGTCTCTTGGTGGCATTGTGTTAATGTCAGGATGTGGTGTGTATGCCGCTAATATTGGCCATGTGGCTCCTTCTCCTCCGAGTGGGCCTAACCTTACTCTTTCTCGTACGTGGGGTAGGGCACCATTAAACCAGTAATAATGTTCCTGGTAAGTGAGTGGAATCTCTATGTCCTCAAATGGACAATATTCCCGTGGTGCATCTCCTTCTATATAGTATATAGTAGTGAAATGTCTTTGTTATTGCATTTGCTGCTGGGAGTGTAACCTAGGAATAGAATACCTCTGTTTTATTTGATTTGTGTGCCTCAGTCACGAAAACTACCACGCCACCCCTAGCTTGTAAACCATTTTCTAATAGTCTTAGGGTGACTGTCATTCTGAATGTTGGTGCAATCTGTATTGCATCCTCAGGATCTTCTCCTTCTTCTGAAAAATTCAGTTCAACTCCCTCTGCCCTTACCTCGGCATCAGTCATGTTTAGAGGAAGAAGTGTTCCAAGGGAACTAAGATAAGGTGTTATGCACAATTTTTAGGAACACTATGTCCTTTCAAGCTTGAATAACCAACAGCCAATAAATAGTATTTTCGTACTACTCAGCTGCGGCGGATTTTGTGCCCACCCACTCCAGACATCTCTGGGGTTTTGTGAGTAGGTTCTCTGAGAATAGCACGACTGAACTACTCAGATTCTACTGTTAAATAAGTACCCAACCAACGTTGGGCGCCATGTCGTGTAGCTCCTATAGTACCCCTGCAGGACCTGCGCGTTTGGATAACATAAACTGTGGGATTGGTGGTAGACTGGCTCTGTGCACCCCCACCGCGTATGTTAGCCTGATTTGCATTAGCTAGCTCACAGTGCCACTAGAATCTCCTTATCGGGGAGAGATTAGTTTCTGGCAACCTTAGATCATGACAACCCTGATCCCTCAGAATCGTGGAAACACTGTACTACTTTTCGCTCAGTCACTCGTGCTTATTTGTTCGGTTTGTCTCAGAGAGTTACACAGAATAAACAGTCTGGGCGTTTCAATAAGTATTTATTGAACAGTTGTTATTCTGGTGTAGAATATATGTGCTGCAGCAATCAGCAGACAATAGCAGAGATATATTATCAGCAGTACAATAAAAGTGAAAGGATAGTACAGTTCTACCATATTGCAATAATGATGGTTACATACATGAATATATGAAATGCATTATAAAAGTGCGCATACTCCTACGATGCCTAACTAGATGTACCTAAGTGTACCTAGCATGTGTGTAGGTCTAAAAGCCTAAGAGCCAAGAATCCTTCTAGGATTTAGTCGAACCCCATTACCTGAATAGAGAGAGTGTGGGACCCCGTCCTGGTCTCGAGTTGAACACCCCGCAAGGGCTGTGTTAGACCACTGTCAGCTGGAGCGACTGCATGCAGGAGCCTCAGCATCTCTGGTCAGTGTGTCAGCATTGAAGTCTCGGTTCCCTCTGTCTTACCGTGGCAAGATGTGGTGTATTTATACCCAAAAGTGTCTCGTCCCTCAGTATGGTTTGTATTGGTCTTTGTTAGACATGAGGAAGACGTCAGGGGTGAACTTTGTACATACATATTATGCGGGAGATGTAGCTGGAGAATGCTCATGAATAATTTATGAGTACATTGTAGGCCTGTGTTCGGGAAAAACCCTGCAGTGTTCAAACCACAGACTAGATAACGTTCAACCCTCAGAGCTCGTTGTGTACTGTAGGGAACTAATGTAGGTGAAAGATCATGCCTATATGATATGGTGTTCCATATGTCATTTACGGTATCAATTGCCCCCGCGGAATAGTAGTAGTAGTCTCGACTCTCCCTCAATATATAATCCCCTCTCCTTAATCCAGTGCTGACTCAGAATTTTAACAGTTAGCAATTCTCTAATGTCATTTGTGCTAAAGTCTATCATAATCAGTATTTTGGATGATGACTGTCTCACAGTTGTGTACTATAATAAAAGAGCGGATATATTTGTGTTGGCCCCAGTTGGCCTGCCCTGCCACAGCGTTTATTCTTAGCAACGTAAGATTCTCTCACCCCTTAACCTCCCTTCATTTAATTTCTTTTATATACCAGTTTAAGCATCTAACTTTTCCTGTTCTGGTAGGCCTTGTCTATGTCCATCTTCAGAGTCTGATGCATCGATTATGCCCCTGGGCAGCTCTGAGTTGGCTTTGAGGCTGTTCTATTGCTGGTTAATAAATTGCCATGTCTGTCTCATCCTGGGGCCCGGCTGCGTTGATTCGAACATCTTTACTCTATTCTGGGGTCTGACCGATCCGGCCAATGGTTTCACTCTTGTCCCTCTTTCGTTGGGCTTATTCTGTAGATGGTGCAGGATTCTGTGAGAAAGGTTGTTGGCCACTGCTTGTCCTGCCAGTCAAAGATGATACTGAAGGGGTGCCCCATGTTTATCTGACTTCATGACTGTTCAGGAATTGTGTCAGGTCTAAAGCTCTCATTTTCTGTAATGTTTACCCGGAAGTCATGAGGAACTATAATTTGCTCCTTTAAAAGATATTGAACTCTTTTACAGCTCCCTGCAAAAACCTGCTCTATGTCCTTGAAATGGTGTGCAATAAAGAAGAAGTACGTGGTTCCTCGGTGAATACAGAGTATTTATAGCAGGTCGTGAAAGGAAGGGGATTCTTCCTTTCGGAACTGGTGCCCTCACACACCCAGCAAGCTAGGTGTAATGCTTCATCATCTGGGCCTGCTCCTCGTCGGGTCGGCGCTGCAATACCCGACGGGCACCCAAAAAAGGGGCTCTTTATCGGAGATCTTTTGTTCCTTGCCGGTGGGTGCCGTGGGTGTAAGGGCCCTTTTGATTGTGTGGATGTAGTAGTATGTGAAGTGAGTTAAAACAAGTCAGGGTGCCTTATGGAACATATTTTATTCTTGGTAGGCCCCCTGCCTGATTTAAAATAGAAAAAGGAGAGGCGTCTATCTGACTATAATGGGTCAAGATCAGGGCGCTCTATTCCTATTGGGTCAACATGTTTCTCGCCATTGTTGTCTTAAGGATCAAAGGCGATTCTTCAGGACCGTAAAGTGAGTCTATCTACATCCAGTGGTGTGGTGAACTACCTACCACTCTTGGATAAGCGGGTTGTGCGCCCGTTGTTTCTATGGACGACCTGTACGTGAGAAAAAAAGGGTATATATACTCTCAAGGACACAGTTGACCACAAGTTCCATCGTGCTTCCAAACAGATACTCTGTATTAGGTCCATGACTGACATTGGTGATCAATAATATCAATAGTGGTTCGCTATTCATATCAGCCAAAAAGTGTGTTCCTGAACGAAGTCTTCTGGTAACACATACATATTGTTGAATAAAACCAATTACTTTAAAACATTAATACAATGGTGAAGAAATGGTAGTAAAACAATTGGGTGATCAGAGGCCTTTTTCATGCAACTCACCCAATCACTAATTGAATCGTGCCTCGTCAGTATCCAGCGGGCCGTGGACACATATAAGTTATGTGTCTGGAAATTGATAGATATAAGAATAGATTCATAGTCAGGTGTGAGGAGATCACAGGTTAGTATAGAACTGCTTCTATAACTACAAGGATAGCCTCGTAAAGTAACGATCTTCCAGTGGTCCTGGCCCAATGGGTTGCTCTTTCAAAATAAGTTCCTGTCCTCACTTGATGGATTCTCAATGCCCCTCAATCCTATGGCACTCAGTACGGGCAGCAGTGCGGGCGCCAGCACCACCGGTGACCCCAATGGGTGATAGTAGTCACTGCGGTACTAAGCGCGCACATCGCTACAAACAAGCTGTCACCACCTCTATGAATGGGCATTGCGTTCCCATCAAGTAGTTACTTGATAACTCATGTGAGAGATAGCAATCTGTTCCCCAGGCGCTTACCTCTGTAGTCGGTGCCGTCTGAGGTCCCTTATTTTTAAGCGTATCAAATACTCACCTGCTTTCAATGAAAGCCGTGTGGTTGACCTACCCCTCTCCGCTGGATCCGGGAAGGTAATGGACTAGTAGAAACTGTCCTTTTATATACCTGCAGGTGAGCCAGCTCGGGCGGGGAAGGGAAGCCGATCGGTTTCAGCTGGTGTTGCTAAGCGTCATGTGACGTCTAAGCAAGAAAGGTGGCGGCCATCTTAGACTGGTGTGGAGTGTCTATAGGGAGAAAGGTGGCGGCCATCTTAGACTGGTGTGGAGTGTCTATAGGGAGGTATCCCTTTCTACTCATTGCATAATAATAACCACATCTTAGATAGGGGCCCCGTGCTGGTATCACCGGAGTTGGTGAATCAAAGGGGTGGAAAATGTGTTTGCACATAACATATAGGAAAGGTCAAAGATGCCGAGAATGTAGCGGCCATCTTAGGCTGGTGTAGAGTTTCACTTGGAATATGAATATGTATGCTCAGTGCATTCTGGTAACCCATTTACCAATTGCGGTCCCATGGTGATGTCACTGGAACTATTGCTTGGATTCTTAGTGGGGTAAATGGGCGCGGTGTTTGCCAATGTTGGTCCCATATTACGTAAAGCGGGAGAAGCCTGGTCGAGTATCGTGTGTACATGCTATGACCATCTTGGGGTGTTCAGGATCTTAGTGCTCCGGGTATCAAGTTAGGGGTGTTATATTCATGAGTCGTACCCTGGTTTGGGGTCGGACAGTTGTGGGGAGGTTGTTAATATCGAATGCAGGGTAAGGGTCAGTACCTCTCATAGTGTCTCATATCATCTGTGATGTACTCACTGTATCAGAGGTTAGCGAGTGACCCCTACGGAATCTCATCATTGAGTCCCTGTTGGTCAGTCAACAACCGGTGTACCCATCTTTGTTCGATTCTAAAGAGGGAATTCTGTGTAATCTGAGGGTGAGTCTCTAAAACCACCCACCGCAAACTTTCAGGGGAATGTTTCAGTTCTTTGAAGTGGGTCTATAGTTTCGTGGTTACTCGTTGGCATCGGATGTTACTTTTGTGTTCTGTGATTCTGGTTTTTACCATCCTCATTGTCATCCCTATATACCTTTTCTTACAAGGGCATGTAATCATATATACACATTGAGTTGTGTTACAATTGGTATGTTTTGTAATCTGCCAGGTAAACGAGTCTGTGAAAGTTATTTCTTTTGTGGGCGTGGTTTGGGGACATACCGCACAGGAGCCACAGGGATGGTGTCCCTGAACTGGTGGTAAATCCCATAGGGATCTTTGGTCATTCGCTCTTCCAGGTCTAGGTCTTGTATGGATCAGTATGTCCTTTAAGTTCTGAGTACGCTTAAAAGCAAACCGGGGTTTAGGGATATGTAATGCCCCTGTGTTGAGGATCCCCCAGTGTTTATTGATCACTTTCTTTATCCGGTTGGAGTCCGAAGTAAAGGAAGTGACACAGGTTAGTATGTCAGTTTGCTCTTTAGGGGTTACTTCTAGTAGGGCCTCCTGGTGATTATTCCTAGCTCTCTTCATGGATTGAGCCACTTGTCTTTGTGGGTATTGCCTCTTGAGTAAGTTTTTTGATAAGGATTTGGCCTCTGTTTGATAGTCAATGATGGAACTACAGTTTCTCCTGATGCGTAAAAACTGTCCAAAGGGTACATTCTCCTTCAGTGCTCAAGGATGGTGGCTGTTATATAACAACAGGCTATTTCTGTCAGTGGGTTTTTTGTATAAGGTGGTGTCGAGTTGGCCATCACGAAGTCTGATCTTGAGATCTAGGAATGGTATATCAGTGGATGAGATGGTGTGAGTGAATTTTAAAAATTCATTTTTAGTGTTAATCCACTGACAGAATTCGTGGCATGTAGTCATACTGCCTCTCCAAAGAATCAATGTGTCGTCTATGAATCTCTTCCACAGTCTCAGGTTGTCAGCATAGGGATTGCTGGGGTGAGAAATGACACTCTCCTCAAATGCAGCCATATAGAGGCAGGCCACACTGGGAGCAAATGTACTCCCCATGGATGTACCCTGAGACTGGTGGAAGAGTTGACCCTTATTCTCAAAGAAATTCTCTGTTAGAGCTAGGGATGCGCACTCCATTACAAATGTCACAGGAGTATGTGAGGTCCATGTTGTCATCTCCATGGCTGTTTCAATAACTGTCAGTGTCGCTTGTTGGGGAATGTTCGTGTATAGTTGTTCTACATCTAAGGTAACAAGGAGGTTGATTTTGTCTGTGTTACTAATCTCTCCTATTATGCGCAAGACATCAGTTGTGTCTCGCACATAGGAGGGGGTCAACTTCACCAGTGGTTGGAGGAAATGATCACAGAATTTCGACAGGGGCTCCAAAATTGAGCCAATACCTGAGACTTTAGGTCTCCCCGGGACAGGTGTTATTCCCTTATGAATTTTGGGAGTGTATAGAAGTATGGTGTTCTTGGGTTTTTTGTCGTGAGAAAGTCTGCCTCTTTCTTGCTGATCCACCCATTGGCCTCTGCTTCAAATACTAGGCTGGAGATTTTCGTTGCTAGTCTGTGGGTAGGATTAGTAGTGATTGGTGTATAGTGCCTGCTGTTGGAAAGTTGGCGTCTACACTCAAGGTCATAATCAACCGTGGATTGAATCACTGTAGCACCCCCTTGTCTGCCTGTTTAATCGTGATGTTAGTGTCCTCTGCTAGAGACCTGGCGGCCGCCAGTTCTATCTTGGAGAGATTGTGGAAAGGAGTCTCCCTTGTCTCCTGTTGGAGATCTTTAAGTACAGCCTGCTCGAAAGTAATGACTTCCACTGGAGTCATGCTGTTGTTGGGAGTGAATGTAGAGGGGTTTCTTAACCCTGAGTCTTCCTGGACAGATTCTGTCTTCTCATGAAAAAAGGCTTTAAGGCGGATTTTCCTGAAGAAATTTTGAATTTCGCATTGGTCTCGAAACTTATCTCTCTTTGGGGTCGGGACAAATCCTAGGCCTTTCTCTAGTACTGTTGTTTCTGTTTCAGTGAGTGTTCTGTGTGACAGGTTAACTACTAGAGTCTCCTGCCCTGAGTCTTGCTCCTCGTTTCCATTGGATTGGGTGTTTGGTCTTGCCATTGTACCTGTTTGTTTGCGCCTCTTCTGTTGCGCCCTCTTCCTCTTCCTCTGCCCCAACCTCTGCCTAAAAAAGGAGGGGGGTTTGGGTTGCCAGTCGGGTAGTATTGTGGTTGACCTGGCGGGTACATGGGAAAAGGCCAGAAGGGTTGGGGCGGACCATGGTAGTTAGGTGT
Source organism: Calotriton arnoldi (assembly GCA_963921515.1). Lineage (NCBI taxonomy): Eukaryota > Metazoa > Chordata > Amphibia > Caudata > Salamandridae > Calotriton > Calotriton arnoldi. Next base: position 130,609 of record CAWUFW010015832.1, on the reverse strand, counting down.
ATTTTGGTTAGGGAAGTAAGGACGATTGGTCCTCCTGGAGTTATTACTGCCCCAACTCCTAGTACTGGAATCACTGTCAGAAGAGCCTCTTCTACTGTCGTCAGCACTTTCTTCAGAGGAATAACTATTCTTTGTAGATGTATAGTCTGCCTTTAAATAGGGGTACACTTTCTCTGTTTTGAACCTTTGGATGTCCTTCTGCAATTTGTTGACTTTCTGCTTCATTAGATAGTCTTTGTTCTCTGATATCTCATTGTTCAGTTCAGCCAACTTAGTCTTGTAAACAGTCAATTGGATAGTGGTCTTAATCGCCCCTTCTGCAATCTGAATACGTATCAGAAGGGCGTCAGCAATTCTCTTTGCGGTATTAATAATCAAGATGAGCCAGTCCCTAGTGCATTTCCATGCTACTAGGGACCACTCTTTCTTGAATACTGCGTCTTCCAGGAATAGTCTGGGGAAGTTACTAACGATGAGGCCATTCGGAGCGATGTTGGCCCGCAAATATTCAGTCATCATAGCGCCGTGGAGGGTGATCTTTAACCACTCCCTTTTCATTGCCATTAAAGATGACCAGTCTTCTGCCTGGCTACCTGATGCTGTACTATTTTCTACCCCTAAGATGGAATGGGTAGTTCTCAAAATCTCTTCAGCCATCTCTTCACCAAAGCTGAGTCCCTTGTTAAGTTCCATAGTGGTAGAGCGAAACCGGGAGGGTTCTAACTGGAAATATGGTCCAGAAAGGGCAAATTACACTTCTGGTATCCTGATTGTACCGTCCCACGGGCAAACCCGTGCATACAATTTTTTACAAAAGGATGGGGACAATGGGCTTTTGGAAAGGTCCAACGTACATGCCCTAGATAATCAATAAAGAAGAAGTACGTGGTTCCTCGGTGAATACAGAGTATTTATAGCAGGTCGTGAAAGGAAGGGGATTCTTCCTTTCGGAACTGGTGCCAACACACACCCAGCAAGCTAGGTGTCATGCTTCATCATCTGGGCCTGCTCCTCGTCGGGTCGGCGCTGCAATACCCGATGGGCACCCAAAAGGGGCTCTTTATCGGAGATCTTTTGTTCCTTGCCGGTGGGTGCCGTGGGTGTAAGGGCCCTTTTGATTGTGTGGATGTAGTAGTATGTGAAGTGAGTTAAAACAAGTCAGGGTGCCTTATGGAACATATTTTATTCTTGGTAGGCCCCCTGCCTGATTTAAAATAGAAAAAGGAGAGCGTCTATCTGAGTATAATGGGTCAAGATCAGGGCGCTCTATTCCTAGTGGGTCAACATGTTTCTCGCCATTGTTGTCTTAAGGATCAAAGGCGATTCTTCAGGACCGTAAAGTGAGTCTATCTACACCCAGGGGTGTGGTGAACTACCTACCACTCTTGGATAAGCGGGTTGTGCGCCCGTTGTTTCTATGGACGACCTGTACGTGAGAAAAAAAAAGGGTATATATACTCTCAAGGACACAGTTGACCACAAGTTCCATCGTGCTTCCAAACAGATACTCTGTATTAGGTCCATGACTGACATTGGTGATCAATAATATCAATAGTGGTTTGCTATTCATATCACCCAAAAAGTGTGTTCCTGAACGAAGTCTTCTGGTAACACATACATATTGTTGAATAAAACCAATTACTTTAAAACATTAATACAATGGTGAAGAAATGGTAGTAAAACAATTGGGTGATCAGAGGCCTTTTTCATGCAACTCACCCAATCACTAATTGAATTGTGCCTCGTCAGTATCCAGCGGGCCGTGGACACATATAAGTTATGTGTCTGGAAATTGATAGATATAAGAAGAGATTCATAGTCAGGTGTGAGGAGATCACAGGTTAGTATAGAACTGCTTCTATAACTACAAGGATAGCCTCGTAAAGTAGCGATCTTCCAGTGGTCCTGGCCCAATGGGTTGCTCTTTCAAAATAAGTTCCTGTCCTCACTTGGCGGATTCTCAATGCCCCTCAATCCTATGGCACTCAGTACGGGCAGCAGTGCGGGCGCCAGCACCACCGGTGACCCCAATGGGTGATAGTAGTCACTGCGGTACTAAGCGCGCACATCGCTACAAACAAGCTGTCACCACCCCTGTGAATTGGCATTGCGTTCCCATCAAGTAGTTACTTGATAACTCATGTGAGAGATAGCAATCTGTTCCCCAGGCGCTTACCTCTGTAGTCGGTGCCGTCTGAGGTCCCTTATTTTTAAGCGTATCAAATACTCACCTGCTTTCAATGAAAGCTGTGTGGTTGACCTACCCAAAGTAAAGGGACTCATGAATATAACACCCCTAACTTGATACCCGGAGCACTAAGATCCTGAACACCCCAAGATGGTCATAGCATGTACACACGATACTCGACCAGGCTTCTCCCGCTTTACGTAATATGGGACCAACATTGGCAAACACCGCGCCCATTTACCCCACTAAGAATCCCAGCAATAGTTCCAGTGACATCACCATGGGACCGCAATTTGTAAATGGGTTACCAGAATGCACTGAGCATACATATACATATTCCAAGTGAAACTCTACACCAGCCTAAGATGGCCGCTACATTCTCGGCATCTTTGACCTCTCCTATATGTTATGTGCAAACACATTTTCCACCCCTTTGATTCACCAACTCCGGTGATACCAGCACGGGGCCCCTATCTAAGATGTGGTTATTATTATGCAATGAGTAGAAAGGGATACCTCCTTATAGACACTCCACACCAGTCTAAGATGGCCACCACCTTTCTCCCTATAGATACTCCACACCAGTCTAAGATGGCCGCCACCTTTCTCCCTATAGACACTCCACACCAGTCTAAGATGGCCGCCACCTTTCTTGCTTAGACTTCACATGACGCTTAGCAGCACCAGCTGAAACCGATCGGCTTCCCTGCCCCGCCCGAGCTGGCTCACCTGCAGGTATATAAAAGGACAGTTTCTACTAGTCCATTACCTTCCCGGATCCAGCGGAGAGGGGTAGGTCAACCACACAGCTTTCATTGAAAGCAGGTGAGTATTTGATACGCTTAAAAATAAGGGACCTCAGACGGCACCGACTACAGAGGTAAGCACCTAGGGAACAGATTGCTATCTCTCACATGAGTTATCAAGTAACTACTTGATGGGAACGCAATGCCAATTCATAGGGGTGGTGACAGCTTGTTTGTAGCGATGTGTGCGCTTAGTACCGCAGTGACTACTATCACCCATTGGGGTCACCGGTGGTGCTGGCGCCCGCACTGCTACCCGTACTGAGTGCCATAGGATTGAGGGGCATTGAGAATCCGCCAAGTGAGGACAGGAACTTATTTTGAAAGAGCAACCCATTGGGCCAGGACCACTGGAAGATCGCTACTTTACGAGGCTATCCTTGTAGTTATAGAAGCAGTTCTATACTAACCTGTGATCTCCTCACACCTGACTATGAATCTCTTCTTATATCTATCAATTTCCAGACACATAACTTATATGTGTCCACGGCCCGCTGGATACTGACGAGGCACGATTCAATTAGTGATTGGGTGAGTTGCATGAAAAAGGCCTCTGATCACCCAATTGTTTTACTACCATTTCTTCACCATTGTATTAATGTTTTAAAGTAATTGGTTTTATTCAACAATATGTATGTGTTACCAGAAGACTTCGTTCAGGAACACACTTTTTGGGTGATATGAATAGCGAACCACTATTGATATTATTGATCACCAATGTCATTCATGGACCTAATACAGAGTATCTGTTTGGAAGCACGATGGAACTTGTGGTCAACTGTGACCTTGAGAGTATATATACCCTTTTTTTTCTCACGTACAGGTCGTCCATAGAAACAACGGGCGCACAACCCGCTTTTCCAAGAGTGGTAGGTAGTTCACCACACCACTGGGTGTAGATAGACTCACTTTACGGTCCTGAAGAATCGCCTTTGATCCTTAAGACAACAATGGCGAGAAACATGTTGACCCACTAGGAATAGAGCGCCCTGATCTTGACCCATTATAGTCAGATAGACGCCTCTCCTTTTTCTATTTTAAATCAGGCATGGGGCCTACCAAGAATAAAATATGTTCCATAAGGCACCCTGACTTGTTTTAACTCACTTCACATACTACTACATCCACACAATCAAAAGGGCCCTTACACCCACGGCACCCACCGGCAAGGAACAAAAGATCTCCGATAAAGAGCCCCTTTTTTGGGTGCCCGTCGGGTATTGCAGCGCCGACCCGACGAGGAGCAGGCCCAGATGATGAAGCATGACACCTAGCTTGCTGGGTGTGTGAGGGCACCAGTTCCGAAAGGAAGAATCCCCTTCCTTTCACGACCTGCTATAAATACTCTGTATTCACCGAGGAACCACGTACTTCTTCTTTATTGATTATCTAGGGCATGTACGTTGGACCTTTCCAAAAGCCCATTGTCCCCATCCTTTTGTAAAAAATGGTGTGCCCATGCCAGGATGTCCAGCAGTCTCACAATGCAGGGCTTTCCTATACCATCCTGTGAACTCTGAAGTTGAATGAGCTCTCCCCCGACCTCTCCAAGATGGCCTCAAGAAGGCTCTGCACCCTTTTTAGGTTGAGCATCAGCACACAGGCGCTGTCTGCAAGACCAGCTGTAATCACTCTACGGAGTGTAATTAGAGCTGCTGCTTGCCATTGGTTAAAAATTGTATTACTCTTGTTTCCAGGCTCTTTATTGGCCGGTGCTCCAGATACATCACTTCAGTTTGTAAGCGAAGAGCATGGGCCAACTACAGTTTCCTTTCACTGCAGGTTTTTATCTTTTTGTTTAGGAACTATTTTTTTTCTTATAAGTGCCCCATTCCGCGCTTTACGTTTAATGGCGGCCATGCCACTTTCTTTAGACGCGGCTCATCTAAAGAAAGGGACACGGCCACTATTAAAGCGAAAGCACGGAATGGGGCGCTTTTACAAAAAAATCATTTGTCTGTCAAGTAGAGAAACAGCGCCCCATGCCGCGCTTTGCTTTAATGGCTGCTGGGTCCCTTTCTTTAGAGGAGCCGCGTCTAAAGAAACGGAGTTGCCGGCCAAGGAAATAACAAGCATTATTGCATTGCAAATGCTTGTTTTTTTATTGTTGTTTTTGGCCCTCTGACCACCCTCAGACAAAAACACAGCATTTCCCAGTGTTTGTAATGCTGGACACCGGATTATTTTCTCCCTTTCCATGGCAGAGAGCAACCAAGGCAAGTCTATTTTCTATGTTGCTAAGGCCGGATAAGCAGTGTTGTGTTTCCGCTGCTCTCCGTTCAGGGTGACTTCTCTGTGTGGCTCCACTCCCACCCGTAGCGCCAGAGGCAGCCCTGCTCACCATGAGCTGAGTTTTCAGCTCAGTGAGGTGGGGAACGGGCTCCCCGAGGAGGACCTTGCTACCGCTTTCCTCTGCCAACAGGAGAGCAAGATAGCAGGTATCCACAACGAGCATGCAGCGGGGAGGGAGTGGGAGGCAGAGAGGAATCTGTTTCTAGGCTACAACTGGCAGTTATAGAAGGTGTATTTCTTGTTTTAATAATTAAACCAGTTCCATATTTACTGTCGTACTAATTTTCTTGAGCAAAAAAGAAAAAAGAATAAAAGCAGTGTTTATATCAGTCTGGCAAAGTAGCGTCAATAGCGTGGCACAGCAGTGACACAGTGGCGGTGCGTCCATTAGGGCGCTTGGGTGTTGCCCCACTACTCAAAACAATCATCGCGCGCGCCATCACTCACTCACAATCACATTCCATATTCGATCCCAGGCGGGCCGGCCGGCCACCGGACCACGCCCACCCGAGGCAGTCGGCTCAGAAGGGGGGCGGGGCAGCAGGAGTTCAATCAATGCAAGTGAAGTGATGACATCGTCGTCAGGTGGTCGGCGGAGCACACAGCAGGAGTGCGCATGTTCTGTTTAGGGCTGAAAAATGTTGTGACCAGCCCGAACATGCACACTAGGCTGCTCATTAGAAGAGCGAGGGTTGTTCCATGCCGCAGCCCCCGGTCTCCTAATGAGCGGCAAGTATCACTGCTCAAGCCAATCCTGGCGCTGCTGGAGCAGCGCCAGGATTGGCTGAGACGTACGTGGTACTTGCCAGCCAGCCAGGAGCGAGCATGACGTCGGAGCCTCCTTGAGGCAGACACACCTTGTCATGTTCACTGCGACAGGATGGCTGCTGATGTCGAAGGTGCCCTGGCACATGAGAGGGTGATGGGGCCCGCACTGTTAAGCCTCTACCTGAGAGGCACCAATAAGCTACACAAACCAGCCGCCATCCTTCTCGACAGGAGAAGGGGAAACTTCAGCGAGAGAGGAGCGTCCCCCCTGATGCCTCCCTGCTGACACTGCTGCCCATGCACGGAGACCGGTCTGCCTCTTACGCCGCAATCACAGCGCCACCAGCAGTGCCCTGGTGAGAGAATACCAGACGTGTGTGCCAGCAGCCAACTGCGGCACCCCACCCTCCAGCAGGGGAGACGACTGAGGCGGCGGCCGCACTTTGCAAAGAGCAAAACCCTGCACCGGCAACGCCAGCACCACTGTGAAGCAACTCCCTAAAACACAGATGAAGGCCATCACGGGCACGAGGAGCGCAGCACCAGCCAACACTTACCCCCACACCTGAGTCTCCAGTAAGTAAACCGTTATAAGTGATGTATTTAAAAAAAAAAAGGGTTCTTTTACAAATGCGAAAAAATCCTAATTATGTTTCCCTGAATGCGTTGTCATAAAATGTTCCTTCTCCTCGGCTCTGACAGTCATTTTAGAGAATTAAGAAAAATATGTGAACGAAAAGCAATTTGCTCGGAGTCATTGTTGTGTAATTAATAGAATCAACCACAGTTTTATGGAAAGTGACTCTTCAAGCTGAAATATTCTGCATGTAGAAAGGGCAATATAACATTCTCTGGAGACAGATGTTAATATGAAGTCCATTCTTAAGCAGGGGAAATATATTCCTGCCGTCTAGCTTAACTGGAAGAGGCTGTGTAACTCGGTGAAAAATATTTCTTGTATAGTGCTCAATCTTGTTCTTCTGAGGTGAGGGAGAATCTAACATGATGTTTTTTTCTAATATATTGATTTATTAGTATTTGAACAATGTTCGAACAAATGAGCAAAAATGTTCGTATGAAACAGAATGCAGTATGCAGCAATAGAAGTAGGCACTGCAGTACACTTAAATAAAAGCAATTCATCACCAACAAAAAGGCGATCAGCTGTAAACATTAAAATGGAAAGGAGGGGAAAACAAAGGAGGCGGAGAAACGTTATTATACTGAATTGGAGAGCAGTAAAAACAAACGAAAATCAAACTACCTTATGCCAGTGATATCTATACAAGTGACACAAGAGTTCCAACAACAGAACAAGGAAAAAATAAGAAGTGGCAGCCGATTTAAGGACCTTGCCTCAGCTTGCTGGCTGACCACCTGCAACCACTGGCACAAATTAAGCACAGCAGGCACTGATCCCATAGTATGGACTCCACATGATACCCCTGGTCTCCAACCAATAAAGCAAGAACGTTTGCTTGAAAATGCACCATTTGTCCACTCTTTTTTCAAAATTTTCTCGGGGGGAGAACCCCCCCTAACCCCCTGTAGATTGTTCAAGCTCGCTGGCTATGCTCGCTCGTCACAGTGCAGTACGACGCTTGATTTACGCTCACCACTTTCAAATGTCACCAGCCGCCACTGCAGTGACATAGCTAGTGTGCCTAGGACCCTCGTGCAAGCAAGGAAATTGTTGCTTCCTTCCACCCGTCCCTGCAACCCCCTCCCATAACACTGCTTACCCCCCCTAAACCTTCCATGCGGTGTGCTGCTTCTAACCAAGTCTGTTTTAAATGCTGCACGCCTTAACCCTTCAGTTGATCACGCTCCAGTGTGAGCGGCGTTGTGTTTATGTGTTTTTTATGAAAGGTCTGCTGCAACGAGAGTGGGCATGGGAGAACCAGATCTTTTTTCTATATAAATATTTAAGTATGCCTTTTGTTTCTCCCTCACGTTGGTTCCTCTGCCTGCAACACAAACGTTTACCAGCATTCACTAACATTTAGAAAAAAACACACTTGGCACTAAAATGCAAAATGGTTTAGCCGCACCGCGTATGAGACTTGCATTTGGAATGACAGAATAACAAATGTCGTTTCTGGCTGCTATCTCAGCAACACTTGTCTTTCAGCGCAGTGCCCTGAAAGCTGCTGTAATATAGGGGCAGATTTACAAGCCCCTTGCGCTACTTTTGCGTTATTTTTAACATGGGAAAAGTGACGCAAAAGTGGCGCAAGGGGCTTGTAAATCTGCCCGAGGGTTTCAAACCACCACTTGCAACGCAAGAGGCTCTTTTCTCGATGCGCTTGATTTTCTGTATTCAGCTGCATTAATGTGTCTGCATATTATATAAAACCGCGCGGCAGCTACATGTTTATTCTGTCTGCAATAAGTGCGTCAAACATTTTTTGAGATTTCAGGTGGGAATTCTTTACAAGCGGACCTCAATTCTGTTTCATTTGAGGCAGCCATTTTATTTGACTTTTCTGGACTAGATAGTGGTGCAAGTATTCCACTGAATCTATGTTAATAATGAATATTTTTACAGATTCTTATTAGCATGGTAACTTTATGTAATTTTTTATAATTTGCGAATTACTTACTGCCTATCACTAACGTGAACAAACATGGAGTATAATATATCCCAACACAATCCTGTTCTTTCAAGGTGTTATTTCAGTGAAACATGTTTTCCAAACAGTTTGTGTTGGCTTTGCCTATATTTCGGTAAAAGACGAAATAATTGTGTCAGGGTTCTGTCACGTGCTAATTTCTGAAACAAATAGTAGGAAGAAACCTAAAAATGTATTTTAACCATAGATTCCACTGCTAAAAGAATATCTAACTGGCTAACTGTAGGTACAGCGCATTTTTCAATTCAGTTTATTTCCATACGTACCACCCAATGTTGTGGTTTTGTCAGCTGATAATGCATTTTATTGTGAACCTGCACTGTATACCCCTTCCGTGCAAACCAGGCACACAAGCAAAGATCGAAGGATATTGTAGTTTACAAAATAAATCCACTGTGGCTCTGAATTAGAAGAAAGATTTATAGTTTAACTAATAATTGTTCTTTGTGTCCGATTAAGGTTACTTTTATGGAGTAATTCTGTTGTAGTATTAAGTTGTGTTTATTTAAAAGGGCGTAAAATTGTGTAAACTTACTAAAGGGATTTCTCGTCCCTGGAGAAGAGTGGGAGTCAGTAATGCACATTTTGACATGGTGTTCCACGAGCCAAAAGATATGTGCCTGATGCATAATAAAATGCACTGTTGCAAGAGGTCTGTCTTTCTAAAGTGCAGGAGGTTGGGGCATCTGATGTTGAAGTATATGGGCATAGGCAGAGAAGACATTCTATTATTTTTCTTTTTTGCAGTTTATAGTTTGCAGTCTGGATAATGTCTAGTCGTCTTTTTTTTGTTTACACCCAAAGACACAGATCTCCCACCTATTTGTTTTATTTTCGTCAACAAAAAAGGCAAAGCTATTCACACAATTCCACGCCACACAATTCAACACCACACATTTCCAATCCGCACCACATAATTCAACACCAAAACACATAATTCAACTCAACACTATTACACAACACACCACATGCATTCAATCTACAAAATTCCACATCATGCCACAAAATTAAACAACACACCAAATAAATAAACTTCACTACATACCACTCCACAACACAAAATACCATTCCAAATAATTTCACTCCATAACACACAATCCCACTCCAATTAATTCCAGTACACTCAATACCATCTAATTACTATCAACATAATTCCACTGCACACCGGGCCACATAATTCCACTACACAAATCCACTCAACACCACACAATTCCACAACTAACAATTCCAGGCCAACCCACATAATTCCACTACACACCACATGCATGCAGTCCACAACACATGGGTAAAAAACATTGTCATTTACAATGCAAATAGCTCTAACTTAAGCAAATGCGAGACCTATTGCATTTCCAATGCTTGTTGTGTATTTGCCCTCCGTCCTCTTGGGAAATCCTCTGATGCAAAGGTTGATTGGTCTGGAGCAGTTTTCCAAGTCTTCTTCTAACTCTTTTAAGATGATGACATGAGCATCCAGCATCATTATATGTGCTTTCTAATCTTCCAGTTCATCAGTTCTTTTGTCCATCATGGTCTCCAGTAGGTTGACCTGTTTAATAGTTTCTCTGTATTCTTCCTCACCTACTTCAGGGCTTCTTTCAAATGGATTCTAACTGCCAAATGTATCTCTTGAAAGAACTCTTTCATGAAGCTTTTGGTGATAATTTCATCCTCTTTAGGGTTTAGAGCTTTCAAATCTTTTGTGTCTCCATCTGTCTGCTTGATGAGGTGGGATGGTCCTTCAAATATTTTGGACGTTCCTTGTTGGAGCAGGACTTTGATATTGTTGTCCTATTTACTTCTTCTCGATTCTGCAGGTAGAGATGCAAGGCCCCACGTTGCACAAGGCTGTCGAAGTTTCCTAAGTCACTGCAATGGGGGGGCACTTCTATACCTGACTATGGTCCGTCCGTGACCGATCAGAATTTTGTCATGTGCCTTTCTTTCTGTGGCATGCTTAAGTCACTTATAAGTGCAGGCTGGCCCTCACCACATCAAAAGGCTCTTACAATTTTCACTTCTACTGCTCCTTCAAGCTGGATGCGAGAACTGTTCTCTGTCCTTGTCCTTTCAACCTCTAATTTAGCCAATTTTCATAATATCCTTTGCGGCATATCAGGGGATCCCAATCCAGGACTCTGGGGTTCAGTCTAGAAGGACCAGCCCACACCTCTGCACTCCAGTACCCTTTTGTCTGTCCTTGCTTATATTTAGGGGGACAGTCCTTTATAATATGGTCGACCTGTAGCAGTGCATACTGCTCTGTTCATTATTACTGGTTATTTTCAATTATAGGCCCTGCTCCCTGTACACACAGATGTCCAATCATTCAAACCTGAGTGCACTTTACCTGCCTTTTTATGTTGTCAACCGTGTTTCTGGCCCTGGTTTTGGCTCAGCGAGTCCTGACTATGGTCTTTGGTATCTTCAGGGGTCCCATCTACTTTTGTGGGAGCTGCAGTCCTGTGCCTCCACTAACGGCTGCTCTCAGTTGCTCCTCAGACATTTATTTCTGGGTGTCCTTCTTGGGAGGATGTCTAACCCCCAATACCCGCCAGTCTCTAATAATTCTTTCAAGATGGGCTGTATATGCTGGCCATGTCACCCAGTTATTTGCTGCTCAACCCTACTAGCTATATCTTTCTCCTAGCTTTTGGCCCCTCAGGCTCCCAAGTTCACCAGCCTGCTGCCCCATCCTTTTCAGAGGTGCCAGCGAGTCCTACTCGCCTCCATCCTTAAGGGGTAGCACTCCTGCATGTCTGCCGGGGGCCTCTCTCACATGCTTTCCAGCCAGTTATGCATTTCACTGAGGGCGGCAACGCTCCTTCATGCCATCTGCCTAGCTCCTCAGTATGCAACATCCCTGATGTTGAGCTGCATCTGGTGCTCTTTTCTCCTGAGTCTCTTCACCTGGGTCCGACCTCTGCCTCCACCCATGGGAGTCCCTTCGAGGGCCTTTATCAAGTTTAGCTACCCTAGGGAAATCATCATCGGGAGGGAAGTTGCTTTACCTCCATGGGGGCATGAAGCACTTGGGCTAAGCAGTCATCAATTGCACTAGACTGAACCCGAAAGACTGAATTATGGTTTTGAACCAAATTTGAATTCTGCAGGACTTTCTGGTTAAGAAAGAAATGGTGGCATCCTCACAAGCCAAACATCCCAGGACTCCCCAGATATGTAGTTCTTAGAAGTTTTATGTAGATTATGACTTTGAAGATGACAATTGAATATTTCTGATAATTACAAATGTGTAGAAATGAGCTGCTTGCAGAATTCCGAAAGACAATAGAAGGATTAATTGAAAAAGCATTTTGAAAAAAATCTGTTGACAAAGGAAGAATATGAATGTTCGCACTTCACGAACACCAGTTATCTATTTTTTCCAAAGATACATAACGGGGGCAAGATCCCACCTGGAAGACCTATTATTTTCAGGTTGGGTTCACATACAGAAAGTTTCAGAATATGTTGACATCTTTTTGGCTCCCATGGTTTCCACTTTACCTTCTTTTACTAGAGATACTAAGGACCTACTAAATCAGAACTAGGGTGTATCTTGGGAAAAGGACTATTTCCTTCTAACAATGGATGTATCTAGTTTATATACCATAATAGATCACTGTAAGAGACTAGAAGCTCTTAGATTTTTCTTCTATATTAAATCCTCTAGCAATATTCAGCATTCAAGGATGATATTGGATTTGATGAAATTTGTGCTTGAGAATAACCTTTTCTTATATCAGGATGAACTGTACCATTGGGAAAGCAGAACAGCAATGGGTTCGAGGTTTGCTCTCTTGTGCAAATCTGTTCATGGTTTTGTATGAGACGCAGCATGCCTGGAGTGGTGATGGATACTGCCCCAACAAAGTAATATTTTGGAGCAGATACAATGATATTTAAATGATATGGAAGGGGGTCAGAGGATGAACATAAAAAATATTATCAGTATACTAATGACAATAACTTTACCGTGACCCTTAGTTAGGAATATCATAACATTAATTTTGTCTTTTTGGATGTAGAACTTTATATAGAGAATGAAGGGTTACTAACATGAATGTTCCGCTTACCAATGGCTGTGAAAACATTGTTGCAGAAATTGCATTTCTGATGAAGAATAAACTAAGGAGGAGATGATAATGATCCAGAAGCTTCTAGAGAGTGTATGCAGAAGAAACTTTATTGAAAGCACAGAAAAAAGTTAAAGGCATATCAAGGTGGAGCCTAGTAAAATCCAAGAAACAGAACTGGTTGAGAGGGATAAAATAAGATTCATCACCATGTTTAGTATGGAGAACAAATTTATTTATGATACTTGAGTTAAACATTCGGATGTTCTGACTTTGGATGAGGACATTGGGAATTATATTTCTCATAAACCATTAATAACCTACAAAAGTGTCCCTTCACCTAAAAATACCTTAAGTCCATGTGATACCATGAAATACAAACCAAAAAAGGATAAATCAACTATTGGTACTGATTGGATTCCACCTTCCCCCATGGGATGTTGCAAAATGTAGTATGTACATCTGCTGTAGATATGTTGTGGATGGGGTTAAGGATTTTGAGACTTGGGATGGGAGAAGTTTGAGATAATATCCTTTATAAATTGCAACACAAAAAATGCATGTATTTGATTGTATGCATATGTGGATTGCAGTATGTGGGATCAAGCAAACGGAAAATGAAAGACAGATGGAGGGAACACATTAGAGCAATACTTAGCGATAAACAAATTCCCTTGGTGTCCCATTTGATAAAGTATCACGATTTGGCAGCTAGGGAAGATTTACGTTTCACAGGTATAGAGACCATTGGAGCAGATTGGAGAGAGGGTGATACAGAACAGAAATTGAGAGCTAAGGAAACATTCTGGGTAGACATTGAAAACTGTCTCTAAAGGTTTGAATATGGATAGGGAAATCTTTACCCTTCTTCTGAATTGCAACATGATGGTAGATAGATTCCTTGATAGCTTGGCTACTTGAATAGCAAGCGATAGCTGTGTATGGAGAGGCTGTCTTGTTCCATGCTAATGTGATATTGAGAACGATTTAAATTGTTAGTCCTAGTGTGATATAGTTCTGGCCCGCAGAAGGAGGAGGATAAAAGACCGGGATAGTGTAGAGGTCCAGTATGTATTGACTTTGACATCCCTCAGTTCGAATACAGGGAGTGGGAAATGTTTCAAGAAAACAATTGTTGTAACATTTCTCCTTTCTGAAAAGTGAAGGGTTGTTGGTTTAAATAACTTTTGATAGCCAGGATAAATGAATTCAGCAATTGCGTTGAATGAAGAATTTGCCTTGTTCCTAGCTGATAAAATAGTTAGAAGGATTGACACTGTCAGAGTTGAAATTATATTATTTAGTCCAGAAAAGGTGAAGAATGATAAGAGGCCGGAATAGCATAGAATAATTGATCCTGTGAGTTTAAACCAGGATATCCTTTAGTTCAAATACAGGGACAGGGGAATATTTTCTAAGAAAACATTTTCAAGAGAATTCTTTCTTCTAGTTTTTTGTTGTTGAAATTAATCATTATTTTAGGTATTTAATTATTTACAGTGAAAGATTTCTTAACCAGGCCGTAGAAATCCAGATATTGTTATTAATAGAGAGTATGTTGTTATATTCTATGCTGCAACATCGAAATGGGAGAGTCTTTCTTCACACTTTGTTTAGTAAATGGTCGGTAAAACACTTTCGGGTCAGACTGTGTGGCAAAGGTTTGGCGGGTAATTGGTCATATTATAAAAGAGCCAACTAATATGGCAAAGCATTTGTACAGAGGTGGCAACAGTGAGGTGAACTTGCAGATAGAGCGTCATTGCCAGTAGGATAACAGGGTAAACTGCTATCCATGCAATAGGACAAATAAGGAATTGAACCATTCAACTCTGATAGATTTTTTAAAGAGGTGGTATTAGTATTGGAGGGCTATGAGATTAGTAGTGGGCCCATACTGGGTGAACCTGATAATGATATAAGGACATTATAATTTATCATTTTATATGGCAGTCTAGGGATAACTTTGAAAGCAGTGGAGTTGATGTTGTCTACCACCGGGAGAGACCATAAAAGAGTTTGCATTTAAGTGTTCCAATTTCTAAATATGGTTTCAGCTGTGTTTTATGATTGCTAAGAAAAGCTACAAATGTCACTTGAGGTGTAATACTTATAATAAGTGATTTGTCTTTTGGCATTAACGTGTCATATAATTTGAACCTTAGTACTGTTGTTTTGAGGTTACTGTGGCTGGAAATGAAAAGGTTTCATTGAGAAATAATGCAAATCATAATCACACAAATTATGTTTCAGTATAATGATTAAATCAAAACATTACAAGTTCAGAGATTGAGAGGAGAAGGATTGTGATTAATGAGCTAGAATTGACATTTTTATGGTGATCATTAAAAGAGAGGTACAGTTTATTGTTATATGAATTTAAGTTTCCTATTTTTTGCAATTACTGGAAGGAATGGAGTAATTTATTGATACAAATATTTGAACCTCTTATTTTTTGTAGATACCCAAAAGGGGCAATGAAACAATATATAATTTGAAGAAAATACCTGCGATGAGAAAATAATTTTTAATCAAGTTATGTATATGAATTAGCAGGTATGACTTAATAATTTGATAATATTGTAGTAAGATAAAATGGTATGTTAGATTTTTGGTAATTTTGATGTAAATGACTATAGAATGTCAATTGACAATTTACATTCCAAATTGTTCAACATTTATTTATGGAATGATCTAATACTAATTACGTAGAAAAAATTACTTAATTTGGATTAATATATGCTGTTAGGATTATTTTAAATCTTTGGTGGCTCTGCAATGTAAAGATTTATACATTAATGATAAAAAGTGATGGAACTGAGAATTTGTCAGTTAAGTAACACTATTTTATGTTTATGTTTGTGACTATATTAATTGTTAAATCTTTTTCTTGCTCTTGTTAATTCTTGCTCTTTCATTTCCTGTACTAGTTTCTCCCCTCTTTAACATTTATAAATGTACTGTATATTATGCCTTCACTCTGTTTTCCTTTTTTTCTCATGGTCTCTTAAACTGCGTAGTTCTTATTTTGACAGTATTCATCTTGCGTGCCATTCCATTTGAAACCAATTTATATTATGTGTATAAATAAGTTAAAGAAAATGTGTACATGTGATTTTAATTATACTGTTCTGCAATGTAATTTCTTCTTTTAATATAATATTATTTACAGCCCTGAAGAAGGGGTTCTGTTTCCTCGAAACAAGTGCTGGCAAGCTGTTTTCTTTTCAATAAACCAATAACGATGGACTTTTACAAAAAAGATGTGATGTGAGTTTGTATTGAAATGAAATACCACCAAAAGGAAATCTAATGATTTAGAGTTAAAGTATATTATATACCTCTTCTCTTATTGGGCTCAGTATTTAGAAATATATGGGGACGATATTTTAACCTAAGTGATGTCCGGCTTCATTATCAAGCCATGCATGATCAATGCACAGTGCACAGTTACTAAATTATAGAGGAACGCAGCAAAGCAGCTAAAGTTGCTGCATTGTGCAAAGGAGAGAGAGCAGTGCAGAGCCATATTTAGTAAATCTGGCCTTCTGATGCTTTCTTCCCCTGCGCTGGTGCACAAGCAGGATGCCTAGGACCAAGAACAAACCTTTGCACAATAGTGCAAAGCTGTGTGCATGATACCTAGCATAGTTTTTTACTGGCAGGGTACTTTTCACTACAACATACTACGGCTAGACAAAATGTAAAACATTTAACACATTGGCTGTGATCTGTAAGGTGCAACACATATGCAATGTGTGCATTGTTAGGAGAAACAAAAAGGTTTCTCTAACTTTGCGCTTGTCTCAAGAAGGTGTTATTATTTGAAACATAGCCCAGTCTAACAATTTTAATAGCGAGGGCTTTACGCCATAAACTGGGGGCCAGATAAGTTAACATAACGTCTACAAAAACTGGATGGAAATTGCACACCACATTTTTGCGCACTGAATGAAATTTTGCAAACTAACCTACGCACTATTATGCCGTTTGCGAAAATACCAATTGGAGTGACTAGCAATCTGGCCTACCTCATGAACAATAATGAGGTAGGTTGCAAATTGCAACTTACTCCTATTGGATGCCATTAAAGGAACGGTGACCTGCTGGGGTCAGAAGACTGCCATGTCTTTGATTGCATTTAAATAAAGTATTTTTTTTTTTAATGCAGCCCTTTTTCCATAAAGGAAATGGGACTGTGCTTAAAAAAGGTGTACTGTTTTTTTAAAGGTTTGTGTGAGAGTTGCCAGTAATGCCTACTCACCAACAAACCTTTTTTTAATGTTCACAAAGGGGCAGGGGACCTTGGGAACCTCTTCTAGCAAATGGGTTAACACCTCCTTTGACTAGTCTGAACATTCTCAATGGTTTGCAACTGAAATTGTGGTCACAAACCACTGCTGCATTACATTATGAATCACAACTGGGAAGAGATGACCTAAACACGCCCCTTCCAAATTACAATTCATTAGGCAATTCTATACGAATTGTGCATTTCCACAACCATTGACTAAATGGTGAAATGAGTTCAGTACACTGTAAACATACATTTAGGGGTCATAAACTTAGTGATTTTACGAATCACAGGGTTTGTGACTGCTAAATGCTTGGTACACCTGGCTTCATATGGAGTTGCACTGGAAAGCCCCTTGATGCAAAGTAGTGCAAAGCAACACAAAGCACTATTTGCTCTAAAAGGGCACTTTTTTTTAGTTTTTCTGGAAAATAAATCCCCCCATCAAGACTGTGTGCCACTTTGTGCAACTTTGCATAACCTGGGGTGGCTACAGGTAACTAACGGACAACAGTGGGTAAAGAGACTTAGCCACATATTCAGATTAGAAATGTGAAAAAGAGTAGTATGCGTCTTCCTACAAACATCCTATTGATGTTAAAATACCGCAGAGCTCTTCGGGATATATAAACCAATTAACTCAGTAAATCAATGAATTTCGAGTCAAAGCCTCACAAACGTTCTATGGCTTTATTGGAAATACTCTGAAAACACTGTTTCTGAGCACCAAATGGCAATTTCTGGACATCTAACGTCCGCTGCAAACTACCAAATAGGACAATTTCTATCATAACCCATCAGTGTGACTGTTGATATAATTGCACTATACACCATTATCCTTTAGAACGATGGTATAGTTACATGCTATAAATTCTGAAGGAAAATGACAGAGTTTGGGCATTTTAAATGCTGTGCTCACTATACACATTTATCACCACACACAACTTCAGTTTCAAGGACAGTCACTGGATCTAGTGGTTCCCTGTAGGGATCTGCATTTTAATTCATGATCGCAGCTCCACTCAGCCTTTCATCATTCTGAGGTTGACAAAATGATTACTATGGAGTTGGGTAACAACAAACATCTGTTATTTCAGTGCCAAGAAACTCTTCAGGGTGAACGTGCAATTTACAAATACACATTATGTTATCGACAGATCACTGGAACTGACATGGGAACTCAGACTGCTCCACAATGTGCAAACCTTTACAGAACAGAGTAGGAGTTTTTCATCCACCACCAAAGAAATCTCCAGGGTACGTGCAATACATAGGTGAAATATTCATAATTAATATTGATTAAAATAGCTCAATAGAGCCGTTTCCTGCAGATTTGTACAACATCCACCCTCCTATGGAAGTCAACCTAGGATTTATTATCGAAACAACCAACTTGCTTGACCAGTGTGTCTAAAGTAACAAACGGGAACATCCCTTTACAAGAAAGCACATTTTCACCACCTTCTCACACAATGAATGCTCTTTCTCAGCCAGACCATCACAAAGTGTTCTGAGGCTAACACCAGGCATCAACTTCCATGTCTGAAAAATTAATACAACAGGGTCATGTTGACGAATGGAGAAATTGAGAGGCGTGGCTATCATTAGAGCAGCAGGTGCAGTGGCGTTAGGGCCCAGACATGAGAGGGATCTATTGCACAGAACATACCTATCTTTTAATGCCCAGCTAGGAATTTGGAGGCTAATTTCCATTGCTTATACTATGCCCATGACACCCTTGCTACGCTAAAGGTGAACTTGAACAGGAAATTACCTGATCATGCCCCCTAATTATGACAAAGCAAGGATGAGTGGACAATATTTCACATAATAGGACACCACAGCAAATGTCATGTAGTTGCCCATTTCTCCACTGGAGGAGCACCTGAACGAATCTATCAGTCTGAGTTCTATGGGGACATCCCAAAAGTATCTTGAAATAGCTTAGCTGGAACATGAAAACGTTTAACAGTATTAAATTCAGAAGTTAAACCTTGAATTATGGCTTCACGACACATCATGCTCGCTAATGAGGATCATCTTTTCTTGAGTATGATTTTTTTATTTTTTACTTTGTAGCCATCTCATTAAGACTGTGCTTGACTCTACCACGTCTAAACAATGGATTATACCACGGTAAGGACTTTTTAATTTGCTTTCACATCTGATACAGCCATAAAAAACCTTCTGAATGACACTTCCCAGCAATGTATCTGTCTACTCCTTGGGTAAAAACCTGTCCATTCAATTTCCCAGAGAAACAGGTCTGCATTCCATAATGTCTTATACAATTTACAAAGGACAGGTGAGACATCTCCCCTCATGTCTCGTGGAGATATTAATCTATTTATTTTGATGCTTCACATAGTGCTATGCATGGTATTGTGGTTAGTTCAGATACAGACTGCACATTGTTGCTAATTTAGAGTCCTATGACAAGTTGTAAATAAGTGGTCATAAGTTGTGCAACCGGTCTTTAATTTTGCAATATGATCTATGTACTACATTGTTTTCCACTTCAGTTTGTGGCTGTAAAATGGCTTTGTACATCTTGTCCCTAGTTCCGTCATATCTTAGGAAGAGTTCTATCATGTCCTGAAAGCTTGTTAAACTCACATAAATAACAATGAACTATTACATGTGTTGGTTCAACCTCTACGTGGAACTCTTTGTAGCACTATTCGTCAATATGCCAATCATACACAAATCTACTTCACAGTCTCTTCCGCTCCTCTGCCTGCACTTCGTCGAGATCTGGATGTCCAGAAACTCCCTGAAGCTTAATCCCACCAAGACCGATTTTATATTATTTTCCAACAACAACACGCAAGAAATAGTACGAACCTTGCTCAATGACATGAACCGTGACCACTTCAAACCCAGTGTTCCATCCAATGCTAAATCATTTGGATTAGCCATTGATACCAACCTCACACATAGGGAATATATTGCCAAGAAATTGAAGATGACCTAGTACCAGTTCGCACTGCTGCAAAAAGTGAGACTTTCTCCCAGGAAGCAGCTTCAGGACTGCTGTTCAAGCCATTGTACTCTCACATATGTATGGTGAAAACTCCTTTCTCCTTGGCCTCCCAAGCTCCACACTGTTCCCCTGAAAGGAATCGTGCAAGCAAGGTGTGCCCGATTTATGGCCTATAAACATACAATCACATCACCATCATCCAGATGGAACTCCACTGACTTTCGGCCAGCACCAACTTCAGAGACCGCTAAATCATTTACAAAGTCATCACAATCTGCACTCCTACCTATCTGACTGACAAACCGACCTTCTTTAGTGGCTCCCCCGTAGCCAAGTCACTATTAGATTGGAGACAAAGAAGTGTAAAACAAATTCACAGGCGCTTTCCTTCTATGCATTCATAATCCTGCTAGAAGTCAGGAAAAAAATGGAAGATGCATCTCTTAAGGAACAGTACGTCATGATGCAGTAATATTCCACAATACACTCCCTCTTAAACTGCTTTTTGCTTTTTGAATATGTACTTACCTTTGACTCTGTACAATACTTCACTGCCTTAGGCTAAATTTGCGTTAAACAAATATGACATACATTCAAGTATACATACAGAAGTTATCATTTTCAAAGAGATTTGTTAAAACTGATTGAAATAGTATTGGTGCAAAGCTATTTGTAAGACCAAACTGGTCTGGGACACTACCGTTGTCATTTGTTGTGTAAAAATCAGCAGATTTCTTCTCTCTTTTTTAATACATGTTGTAAACTTAGGGCTTTTACCTGTGATTGCTCATTACTTATATTTTAGGTTTGCCTACATTCCTGCAAATATATTAGCAGACCTAGCTTGAAGAGCAGCTGTTGTGCATGGCGTTTTGAAGCCCCGGTGTGTACACGCTCTTTCCCCTAGCAACAAGTTCATTTTAGTAGCCATTTGGTGTAGTCTTGTTACCGATTATGGCTATCTGTGATAGCTCAGTAAGGCAGCGGACTACAGTGGTCTTTATTTAACACCAGTCCCGCCAAGAAGATGAGTGATACTAGAGCTGTTACCAGAAGATGCTAAATAGAAAAAAATATAATTTTTTTAATCATTCCTTCTGATAATTAGTCTTTAACATTAGAAAACATAGCTCAAACGGCTATTCACACACAAATATCAAATTTCCGGACCGTAGATAGCGTATACAGGTAATTGATGGCAAGTATTTTGGCCCATATTCACTTACACTTTGTGTCAGGTTTGTGTAGCTTTTGATATCTACTTCCCAAGGCAAATCAGGATTTGCATTGGAAAGTTGGCCAAAGTAAATCAAAGTAGAGCTATGCCGTAAAGTGTGATACTTTGTGTCAAAGGGGCATTCTATGGGTGGTATATAGGCGTTATCCATGTGTTTTGCTGCAAATCCCTATCTACTAACATTGATATACCTGTTTATGCATCAAAACCTTACGCCTTCTCGAGGCAGGCGTAACAGAGAAAAAATGTTTTGAATTCTCCACAGTTTCCAACTTGACAGAACGCGCATACTCTTCATCTCCCATGATTTGAGACATTCATCAAGCTGTTTTAATGCACAGCTATTTTAACCTGTGCTACCACAGACATCAAAATAATTCTTATAATGCGCCTCATTCCTGACATGCATGACAAACTAGTTCAACAGTGCCAAGACATCTGCAGAATTCTAGAAATGTATCCATCCGGGTTTGCACTGTCCTTTGGTTTCAAACTGGTTAATGTAATTGCAGCATAAACATCTTTGTTTATGCATTTATATGGTAGGAACACGCAAATTTCAGCCGAAGACACATTTACCACATAGGCTGTTATACTCTTATTGCATCCTCTCACATGCAGGTTTCATATAAATCTTTGTCCAGATCCTCAACCCCTGAACTACTATATGGGGATTTAACTTGTGAGCTGCAGATGAACAGTTCTTCACATCTTAGGTTCTCTGTACAGGGATGTTCTCAGTACTTGGATTTCAATGTCTGGTGCAGGTCCTTATAGGTCCACAACAAGCAGTGCTTAATTTGAGTCAGTGGTTGCAGGTGTGGCCACATTTTGGGACCTGTCCCATTATTTTTTTTTTTTTTTTTACAAACTTTGATCCAGAGCAACAGAGAAAGAAAACACCAGAAAGGGGAAAGAAGGAGAAAGATGGAAATACTTCGAAAACGGGAAAAAGCAGGTATGAAAATTAATCTGAAAGATTGGCATTGAGGGGCAGGGAATGACTGGTGGGGCATTGAGGAGGCATGAGGTTGAAACTATAAAGGCTTAGTATTCTGCACCCTGAACTTCGATAGTGCCCGGCTAACACTTCTGAGCAAAACTGTGGGTCTGACACATTCTTTTTCAAATTAAACAGCGACCACAAGAGCTTTCTAAACCTTTCAATATTGAGATGTTAGTGCATGGTTCAAGTCAAGCCTTACCAATGCTTAGGTACTGAAACACAGGTGTGATATCACTGTCTCCAAAATTATTTCACATCCACATTTTCACTTTCTTCTACTTCTCTCAGGCGGTTGCCTTAATACCCCTCACTTGACTCTAAATTTCACAGTTTTCCTTTCAACGTTATTGAGTTTCTGTTTCTTCAATCACTCATCTTCCATTTTATTTACATGCTTCTCTGACTCTTCTTTTCACATACTATCTCTCCATGCATCCTGTTAAGTATCTGTCGCCTATATCTCACTCCATTATACACCTTATTCTGCATACCACTCACTCTTTCTGTATTTGCTATCCTTTGATTTTCCCTCTTGGGTCCGTTCTTCCATTCTTTTTTCGCTTGCATACCCTATCATTATTGCTCTTATCCTTCCACTTTTTGTCTCATGTGTTACTTCCTCAATGTTTCTGTAGATCTCTATTGTTCTTCATTTATTTTTATGTTCTTTGCTTCTATTTCTACAGTTTTCTATTCATCCCCTTCTCTCATTAGTTTATTCCCCCTACTTTCTTTGATTTACTTTACATCACCTTTTTGTTCCATCTCCTACTTTTCTGTTTCTTCCTCCAGTAGTTCTCCCCCTGCCTTTCTTTATTCCACTCTACTCTTCTTTTCCTTTCCCCTTCCTTGTTGTTCTTTGCCCTTTCATTCTTCCCACTCCCTTTCATTCTTTCCCTATCTTCTATTGTTTCTTGTTTCATCAGCCTCTTGCTTTGCCACATCATTCCTTCTTTCTCTACTTTTAACTAGTTGTCATTCACTCCCGTCTTAGTGAGTTCTTTGCTGATCTTCATTCACTATTCCCCTAAGCCTTGTCTGTTCAGTCCCTCTAGCTGGTTGTACAGATGTAACTGTTGAAGAGGGCCCTACTAAATCAATTTTTCACTTACAACAGAATGCAAAAGCGAAGGCAACAACAGAGCAGTCTCCTCTTTAGGGAATGTATTAAGCACAGCAAACAGCAGCTCAAGTTTCACTCTTTTGCACGAAAGGTTCTGCACAGCCAGCAACGATGCAAATTTCATGTAAACACAAAATGGTTGCAACAAGGGCAGGTTTACAATATTACCTCACACAAATGCATCAGTAGTGCAAGGTTCTATTACAGACACAGTACAGATGCAGCCAGTACAGCAAGGCTGTAGCAGTACAAGAGTTCCAACAAGGAGCAGTTACAGGAGAAGCAGTGCAGGTTTACATCAAACAAAACACGAACCAGCATTGCAAGCTTTCCAGACATCAGAAGGCACAGTACAGGCTGCTCCTGCACGTTTCCTTCACAAAGAGAAAAGGCACAGCACAGGAACACCAGTGGCAGCTTTCCTGAGGCAGGGCAGAAACTGTGAAAGCCATTTGTACATATGACTGGTTTAGCCTCGAAAGTATCTTCTTTCTCTCAAAACACAGCTACAACATGGGAAACCGAAGTAAAGGCCTCCCTCAAATAATACAAGTAGAATACGGACAGCAGCAGAGGAGCTATACTTCACAAAACAGGCACAGCATAACCAGAAGGAGTGCAAGTCTCAGTCACAAAAGCAGTCGCATTAGGGTTCACTGACAATATTGTAGTAAGAAATATAGTTGAGAAAAATGTTGTGTTAAAAATATCGTTTACCACAATATTGTTCTCTTATACTTATAATAAATAGTAAGTACAAAAATATCAGAAAAAAATATCAACGACAATAATATCATCCGAAAATATACAAAAATATTGATCTTTTAATATAGAGTTTAAAGTAGTAAATGTTTAAATATGTTGATATATAAACTTAATATAATATAAATTAAAATAATGAATTCCACTAATATTTAATATATATAAATGTGTGCTTATATAAACACACAAATGTGTGTATATATACACACACACTTATACATAGATACATATATAGTGTGACAATTAAAAAACATTTATTTTACATTATATTAATTGCTGTAATATTTAAAATTCTGTACTTTATATGTATATTTACACATTTTCAAACTGATAAATGTAAAATATTAGAAAGATTAACATAAAATATTTTTTCTAATTATGTTACAATATATATAATACATACACACACATATAGTAGCAATCCCAACGATTTGACTTCCCAAACGAAGTAGGCACGGACTCCTTCAAGGTGCGTTGCAAATATTTTTATTGTTGTTTTAGTCCATTAAATTATATTGAGCACAGTGCATTGTCCATGATGCGTTTCGACCGTATTCAGACGGCCTTGATCACATGACCTGCTGCGAATGGTGGCGTCTTATTTAACCCCTTACACCCTGTGATATATAGACATAGGCAACAGACCATGATTTTCATTGTGTAACCTTGCGTCCACATTCTGTGTAGATGTTGTTACTACCACTCAATCATCAACGGAAATATATATGCAATTGAGATTACTCATTGGATTGCGATACATTTAAATTCGCCAACTTCATAAAGAGACTCATTGAATGCCATATGCATGTGCATGTTATATTCCATCTCTTTTTTTTTAAAAAAAACTGCTCACCAACCATTCATTTAAGTATATTGCTATTTAGATAAATTAATTTCTGTTGCGATTATCGATCCATTTACACCACAATAAAGTGCTAAGTGCCTTCAAAGTGCAAAAATACATAAAAAAGTGCTTATCTCGAGAAGTTTAGCAACTGTAATATATTTTAATGTTGTATATTAATGTCTACATATCCAACAAATTCAAACCATAATCTCCTGAATTACTGAAACTAAAATACATTGACGTCCTGTTATGTGACCAAATGGGTAACACTGCATCAAACTTTTAAATTCTATGCATTTTTATCTTATCCCATATCAGTTACTACGTGACCATCTTCACAGGAAGGATTATCACACATTACTGCGCTAATGCATCTTCATGGTTGGATCATCCCCCCTTAGGATTTGCCATTGTTGAATAAAGTGCTGATGCTGTTCATAAAGTGGCCCATGCAACATTCATAATTAGTATGCATTTGTATGTATTTTTATCTAATCCCATGTCAGTTCCTACACGACCATCTTCACATGCAGGAATATCCCATAGTTCTATGCTCATGCCTTTTTATAATTGGATTATCCCCCTTAAAAATTTGCCATTATTGAATAAAGTGCTAATGCTGTTTATAAAGTGGCCCATGCAGGGTTCATAATTTGTCACATAATAAACTCCAGGACTGTCCCATAAATTTGTACTTCAATTATAATAATAGTGCTAATGTTTGTAGACTGGGCTTAGATTCTCCATCATGATTATGATTGAGTTTATCTTGTGTTGAAGCTAGCGCTCCAATTTTTAAAGTGACTTGTGCAATGAAGAAAATATACAAAAGGATACGTATTTACATTTGATCATCATTAATGCGAACTCGTAGAGTCCCAGTTAGTTTCTCCATGATGCAATCAGCTAAATATTGAATTAAACTTCCCAACAATCAAATACATTGATTACAAATCTGCTGTTATAAAAGTGTAGCGATTGTATAAGATGCAACGTTATAAAAAGTTGTGTAAATCCTCACTCATATTGAGCCCGTTTGGTATTTTGGAGTCCAACTCTAATATTAATCTGGATTCTGGCTGTCTTAACAATTTTTCCCATGTTGCCTCCTCTTCTCAAAACCGGCAGTGCTCCTATCACATAATACTTGAGATCACTCAAATTGTTATCATGAACCAGTTTGAAATGCCGTGCAATGGGATACGTGGGGTCAGAGTTTACAATCGCCCGGAGGTGTTGCAGTATTCTACTGTGTACCTTCAGTTTAGTACTGCCCACGTACTTTAAACCACATGAGCATTCTTAAAACATAAGCTGTGAACTCTGTTCTACACGTGTAGTGACCCTTGATGTCAATTTGTTTTTTGCTAAAAGCTGGCTTAGAATTAGTTTTGTTGACTCCAAATTTACATGCTCTACATGATTTACACTTAAAAGATCCTTCCTTTGGGGATAACCAGTTAGATTTCAATTCCAATTCAGGGCTGCTACTAACCAGAGAGTCCCTCATAGAAGGGGCTCGTCTGAAGGTCATAGTTGGTTTTTCAGGAAGAACTTGCCCCAATGTGATGTCTGTAAGAATATATATATATATATATATATATATATATATATATATATATATATATATATATATATATATATATATACATACACAATAAAACCATAAAAAATATAATTCAATAAGAAAAAGTATTTAAATTATTGCAAATATATTTAAAAAATTCCAAATTCCAAAATACATTTACTAAAATTACTATCACCATTAAAATACATTTAAAAGTTAAAAAAAAATATATATATATATATATATGTATATATATATATATAAAAAACATTTAAAGCTATAAAATCTATTTAACCAATATTATGAAAACTATCGGAGTCTAAGAATATTAAATATACTATTCCCACTTTAGCTTATGTGTTGGACTTTGAAGAGGTTAGATTAAATATCCATATTCCAGTCACTGCAATACTAGGGAAAGCGTTGGACTTCGGAGGGGTTAAATTTTCTATTCCCACTCCATACAGTGCAACAGTAGGGAAAGTGTTGGACTTAGGAGGGGTAAAATCTACTATTCCCACTCCAGTCTGTGGAACAGTAGGGAAAAGCGTTGGATTTCGGATGGGTTAAATTTAATATTCCCACTCCAAAAAGTAAAACAGTGGGGAAAGTGTTTGACTTCAGTGGGTTAATTTTACTATTCCTACTGCAGTTTAAGCAAGAGTAGGGAAAGTACTTCAAAAACATTACATATACGAGTAAACCCATGAACGTAGAAAAAAATGAACTAGTAACATAGAAAATTATTAATTAGCATGAAATATATGTATGTATTGAATACTATAAACAATAATTTTTCATATGTATTCAGACGGACTAAACTAAATATAATGTAAACAATGTTGTTCACTAAGGTTGTGCACATTCTTAATAACATTTAACACATGGTACCTTCAATTATCTAGCTTAAACTAAAGGATATGCGTAGAAATGTTTTACTGAATGAGACTGGCAATTTGTTGCAAACTACCAGCAAGAGATTTCCTTGGTGGGTAAATGAAGGGATCCTCATTGAGAAATGTCTAAGTAGAAATGTTGAGGTCTTAACTTAGCAGATAAGATATATTTGTGATTTGTAATGATTATAAAAACATATGTACTAGTAAAATCTAACACCCCAAAGCTACAAAAGTGAAATTATAGTAACACATTTCAGCTACTATCAATTGACATTTGTTGCAAGGCAATGAGCCTTGTAGTTCCAAGGAAAGCTGTCATATCTCTGACAGCATTAAACAAGCTTAAATAAAAGGGAATGCACTGCCAGTTATCATAACGGTATGAAGACAATAAATGCTTTAACTACTTAGTTACTGGCTTTCAGGATACTTTGGAGGCAATACAGTACAAGATCAATTAATCAGCCATGTACAATGTTGTAATCAATGAACCAATGAATTTCAGATGTCATCAGTGATGTCATCAATGTCACAGAACATATCATGAGTAATATAATATGTTAGATCGTATGTAGTGCATGGCAATGGCGTGAGTTATAGTTACTTCTGTTAACTATAACTGCTGAATTTCAGTGTTTTTTCTGAATTTAAAATGTTATGCTTAAACTGACATTTTCACCTAACTAGAACATCACTTTAACCGTTCAGAGTTTCTTTTTAATGTATAGTATTATTTTATTACCATATGTAACTATGCCAACCCCCTCCTAAGAATGGCCTTTGGTCGTGAGTGGCAGGGAGTTGGCTACAGGCCCTAGCCTGTGGCCAGGTCCTGCGGCAAATACCCCGTGGGTGGCCGAAACTTTCAAGGAAGGAGCTGACATGGATGAACGCTTGTTAGGGAGAGTTTCATGAAAATTTGTCAAATGGTGCCAATGTTATTAGCGAATAAAAAAAATATATGTATATACACACACAATACATGGGATTCTGAAATCCCTGTATAAAAACCTGCCTCTAATTTACTTATAATAGAGGAATTGTCACGCATCCAGTTTTGTATAATAAAGAAATGGCATCAGAACTCAACTGTAATCTCTTATTACAGCTGAGTTTGGATGTCACAATGCTGTTGCGAGAGCCAGCATCCCAGGGGAAAGGTCAGGTCACAGGGAATAATTAAAGCAGAGGTTTAAGGAACAAATGAAACATTGCTTTTTTTCTTCAGCTCAGTTTTTCTAGCTGTATAGTGACTAGCAGAAAGAAGATATTTACAGCAAAAAAAATTTTTGCACTCATAAGGTAAGTATAGAAAAGTTAGAACGGTTACAATATTGTATATTTTATACATTCCGAGATCCTGCACCATTTTTTTCTTCTTAAACTGACTTGTATTAAACTGATTCTAGTATCTTTTGCAACAAATATCTAAAAGCTTTTTTTGATGAGTTTTATTTTCTACTATAATTCATCCCCTAAAGTAACTATAACTCTGCACCTCCACCATGCACAGTGTTATCATCAATGATGTAATTTCAGATGTTACAGTGAAATTATCAACGATGTCCTAGAACATGTCATGAGTGATGTAATAATGGGAAGTAATTAGCAGTGCATGGTGGGGGAGTGCGTTATAGTAACATTAGGGCATGAGTTGTAGTTACTTGAGGTAACTAAAACTAATTTCACTGGTTTTATTAGTTTAAAATGGTGTCTTACCTTACATTTTCACCTAACTATAACGTCCCATTAATCTTTGTTTTTTCAATGAATTTGAGTTTCTTTTTTTTTTAAATTCAAAGTAAGATATTATTACCATACCTAACAATAACATGACTTTAATCTTTGTTTTTTTTCAGTGATTTGTTTTTTTAACATAAGGCAATATTTTATTACCATAAGTGAGCCAACCCCTCACTGAGAACAACCTTTGCAGCCAGACCTTGCGTCTAATCCTTGTAAGCAGTGAACCCCATGCTGAGCATAGCCCACTCAGTGTAGAGTTGGCCACAGGGCCAACCCTGTGGCCAGGCCCTACATCCAACCCACCACTGTCAGCCAACCCAGTTAATCCCACACCGTGCACGGCCTTTGGCTGTTCTCTGTGTGGGGTTGGCTGCAGAGCTTAGCCTGGAGCCAGGCCTTTCACCCCACCTGCTGCTGGTGGGGGTTGGGAGGTTGGGCACAGGGGCTGGCACCGGGCGCACACAGCTGACACTGATGTTTCAATATAAAAGGTGCTATTTTAAGTAAAGTAGACCTACTGACTTTGTCAAAGGTCAGAACACAAAATATAAAAAAATGCACCTATTGGCTTTATGAAGGGTTCAGCATATTAAAAAACAAAGCACACCTATTGTCTTTGTCCAATAATCACCAACAATTATAATCAAATGTATATTTCAATAATTCACACAGTGCACTGTTTAATAAAAGTGAATGTCATAAAAAGAGTTAAATATAGCATTATTTCAAAATAACATCAACATGTCTTTGAGTCTTTTTTTAACATTTTCAAGCTACAAAGTGCAGCCATAGAACCAACCACAAGGGGGGCTCAGCTCTCCAGCTGAGAAGCATAGAGCTCCAGCTAGGAGTGCTTTAACAAAATATGGTAAGCTCTCTTGGGGTCATGAATTTAATGACCCAGAAGATTTTTTTTTTTTTTTAAACTTTATTTACCATTTTAGTACATTATATCGAAACAAACATGAGTGCTCACTGTCTTATCCGCACCAGCATAACAATGGAAAATTGGTGACAAAAGTTAAAGCCAAGACCTCAAGAAGCCAGAGAGAAAACATAAAAAATTCAAATTTTAACATTCGTGATGTCAGTCCCGGTGGTCCGCCCATCTCACATACTGAAAGTGTCAGTCCCCATCAACCCACCCCCAGCCCCGCCCACAGAAGAACATCCTTAGCCACAGAAATACAATCAACAATTGAAACATTTGCATTATACCGAAGGACATCACCAACTGTACAATAATACACAACAAAACAATCACCCCACCCCGGTAGGGACTATTCCCTGTTCGAGCTGTGAGTCAGACACTTGGTTTTCAGCCACAACATAACTCCTGAACGGCCCTCAGATGTCTTTGGGGCGGGAGAAACGAGGTAACGTGCTTGAATAAACTTCACTGTTAGTGTTGCAGAATGCCAAACTATTTAACCAGCCTTGTAAGGTGGGAGAAGTCTTACGGACCCAATGAATGGCGATTTCCCTTTTGGCTAGCAGAAAACCAAGGGAGACAAACTTCCGAATGCCTTTGGGAAAATTCACCGCATATCCTAGCAGGCTATTTCCGGCGTGGGGACCAGGGCCAGTTCAGTCATTTCTCCCATTGCTTTATGTACCGCCTCCCAATATGATTGTATTTTATGACAAGACCAGGTGAGATGGGCAAAATCAGCGTGCAGAGCACCACACTTTCGACAGGTATGGGGTCTGGTCGGATCCAGTCTGTGAGATTTTGCAGGGGTGATGTACACTCTACGTAAAAATTTAAAGTGGAGTAATTTGTGTCGACTATTTAAAGAGACTGCTTTCGTAACTACACAGCACTCGTCCCACTGCTCGTCCAAAATGGGGCGTCCTAAGTCTTCCTCCCAGGCTTTACGGATCTTATCGTCAGTGACCGGAACAATGGCAGCGCATGCTTTTTACAGTCTAGAGATGAGATGTACCCCCCCGACTCTCAATAATGATGGAAAGAGGAGTGAACGAGGCCGGCTCAATGGGGAAACTGGGCAGAGAGGCACGAAGAGCTGAACGAATTCTGCCCATAACAAAGCGATCCATAAAGGTGGCGTTGTGGAAGCGCTCTTCATCAGCCACAGAGAATACATGTCCCCCTGGGAAAAGATATCCGAATTTGATAATATCAAAGTTGGCCAGAGTGCGTTGCACCAGCCTCTCACCAGTGATCGGAAGCCAGCAAGCATTGGGGATTGGTAACGTTGATGAATATAGTGTGGGAGTACCCGTGACCCGCCGCAGCCCTTCCCAGGCCCAGCTGGTGGTAGAGATGGTCTGGATGTCATTGGGGTCTCTGGGTATGCCCTTGGGCAACCCCGCAGCTAGTGTATCAGGCAAAATAAAATCCGCCTCGGGCGAAGATATGGAGTCCTGGCATCAGGGTGAAACCAGGCGAAGGAGTAACTGCAGTGGGCCACTAAATAGTATAACTTAAAGTCGGGGACCCCAAACCCCCCTCTCTCATATGGAAGGGTCAGCACCTGTCACCGCACGCGCGCCTGCTTGCCCCCCCCAAACCAATCTGATAAGGTGAGAGCGCAATGTCAGAAAAAAACTGCTTGGCAGAGGGATGGGGATGTTATTAAAAAGATATAAAAATTTAGGGAGAACAATCATCTTGATCACTGCCACACGTTCAGCAATGGATAACGGCAGCCGCAGCCATCTCTCTATCTGTGATTCAAGGGCGCTAACTGCTTGCCCATAGTTAAGTCGGAGGATCTGGGCAGTATCCAAGTGGATATGAATGCCTAAATATTTCGTGGAGTCAGTGCACCACTCAAGGGGGAATTCACACTCACATTGTGCAGTGGTCAAGGTCAAAGGGAAGATAACCGACTTACGCCAGTTTAAATGACCCAGAAGATTTACTGTGTTTTTTTGGCTCGGAGAGGGGGCCAAGCACACCCCCTCCCCTTTTGTAAATTACTAGCCTCGGGTCACCAGGTCTTCTTCAAGGCTCACAGAGGGGGGGTGTGCACTACACTCCCCTTTTTCAAATTACGGGCCCCGGGGAATGTGGTCCCCGGGGTCTGTTTAAGGCTTGGGAGAGGGGCGCATACCCCTTTGCTCTAAAAATCAATCCAGGCCCTTGGCATGGGGTCCGCAGGGCCTGTAAAAGGCTCAAGAATGGGGGCTGCACATCCAACTCTTCTCCGTAGTATAAACAAAGCAGCCCTTGAGGATCAGGTCCCCAGGGCCTATTCAAGGCTCAATAAGGTGGGCCATATGTCCCCCTCCCCTTCTATCATTCCTATGGACCCCCCTATTTGATGCTCGGTGAGGTGGGCCACATGTCCCCCTCCCCTTCTATCATTCATATGGGCCACCATCGGGCTCTGGGCCACCCCAGGGTAGCTGTTTTTTTAGCTCAGGGGCCGGTGTTTTTTTTCTAACTTTGCTGCAGGTCCACTGCGAATTTGTGTCAAATTAAAAAAAAATATGTTTTTGGCCCGGGGGTGGGGTCCTTTTGGGACCCCATCACCAGGCCTAAGGGGGCGTGGTATACTTACCCTTTCCTCATATCTTTTTAAAGGTTTTTTTGAGGACAAGGGACTAAGTCCCCAGTCCAAAGATGGCTGCTGCCATATCGTTGGCAGATCATCCACAGTGTTAAATATACAATGTTTTTGAGGCTTAATATCTCAAAGACTGCTGAACAAATTTACACCAAATAACAAAAAGCACACTTTCTGGACCCTTTTTTTCTGCCCCGCTTGATGGATCACCCCAAAACTTTCCAGGACAGAGCTCAGCTGGATGAGTCTTTTCTTTTTTTTAAAGTTTTGTGAAGATTCGTCAAAAGGCACCAAAGTTATTAGCAAACCAAAACATGCTTTTTCTATGGAAACATGATTCTTACTATAACTACCCAAATGAATGCATCCTTATTGTTGACAAATTGATGGAACTATAATGTCCATGGTCATTCATTAATTTACTGTAGTGATTACCCAAATTGATGATAAATGACTCTGAAGGAACCCCTTCCTTGTTATAGTGTTTAAGTACCACTCAAGCATTTGGTCCTAACATACATAGGATAATTTAAGTCCAACTAGAGCAAGTCAATCAATTTACTGTCTGACTTTAGTTATTTTTTTTATATATTGATGTGTTGCATTTCATCCAACAAAATCAATATTTCATTTTAATTCAAATGAATTGACGACAGCTGACCCACAGAAGAGTCGCAGATTGATTTTGGTGCACAAATTTGATTTTCTGCAAACAAAACTCATTATTGCTATTAATCTATTTACATCTGATACCTTATGCAAGATAGGAGGATTGAAGAGTGTGTTCAGGCATGAATTTATCACAATTAGATACTATTTATTAAAGTACTTTTCAGTACTTTATTTGAAATACTAATTTTATGACCACATTCCTCATCTAACTAGTTCATCAACAGAATGACAAAACATGCTGGATTACTCACTGTCCTTTTGATGCCAACGCACTGCATGCAAATGTATCCCACAGAAGTGAAACAGGAACTCATGCTCTGAATGAGGTATGTGTCCTTGAAGTAAAGGCATGAGGTTTTTCCATCAATTATCCTGGTTCAACAGAAGTAGACAATATTTGGTTATGGTGGAGTCATCGTTATAAATGCGCTTTACAAATCATCACTACTTCAGTTTCAAATAAGCTATGCTATTGAGAACATGTACTCTTCAAAATTCACTCAAGGAGCAAGGCTTTCCAAAATGTATTAAAGCCGTTTACCCAGCTCCATTTATCCAGTCTCCTTAGTTTAATGGATCAATATACAAAAATTATTAAAATTGTAGAACAGCTAAACCATGATTTTCAAAACATTGCAATTTTTCAGACAAAAAACAGATGTAGAGGTCATTTGCCCTCAATGGAAGGTTGCCATTTATCAATCTTTAGGTTATGGTTCTGGAATACCATCCCAGATTTCATGAGTCCAAAAATTAACATGCTTCTTTATAGATTAAATCTTAAAACATATTACTTCTAAATAGCCACAAAAATAGAACAACATTTGACTGAATACTCAAAATTATGTGAATTAAAAGTAGGAATGCCATTAAAACATAAAAAGAAGTCCAAGTGTTTAGAATGGGGTCCACAAGTAAGAAGGGAATTAATGAATAAAAATGCAAGTCCATGTAAAAAGTTACATTTTCAAAAGGTCCCATTGTTGGACATTTAGCATAATCAAAGGCCCTTTAAGGGTGAACAACAAGTAAACACAATCAGCCTAAGCAAGAAAATGGGATGGATAAAGCTTTCTACCTTTGGTATAGGAGACATCTAACTATCATCTTAACAGGAGAACCAGTATCATCTTTCTCCAAAGATTGTATATAAAGTATAAAACGTTGACACCCACTTTTCATTAATGTGGCAAGTCTCAAGTCCTAATAGACTGGGTTTACTGTAGTCATGGTGTCATTGCAGATTTCTCTTTTATCTGGAAGGTACTTTTTCCTACTGCTGTCCACCTCAAAATGATTCTAGTCAGCGTAGCACAATATCAGCAGGTATGAACTTCAAAAGAGGTTTGGTGGCACGAGTCAGGGAAGAGCTACACTGTAAAAAAGCATTTCACCAGAAGGGCAGGGTTAGCACATTCATGTGTCTTTTCTCTCAGAAGTATAAATGTTGTGTTTGTCCTCTGCCTCTCTTTAGTCTTCAAATGTGAAACTACAGTGAGCAGGATAATGCAGATACTTCTCACACATGCTCATTTCCATTTAGACCTGGATTTTTCCAGATACTGGGTCACTGGAATCTATACTGTGAATGATAAATTAAAGAAAAAGTAATATCCAGTTCTTGGCATCCACTCAAAAATACACAAGTATTCTTCAATAGGTTTTTAAAGTGTAAAATAAGTTTATATTTATGACAGACTATACTCGCTTTTCACCTCTGGAGAATCTTATATGCATCACAATGGAATACTCTCCCCTGCTTGAGCTTGAATAGAGGTTTAATTGCTTCTCAGTTTGTAAGAATGTATTCATATAAGGGTCACTAAACAAAGTTTAATCAAAATTGTAGTTCAGCCAGTTCAAAAAGAATCCTTTGTATTATGCCTTTCATGACTTCCCTATCAATTTCCAATGCATTTTGAGAATACAGTCTCTTTATCAAAGAATTGTGCATGCTCAATTAGTTACTCTATAACAAAACATGTACATTGGGAACTAGTGAAAACGTGTCCATTTGAGTGCAAACAAATACATTCAAGATAAAACATTTCTAATTATGTACAACCAATTTCAGTGATCTAGAGTGAATGATTTCCCCTAGAAGCAAATGTTCTAGCCAACACCTTAATAGCTTTTAGAGTAAATGTTTTAAAATTAAAGATGTAAAAACTTTCCAAACAGCCTTTATATTACATATGATGTAGATAGTATCTCTTTCGAAATTGCTGCCAAATCTGTTCTGGCAAGCACGACCCGTTTATGCCAATAGGAGAAGTATCCTAATGTCTGCGGCATGTCTCATTTAGATAATTACACAGACTTCGGCCATGTATGAACATGTAAAGATACTCAAATTTCTATCTGATAAAAACAGAGTAGCAGTAATATTAAGAGCTTCAATAATCCCAAATAACAATAAATGCCATTAGTCTGAAAACATCAATTGAGTACCCCGATACAATTGAACCTTTCCACCATTTCAATCTCTGGTTTTTCATATTGGAGTCTACTCAAATTTTGTGGTTTCCCTTGCAATGTATTAGTATTATCTTACAAGACATATCAAACATCTATTTTATCAACATGAGCATCCTTGCCTATTCATTTTTATATGAAACCTAGAGAACTAGAAAATATAAAGAATCTATATTTTAAAAAGCACAGCATAAAACTAAATCAGTGACAAGGATGTCATTATTAGAACAGCAGATAAAGGAATAGGAAAAGGTGATAAAATTCTCAACAACATTTTATCTGTTTTCTATAAAAATCAATACAATTATTAAGGAACAGTGGAGCGATTTGGTGAATGAAATAATGTAACCCCTTTTAAAAGATCAGAAATTATTAATTGTAAACCTGAAAAAACAAGAGTATATGGGGTTATCTGGTAAGTGCAGGAGGAATGACTCCAAACAAATTCATACAAAGGAAAATCCTTAGTTTCCAATATCTGAACTGCAGTAACCTCAACTTTATAATCAAATCTGACAAGTTTACACATACATATATGAGTAAATAATTTAAGATTCAGCACTATTAAATCAGTGAAAGTAATATGTTACATACATCATAAAATGTCCAGGTAGGGAAACCACCAGAAGAGCAATTGTCCGCTTCTCAAAAGATCGCTTGAATATCACATTGATATTCCAATCAGCCCGATAGAAATACTTTTTACTGAAAATTCTTAGAGAAAATCCCAACTGAAATTCCAAATAATTTATTATCTGCCAATCTTATGAAGGGGATAGGACCTGTGCCCCACCGATATATCTCTAAAATGTTAGCATGTGCCTGTATATCTTACTGAACAATAGCGCCAATTAACTATTGCATGTTTCTATTTGTCAAGATCAAGGTTGTCTGGGAAAGTAAGATGCCATTTTTGGTAACTTAGTAAACCTGTGCCTAATGCTTTTGTGACTTAAAGTTAGTTGTTTTATCTGCCCCATCTCCAGCTTCATGTACTGTAAAAAATTATAAAAACGAATGTCTCATTTTGTAGCACCTTTACAATGCAGAAGCTAATATCAACCTATTTGGCAGCATAATAAATACAAGGGTACAAAACCTTTGCAGTTTGTTAATGGAACCTCAGCCAGGAATGTTCCATGGAATGTGACACATCAATCATAAGTGCATTCCCATCATTAGTCGCTTATTAGAACCACCATTCATAATGTTCATTAACATATTCTTGTGATGTCCCTGCAATATTCTCATCCCATACCCTAGGTCTTTTGCATTTAGATTTGCACAATATCGTTCATGTTTTCCCAGCTATAGGATGTCACCTACTGATGTGCTGCTGATTGAATATCTTTGATCAAGGAGTACTCCGTCCCCATTGATTACTGTTTTTTACGGTGTTCCAATCTTTCTTAATTCTTCAGTAACAAATGTGTCCAGGCTATTTTGTTTACTCCAAACATCTATAGCTGTATAGCAAATGATAAGTACTTCTCTGGATTTTAACCCAAGTATTACCTTCCCATGTGTTTCTGCTCCCCCTTGATGGGTCCAATCTGGAAAATTATTGGATAACAATGCTTGTAATACTTAGGTACTTCTGTAATGTTCTTTACCCCATGCGCTCCATAAGTTGTAGAAGTACCACTCTGACACTTCCAGGTTTTGATGGCGAAGAACCTTAAGTGCTTCCATTCTCTATGCCATTAATTGTACTGATTAATCTGTGTTTTTCATTATTCCTGATTTTTTTCTGAAATGGTCTTGGATATGTTGGCTTAATTCCCAATGTGTACTTCCCACAAAGACCACTTGACAGGAGTACATCACATGTATGTAAACTCCTCCAATCAACCATAATTACAATAAAGAGAAAGAGTTTGTCGAATCTAAGTCTACACATCTGTGGTGTCCCTGGTGTGTAAGAGTAAGTCCTGCAGAATGAGACTGATATGTGTGTCTACATGCTCTGAGGTCTTGTGGAGTGAGGCATACTGTTGGTGGGGTACTTGTGTATTTTGGGAAGAGTATAGAAGGCTGGTGTCCTATGATGTAACTCACTGCTAAGTACTGGTGTTCGTCTTCTTCAAAAGAGCCATGACTTCCCATAATTGTAGTTTCTGATGAAGTACTTGTAATTTGGAATGCGTGAGGGCAGAAGATGCTTCTCATTATACTCCTTAGTAAATTGCCAGGATCACTCTTAAGTTGTTTGTTCTGTAGCACTACATTGCCACTTTTGTCTCAAATTGTTTGGTAAGTACTTCTCCTTGACCTTAAAGATTTTTTCTAGGTAACAGGTATCATGCTGAAGATCACTCTGAAATAGTGCCATCTGAGGAACATCAAAAAACCTAAGGAGGTTAAAATCTGATATAGGGTAGCGATGCTGAGCCTATTGCTGGCAAAGCAATTTATAGCCATATAGATTTTGACCATGGGATTCTAAAGAATGTGACTGACAAATGGTTGTCATTGAATGGGCATTGGCTGAAGAATTACAGCTTAAGGTGACCAGACTTAATGAAAAAGTGAACATTTGGCACGTATAATGGTGAGCGAGAATGAAATGAATCACAGGAAACAGTTCATTTAATACAGCCTGTAGAAGATGCACAGGTAGGAAGTCCCTAGAGAGCAACATATTGGAGTATGAACCATCTCACAGTAAGCTGAAAAGAAACACTTGACATAAGGACTGGATAGTGTATTATTGGCATATACATGTATTTGTTTACAGATTAATTGTAATGGGGTTGTGCTTATTACCTGCGTGACTCAAAATGTTGAAATGCTGTATGTTTCTACATGAAAATGATCAATACAATTATAAAATTAATAAAAATATGATATTATGGCATACAACATGGAGTGAAGGATT
This sequence comes from Calotriton arnoldi, assembly GCA_963921515.1. Lineage (NCBI taxonomy): Eukaryota > Metazoa > Chordata > Amphibia > Caudata > Salamandridae > Calotriton > Calotriton arnoldi. Next base: position 91,821 of record CAWUFW010015832.1, on the reverse strand, counting down.
GGATGTGTAGAGAGCGGAGTGTTCCAACTTCCAGTTTGTTGGTACCGAAATAATACTGATGTTAAATAAAACTGATCAGAGTATCAACAGGCCTCCAACTGAGAAAGGAAACTGAACATTCTCTAGAACAAATCTTTACAATATGTGAGCTAAGGAATCAAGGTTAGGTCCAACCATCAACACATAGCATCATTTAAACACAGTTAAGAAATGAAGGAGTTAAGATTGATAGAGCTCAAAGTAAAGCCTGCATTTACTTTAAAAACATTTGCCATTGATGCCTTGGTATCCATATGCAATTCATTTGCCATATGAAAGATAACATCCTTTTTATGTGACTCATCTGAGCCCTTTCTTTAACCAAGGCTGTGTGGTGTTGCTTCACTGAGGCTCACGATGTGGGTAACTACCACGCATTGTAGTCTGCGTTTAGAAACATTTACCAGGGACAGGATAGTGGGATGGAGTTGAATATCGTACCGGTCGTCTGGTAGTTCACCACCTCCTAGATGAATTACTGTAGGAAAGATGTCCATTAGGCTTGTAGGTTCATCAATCTCAGTGCCAGCGGGTAAGACGCCTGGCCAACGAAAAATGCCTGGCACACGGATGCCACCTTCCCAACCTGCCATCGCCTTTCCACCTGCAGACATAATCAGTAATACAACACATTACTATGAAGTTGTGGGGGTACCAGTAAATGCATTTCCACCGTAAACACAATACCCCTTGAGTTTATTTTTAATCTTTTATTTTACTTTGTATGTAGTTCAGCAAGACCAATATGGCATCAGTGTGCTTTACTATTACCCAAACAGATGAAAGCACAAAAAAATCTCATTAACATGTGAACAACCAGAAGACTAAACAGGGAATAGAATGGCAGTGGGAATACATGTATCTGTTTGTATTACTTTGTCTTCGTTTTATGAATGGGAGGGAAGCTCAGTGCGCTTTACTGTGAACCAAGCAAATGAAGACTATATCTTAATATCGTGTACCAGGTGAACAGCAAGAAAGCCAAACAAGGAGGGAATCAAACATATCAATTTCAATTAGAGATCACAAAATTCAGCTAACATAAGAGAAACGGAGGATGAGCTTTATGGCATTACTCAGAAAAGAAGGCACATTCGGTTAATATTCCTACCTACATATAAAATGACAATTAATAGGCACATTTAATAATGAATGCTTGTCAGTTGCACAACATTAATTCTTCACGTCGGTTTTCTCTGCTAGTTACATTTGGTTTACACATTAACTCTTCACTTTTACTATTTAATATCCTAAATACATCACGTTTATGTTATTACATTTCAAAGTCCTAACACCTTATGTTAACAGTACAAAGGATTATATGCAGGTGCGTTCTACACGTGTGATTATAATGCACCCCTACAAATGATAATGAATTTTGCACTACATCAGTCGCCTCGCCTGATGACCTGTGTCATCACAATACTCTAATTCCCTGTAGAGCAGACCGGTCTAAACTGATGTTGTAGCTAGTCCCCTCTGATTGAACTCCTCTAACCACTCAAGATTCTCATAATGACTGTCCTGCAGTCTTTCCACTATTCTCTCTCTCTCTAATGCAATTCTCCAATTGCCTTGACTTGTGCCATTTGTATGCCCTTACCATACCCAACAAGATAACACAGACCACAACAATTACTATCGGCTTCAAGATATATCCAAGGATTCCCTTTCCGAAATTAGCAAACCAACTTCCAACCGTTCCAAATCCTTTTCCAATCTTAATCCAAATTCCCTCAGTTGCCAAATCATGTTTCTCATGATGTATCTCAGTGATGTTACTTATATATTTCTTCAGATCTTTAATATTGCCAGGTATGCAAGTACAACCCTGTTGGACCTTCAGCATCCTACAGACTCCACCCTATTTTGCTAGTAACACATCTAAAGCAAGACGCTTCTGCATCACCATAGCCCTTATCGAAACCATCTCTCCAACTACGAGCAACAGTGGCTGGACTGTATTAACCGACAACTTATACACAATAGTAGACAACCTTCTAATCTTGAGGTCATTCAATACTACCCCCAAACTAGGTATCATCGCTCCAAATATATTTCCCACAATTTCACCAGCACTCTCTAAATCTTCCACATGATATATCTTAGGAAACACAACAGCCACATAGCAGGTACCATACCATTTGTTCGGAAGCAGAGCATACGCATTCCTTCCACATACAAAATACACGCTCGGCACCACTTGAACAGCCTCTTGCAAGAATTTCTTCGAAGAAACATCAATCAAAAATGTATGATCGCATGCAGTTTGTCCCACAAAAATGGTGTCATAACGTGTCTGTACTTGTCGAATGCAAAGCTTGCCTCGTTGTTCCCAATCTAAAGCTATAGGACCATAACTTCCCTTAGCCTTGTGAGCTACTAATTCCTCTTTGGTCCATTCAAAGGTTTCTTCCCTACTATTAAGCTTAACTGTTAATTCTCTATGTCTATCTTCTACTTGATCTACAAATTTCTTCTCTATGTCTGTTAGTGTGCAAGTTAAATCGTGTCTATGCGGGTAAGCAGTGTCTAGTGTTACTGTGGGTACAAAATACTTTCCCATTCTCTCTTCTTGCTTGTAATAATCGTATTTGTTTAGATGTTTATAGACTGGAACCTCTGAAAGTACCAAATCATAATTTGAGAAATAGTACTCACAGTGACCCTTTCCGTAAAACATACTAAGAAGAAAACTATAACTAATACCATACGCCAAGGGCAAGTGATGATACCGGATACCCTCCTCGACCGAAGCAGGCGATTGCATACACATATTACAGTCTCTCACATCCATAGTATTCACATACTCATACAGCAATTTTGCATAAGCATTCAGCATGTAATCACCTTTAGACAAGTCTACATGCAGCAAGCGACTAGTTTGCTCTGTTAAGCCTCTATCAGATCCTAGTGTATCCTCTTTTGAGGCAGTAGTGGTAGGTGTGGATGTCCCATAAACCCATCAGTCACTGTACCTCAGCTTTGTGTGCGCTCAAAATTGACTCAGTAATGACTACAGCTATCACTACGATTACCCCTACAATAAGTGTACCTATAACACATTTATGCCTACGATTCGAATTTCCAGACTCAATTTTCAAGGTGGCTCAGATTGTAGCTGCAAGAGGATCAACACACAGCCTCTTTTCTCTGCCTCTTATGTACTGACAAAAAAGTCTTTTTGAGCAGCTTTCTTTTGAAATCTTGGAAAGTTCTTTAACAGTCTTTGGCACAGTATTTACACAGCTTGGAGGACTTCCCTAGCCCTCTTTCTTCTTCTAAAGGAAAAATCCCTATTTGTATTCTTCTTCCAGTCTGGCCTAGGTTATCTTCTTTCAAGCAATTTTGTTATTTACAGTTCAAAGTTCAATTTACATCCCTTATGAGATCAGAGCCAAACTCATCAATTACTTGCTGTAACAGTTCAGCTTGGAATGCGGCAATCTCCTGAGGAGTCAGTTGATTTCCAAAGCTCGGGAATCCAATGTCTTCCAAGATCAGAGTTCATAAACCACTCAATCTTGGTGGATAAGGCACAGTGAATGACAAGATTGCATTAGCCTCTATTCCAGGAACTTTCAGCAGGATCTCGACAATCAGTATCGAAGTCTCGGACCTCTCTCTCCCCTGCATTTGCAGCTAGCTAAGTCCACTCGGGAGAGGAGTATTTCCGACACAGCACTCTTCCTCTCCTTGACCTCCTCACACTCCCTTGAGCTTATTCAGTGTCACTCTGATCAAATTCAGATGACTGACTTATTGGTGTAAGTTCTTTCTCAGATGCAAGTCTCAAGTTTCTTCTTTTCTGTCTCTCAGGCCACGATTCATTTACAACCTCTTTCTTCCTTGACTGTACACGACCAATCTCCACACCAGTCTCTTCGGCTGAGTCAGACTGTATATCACTTGCAACGTTACCGTCTCCCTCAGAGTCTATAACTGGATCTTGTGTAGCTTGACCTCTCTCAGCTCGACCTAGTGGAAATCCAGCCTCTTCAGGAACCCCCACAGCTTGGCTTGACCTCTCTGGTAATCTTGTGATCATGGTTTGAATTACTTCTGAGAGAGGAGCTGTTTCTTCAGAGGGTCCTGAGACATGTCAGGTGTGTGAGGCGTGTATCCAGTTCGACAGGCCTCCACACATCACAGCCGTATTTGTCACCATTATCACCTGATATGGTCCACGCCACCGTGAGTCAAGACAGTTCCTTCTTACGTGCTTTCGGACTAGCACCCAGTCTCCAGGGCTTAGGTCGTGACAGAGGTCTTTCGCTGTCAGCGCAGTTGTGGCTTCAACCTGGTGAGACACAGAACGAACCACATCAGCCAATCCTTTGCAGTAATCAAGGATAACATCATCTGTGATGTTTACCAATGCTGTAGACGGCACTGGGGGTAAGAACATCACTCTCCCTATGAGAATTTCATGCGGGGATAGACCAGTTCTTCTATTAGGAATGCTGTGCAAACTCATTAGAACCAAAGGCAACGTGTCAGGCCATTTCAAAGATGTCAAAGCGCACACTTTTGCCAGCCTCGCATTTAGCGTCCCATTAATCTGCTCCACAATTCTGACAGCTTCTCATGTGCTTGTCTCACCTTGTGGGCAACATCCTTCACTACAAATAACTGATTATTTGGCTCATAGGTCTCTATTCTTTCCAAAGGTAAATTCCCAAGGATAATCTCGTCTACCTCAGCATTCAACCTCACCACATCCAATAGTTTTGCCTTTACTGCAGCCTTTATCGTTCCCTGACTCTATGTACTGTTCTGACCTTCCTTACTGCTATTATGATCTCTCAACCAATTCTCTAAGTCTGTACATCTAAGACATGTTGGTTCCCGGTAGTTCCCTGACTTGCACTTTGTTCTGACGCAACACCTGCTGGTCCCCTCACTGGAGTTTCCCACATCCTTAAGTCTGAGCTAGTGTTCATCATGTGTATAGTACTGGAACCAATGCGTATTCCCGAAGGATCGTCAGTAGCTAGTAAAGGGGTAGTGAATTCTACAAGCACTAGAGATAGACCATTTCCGTCCATACTCCCTGATTTTCCCAATCCGATTCCCTCTGCCAATACAGGCTGTCACTGACTAAGGTTTACCAATGAACTCGGGTCATACACAGAGACAACAGTACCAATGGTGACTGGTACTGTAAGAGCTTCAGGTAACTGTGAAGGAGCGCTGACTCCACTTTGTTCCACACCTCCCAATGCGGACACTCCTGTCCCCTGTACTCCTGCGGATATCCTTCCCACAACTCCTGTACTAGTACCTGTCTGGGATGCTGAGACACACTCCATGTTCCCTGTATTTGCCAATTCTCGCCTTTCCTCCTCTGAGTGTGAATTGGAAGTTGGAGAACGCTCCGATAACCTATCCAACAAGCTGTCGTACGTATCACTCCCATCATTTCTATTTTCCCCTCCATTCCTATTCTGAGAATCTCCCTCTGTTACCAGCATTGGTTGCAACCTTTCTCCTTCAATGGTGTCCACTCTCCATCTCTTAAGCTGTGCGTTCCATCGTACTTCGTGACATGCCCTCAAAGCTTTCTTCATCTTACCTTGGTATCTTTCCCTGTTCTTTACATGTGCTGCCTGCATCCCTACATCTAGCGCCTCAAACTGTGTTGGTCTAGGCAAAGGTTGCTGCGCAAACATCACTCCTCTCAACCAGTGTAACATGTCCAATCAAAATGAACCATAGCACGGAAATGCCAATTCCCCCTCTTTCTCAGTGATTTTGTGCCAATTTTGAAGCCAAATTATAGTATGGAGTCCTACTTTTGTTGCCATATAATGTGCTGGAGTATCCTTAGGTGGCGCTTCTTTGCCCGCTCGAGTAACGACTCCCTTATCACCCCTGAACAGATCCAGCAATACCCTAAAACATGGCATTATTTAATCACAAGTTAGTCAAATTTTACGACTAACAAGATTTTCCCAACCACAACTTTCTGATGACTACCAACTAATCCCAGCACGGCGTTAGACCAACCGACCTATCGCAGCGTGACACACTGTGATGTCACCTTTACTCCTTGCAGCGACTCACCCTCCTTCATAATTTCTCCATACACATTCACTCACACAATCATCTTAAACTCCGTATTTGTCTGTCATCTAAAAGATCGATAGAAGTCAGTCATCCATGAACATTCACACACGGCAACCCTCGACTTGCACTGGTCACCCGAATCAGTATAGTTCACCTCTGTACACAAGGTTTACCAAACGATTCCCATTTGTCCCATTCACACAAAGTTCCCTGTCTTAGGTGGAACTGTCAATGACGTTTCACGACAACTGCTCAATTCTTCGGTCAGACAATCACAATAACTCGGTGTCTTCTACACCATTTAATATATCGCGGGCTCTATTTTGGGGCTCTGAGGTTCTAGATCTCTTTCTAGAATAATTCTGGATTCTCCCCTCGCTTCATGTGAGAACTATTCTCTGCTACCAACTGAAAGGGCTGGGCCCTTACATTCTAGAGTCAGAGGTCAACGGTTCTTTTTCTCAGCATGAAAGCGTGGAGGGGAGAGAAATCATTAGCAATGTCAATCAATTCAAACAATTTCTCTAGGCACGTAAAAACCACAGTCCACTAAATAAGATTAGTTAATTTATTACAAAGCCAAAAATAACTGAACATAAAGACACCTCAAGACGAGGGTGTAGAAATACATGGGAATCAACATAAAGCCAAATCTGCAAATAAAGTTGAGTTGGTGCAACATTTAACTCAAGAAATAGAATGCAGAGGCTAAAAAAAGCATGTGTCCAATTTCCCTGCATCAAGGGTTGGTGAAAATAAAGCATTAATCTATCCCTATACTAATGCTAACATGACATCGCTATTTAAGCATTCTTCGGGGTAGGATAGAGAACAGGTGTCAGCATGTGGAGTCTTCTTTAGAAGTCTCTCCACACCAGTGGTTCAGGTAGCATGGAACTATTGTGATAGAGCTCGTTCTGAGATGCTCTCTCTCCAAAGGCAGAGAAGAAGTGGGTCTTTCCCTACTTGCAACGTTACAATATTACAGGTATCTTCCCAGGATTCCTTTTTGGTCACGCCATCCACTCAGACCACGTTCTCATAGGTAGTTTTCCACAGGATGGCGATGTTCCTAAACAGCAACAAGAGGACCTTGGTTCCCAGGCCTTCTCCAGTGTGAAAATACAACAGTTCCCTTTATCGGCATTAACTCCCAATGTATCCTCTTCTTTCCTTGCCTAACTCCTAAAACAAAAACATTATTGCAGCAAACAAGGGCGCTTCTTTCACCTGCAACACAAATGTGAGAAGGTACAAAATCCACAGCACACATTAAAATCAAACCGTTAATTCTCAAGTGAGAGCTTCCACAGAAATGTATTTCAGGCCTACAAAATTCAGCTAACATAACAGAAATGGAGCATGGGCTTTACGGCGTTATACAGAAAAGAAGGCACATTTGGTTAATATTCCTACCTACATATAAAATGAAGCGATTAATAGGCACATTTAATAATGAATGCTTGTCAGTTGCACAACACAAAAACTTCACGTTAGTGTTCTCTGCTAGTTACATTTGGTTTACACATTAACTCTTCACGTTTACCATTGAATATCCTAAATACATCACGTTTAGGTTATTACATTTCAAAGTCCTAACACCTTATGTTACCACGACAAAGGATTATATTAGGGTGCATTCTACACGTGTGATTGTAATGCACCCCTACAAGTGAAAATGAATTTTTTGCTACATCACACTCATCTGCTTTAATGAATGCACACATATGCAGGAAGTGACCGCTCTACAGAGCTTAACTTGGGAAGGGAAAATGGAGAAGTCTGGTTTCAAATCTTGACAGGAAGGTATGCATAGTAAGATAGAGGTAGGCTATAGGTTCTTATGTAAGGCTCAAAGTGATAGCAAACGCTAAGAAATTTCCCTAGCTCCCAACCACATGGAAGGCCTACAAGTACCAAAATACAGCAACTAAAAACCTAAACCCTGGAATGGAATCTTAAATAGGTCCTCCTTCAAATACCGCCGGAAAAGCATACAACGGAACAGCATTTTATTGGCAGATAGGATTGGATAAGATGACTAACTTGTGCCATTTGGCAGCAGGATCCAGACCACATGGCATGCAAACTTGGTATTTAGTTAGGGGTGTAGGGACCATTCCATTATATAATTTTATACAAGTAAAATGCTACTGTGCATACATTAACCAGTTATTAGCAAATCTTGAATACGGGAGAATGTGTTTCATGATATTGGTTTTATCCCAATGGCAGGGTGGGACAAGCCCTACCTGTCCCCATTGAGAGATGGCAAAACTTGATTTATTACCGATTTTCCCTGTCCTTGATCCTGGCTCGCTCAAATATCTAAATTTTAGGGACTCAAAACAACATTAATTGCATGCAGTGTTTTCGATGTGATGGATGCTATAGAATTTAGTATTCCAGTCTCAATTACTGTTAGGATATCACTGCTGAAAAGTGTTGTTATACCGAATTGGTTGTTTGCTGCTGAAGCAGTGTACTCTTGCTTCTGAAGTTATTTGAATGTTATTGCTTGAAGTATTAAAGGCAATCTCACTGCCAAAAAGCTGAACTCATCTTAAGACCAATAAAAAACTATGAAATGTATGCAAGGGATTGTTTGCATGTATTACAAAATAGACATTTGATTGAGAAAAAATATGAAAGACTGACACCCCAATACTAAATTATATGCAAGATGAAAGACTGCACATACTAGAATACTCTTGGATTCTATTGGGGGATCTAGAACTAATAAGGTACATGCAGAATCTGACTAGTCTGAGCCTTCCTACATATTTTCTAAAATTAATGCCTCATTCAGGACATTTCAATGTGGCTTTTCCACACATTTTACTCAGAATTACACAGCTTGAGGTTATAATATGTTAGGGACGCAATGGTTAGGGGAGTTAGGAGGGGAAGTCTGAGATGACAGCACAAGCCTGAAGTTTACTGATCTTCATTTGTAATGAGTAATTGCACAGGCTCAATTCACTCCTCCTTGATTTCATCTTAACCTATAAATTCCACAGGCTGGAAATGGAAGATGTTTTGTGCTCCTGATGGCACTAGAAATTAATCTAGTTAGTTCCACCACAATTGTCATGAATAAACAAAATCTAGTGTTTTGCAGAACCTTGACCTAAAGCAGTTTGCTACAAAGTCTAGGAAATTGTCATGAAATTGTATGGTTTTATGATTTCTAGACAGCTGATGGAATCTCAGTTTAGTGCAAGGCAAGCTCTAGTATAGCGAATCGCTTCACTATGATCTTAAAGCCAAGGTATTGCTCTTCATACTCTTCGAAATCCACCCAAGAGTGTTAAACATACATGATCATACACTGCATTACACCGCAACATTCATGTGTGGATTTCGCTACTATTTCTTTACCAAACCAGGAGTCTATTAATCTGTAATGCTTCCTCAGAGGTTGCATAGCTCTTTCTCCCCCTCTTGTAAATATGCATGCCCAGACTGTGTAAGGGAAGGGATTGTCAACCATCCAGTAGTTTATCCAGATGATCCAGGATCCAACCAATAAGAAAATAATCATCACAGAGATTTCCTTCACATTAAAAAGATTCATCCATTACCTAGTCTAACATTGGAGAGAGGCTATTACTATCATCTGCCAGAGATACAACATTTCTCTGAACTGCAACTGTAAGGCTAGACTCCGAATACCACAGGCCAGAGTTTCTACTCTTGTTGTTCTATATTTGTAAAAGAGAGGATTTTTAAGAGACATTCACAAACTTTTCTTGTTCAATCAAAATTTGTTCTTGGATTACTTCAAAATTACTGATTAACCATAGCTCAATCCTGGCATTAACGAGGAATGGAAATTTCTTATGCTTGATGAGCATTGATGACATTTACTAGAATATTTCAATCAGGTGGGTCACAGAAATGTTCACCGATTCATAGAAGTGGCCTTTCTTCATCAGTCCAGAAATACAGAAATAATACTTTTCACACGGCACATGTCCTAACATCTTTACAACTATTTATTGGTAGTGGTAACAAGCCATTTTGGCATGAGGACACTACTATATGCACGAGTTCATTGATGTATGATCGGTACGTTTGTCTTCTCTGTGCAGGTAATGTTGACAATTCAGGTTGGTTTTTAACACCATTAATGAATGGAACCCCTGATATGTCCATCAAGAGCCATCACAGTGGCATCAGAAAAGACTATAAGTTCAAATCTAGATATCATACAGGCTATTCAAATGTTCAGAATCATGAAGGAAATTGAGGCCAATTTTGATTCCAGACAGAAATGGAGTGGATTGCCTTCTTATCCATGCAGTGTGTCAGTAGCTGATGGTTCACTGTAGAATATCTGCCAAAACTAAAGACAGGACACCATCTTAAGTGGTTACATTTCTTAATTTGTTACTTCACATTAAGATTGCTGGCATTCATTTCTCCGTTTTGCCATGGACTACTTGATTGTATTCTCCCTTCATAGTGATTGTCTTCTTCTTGCAATAGGTCTAGTTATGTGAAATTATGTGCAAATACAAGAAAAGCATATCCATCATCTAGGGATCCATTTTAGTGTGAAATGTGTCCTTGTGTCAATTTTTGAGGTGAAAACGTATTTTGCACAATAAAAGTGTGAACTCAAGACCCTTAAACAAGGTTTTATTGTTCCAATGCCTACTGTATATGGTGCGTTCAAAATATATTTTTACAGCAAATGGCACGTAATTACACTAAGTGACTTAAATGTGTAATTTTGGGAATGCCTCATAACAAGTGTACTCAAAATTTCTGAAATGATGCAAATTTCACTGGCATTATTTAAATTTTGCCCAGTCCAAAACAAAAAATGTAGCATGTGTTTCCTGGAATGCTCATCCAACTTTTAAGCATTTCTCTGATGTTTATCTCTTCCTCTATATATTCTAGTGCTGTCATCTATGTACTTGCCTCAGTACCAGGTGCAGCGTGAGATTCCTAGTAAAGATCCATCCTTTATCTGGTAATACCTGCCTCATATATGCTCCTTCTTCCTTTTCAGAAGAACCTCTGTTTATTAAGTTCTTCTCTGCCTTGGTTTCTGAAGGGAGGCAAAACACCATTTATGTTTCTTCTTTGCCTAGGGTATTTGCCTTGCCCAGCACTTGCCCACCACACAAAGAGTTAAGCTCAAATACTTTCTTTCCCCAGTCTCATGTGAGGGCCTGTCTGTGAAGGGGTTTAGCCCAATGATTGTGTTTCACCATCCTCCTTCTGGACCAGCCCTAGTGCCTTGCACACATAGGACACCTTACTCCAGGGAACAATCTACATGGCGTCAATGCATAAAGTACTCAGTCTCCTACCAGACATCCCATCCTCTTGGATCATCTGATAAATGGCAGTACAGTGCTTCACTCCCCCCTTCATGATCTCTGTCAGCTCCTGACAACTACTGGTGAGCCCATAATGACCCACCACCAGAAGGCATCATGGCACAGTCCTGCCACTGCCTATGGAACTGCACTTGCAAAACCACTCCAGATAAGATTGCTATGGTTACCCAACAGGATGGGCTATGGTATTCCAATGTAAACATACCACAAGCAGTAATAACCCTCTCCAATGTTGCTAGAATTTGAGTCCTCTCTAGGACCATACCTGGAAATCAAGACGAGGATTACTGTCTTCTTCTCTACTACTATAATAAATGAACAAATAAAATATCAACCTTTAGTGTTTCCATTGTGGGGCCTTGAATCGTTCTCCTCATGGAAAAATTGATGTGTTGGCTTACAGAAATCACAAATATAATACCTTCGTACGCTAACACTATTATTGTTACTATGGAGATCTTTAGCAAATGGAGTGGTTTCAGCTTTCAATGTCTCCATTTGTCTTGGTCAGCAATGCAGGTCCCAACACTGCACAGCCAGGGCAAGCAAGTATCCAGCTCCGCAGATGATAAAACCCACTTTGTGAAGCAATGATAAAAAGCCAGAACTTATCATTATTATCATATATTTATAAAGAGCAGCTGAGCTCTACAAATAAGCCTGGTGTTTACATAGAGGGGAACTAGAAAAGGAACTGTGTGATACATTTCAGAAGAACCCAAATATGCAGCAGTGTTACATTTCATAAGGTAGTCCTGTGCGCAGTGAACGATAGGCCTCCTCTGCACAATAATTCAAACCATGGTATGGACTGGTGGACATTGCTTTCCATGAGGAGAAGCCTGGGACAGCTCAGGGGATTTTGTTGTTGGTTGCTGACAAATACTCTTATCTAGCTTATCAACTAAGTTTACTGAAAACCATTAAAGTGGACATTTACTCTCTAAGTCATGGCTGTGCATTCTTACCTATGTGACAGCAGCCATTAACTCTATTTTCTTTGTGAGGAGTTGCAGTCGAACACCAATCGGTGATGATGACTATTCAAGCACACATATTTCAAGGGTAGGCTTCTACTAAGACAAATTAAAACTCACTAGCTTATTGTGTTCTTAGAATGCATTGCAGAGGGATTAACTTGACTGCATTGGTAAATATCAAACATTTATGGAACAGTGGAGTAGACTGGTGAGAGTAACAAAGTGTGATCGAAACATTTCCAACAGACAGGTTAATAGGAAATCTTGAATTTCTTACAGAAGTGGAAAGAAAATTTCGTATGTAGAACTGGAATTTGTATAAAAGTTATAAAGACATCTGCAGTCAGGAGAAAAGGCACATGTAAAAGGGATGGTATAATAGAGAAAGAGAGCAGCATATTGCTGTTGCTTACAAATATCAGGTCAGCAAGTCTGATATTTGATTTTCAAAATAATACTGAATTTAGAGTATCTGCCGGGTATATTGAGGTTTTTGCCGGACACACTATATGTTGTTATTTTCTCTGAGGTAAAACTTAGTTTACTTCACATCCGGGTGCTCACCTTTCCTGCCTCGCAGAATCAATTTACCCCTTTATTGAAAATGGGATCATGGCAGACTGCAGCAATTTTCAAAAATGTAAAAGTCCTCTTAAGTTTATTTACATTCATTACTATCTTCCTAAACAAGTGTAAATGACCTGATACCACTGGAATATCAGATAAAAAACATGATGGTGCTAAACCAACCTGGCCTAAACATTAACATCCAAAATATTGTGAAGGTAGGTATATGGGTATGTGCAGATGCACTATTCTTAACTGCAGATGTATGCCCCATAACACTATATATATCTTGAAGGTACATAAATGTGTATCGAAGAATAATACATCTATCCATGGGTATATGCACATACCATCAAGATAATTAGCTTCTTGATATTTAGGCCACAATATTCTGGCACCTCAATTTTTTTTTTTAAATCCGTTTATTGTCATTTTTTGCTTAATTAACAGATACATAGCCTTCAGACATATCTCACATATGCATTACATCTCCATTATATGCTTCAGTGTGTAATCAATAATACAATGCATGTTATCTGAGAAATACAAAGGGTTGTTCGTACAAGAGAATGGCTTCCCAATGGGTACTACCATGGCATATGCATCTAATGTTAAGCATGACTTTACACAAATCTTCTATGGACTCAGTTTGTGTTACCATGCAAACCTGAACTGTGGAGCTGGGTATGAACCTAATGAGGACAAAGTAAGATGAAGGAAGGGAGGGAATAACGTGAGTGAAATGCTGCTAGACCCTATCCATCCCGCGTCTTCCCATGCAAATGTATCATGCCTAACGTGGCTCTCGTGTTCGGACCAGTCCCAGGAGTGACCCAAATGAAAAAATGTCACGTCTGTACCTTCATTGGGGAGCAATCAGGATGGTCCATCCACCCGCAACCCCGCCTCTGTGGTGTCGACTCTCTCTGGCGAAGAGCCCCACTGACCTATCCGACTGCAGCAGCTCTGATAGAATGGTCTCCCATTCCGTGGCCAGGGAGAACCTGCAGAGTCCCAACAGATCCTCCCTGCGCAGGGCAACACTTTCCTCCCTGGCCCAGTTGAGCAAGGAGCGGTGCCACGCCACTGCCTGTGGAAGACCAGATGCCTTCCAGTGTTTGGTGATGAGGCGCTTGGCGACGGCTAGGCCCAGGTCTATGTAGCGGGTAGTGGCTCTGTGCTTCCTCCCCCTCCCAAACAGATGAAGGATGTAAGCCTCCCAGCTAAGAGGTATGTCTCGCCCTGTGCAGTAGGATAGAATATTGGCTACCTCGCTCCAGTATGTAGCAAGTTTCGAACACTGCCATAGCATGTGCAAAATGTCTGCATCAGCTGAGTGACACCTGGGGCAGGCTGAGTCTGCGCGACTGAAGTATTTGTTAATTTTGTCAGGGGTAAGGTATGCCCGGTGGAGTATGAAGAACTGTATTTGAACAAAACGCTGGTTACGAGGTACGCAGAAGGGGCCCTCCAGGACAGCCGTCCATTCTAGTTCGGAAAAGACACGCCCCAGGTCCTCCTCCCAGTGTACCCACATAGGGCTTAGAGAAATGGCAGTATGTTGGCAGAGTGATGCTGTGAACCATCTGACCAGGTGGCCCCCATCTCCCATGATATGTAGATATTGGATTGTGTGATGTACCGGAGGCTCTGTGGCTAGCACACCCCACCTGACAGATAGGGAGACTTTAAGTGTGTGGTGTAGGAGGAAGCTCCAGGGGTGAAGACCCTCCTCTTCTTCCAGCTCAGCATGAGGGATCAGAGTTCCATCACGAAACAGATCTCTAGTGTCTTGAATACCAGCTGTGTCCCAGTCTCGCAGCTCCGCAGCCGTAGTGACACGCGAGCCCCTGGGGGTACCTTGTAGGGGTATGGAAGGGCATAAGGTTTTAAAACACGGGTAATGAACAGACACCTGCGGAAACACTTGTAAGCTACCGAAAGCAGCAGGGAGTCCATGTGTTTGGGTCGCGTGCACGGATGGAACATGTGTAGGAGGGAGGGGTGTGATAAAGGAGGGAGAGTAGTGGCCGTATCCCCGAGATAATGAGAGGCCAACCATTTGGCAATCCACTGCACCTGCGCAGCTAAATAATAGTGCTCAAAATTATTGGCAGCAAGGCCGCCTTGTCCGGTAGGTAAATAGAGCTTCTTAATGGAGACCCTATGTCTGGATGCCCCCCAAATGAAATCTCTAACTTTGCTTTCCAACTTACCAAAAAAGGCAGGAGATAGGTCAAGGGGCAAATTTGTAAAATAATAAAGGAGCCGAGGCAAGATCACCATCTTTGCAAGCATAATTCTGCCTGAGATGGATAGCGGCAGAGTCCTCCAGAAGGAGATCTGGGATCGGATAGCACTCACCACCCTGGTAACGTTGCCTTCGAGCAGGTCTACTTTATTGCGGTATATGTGGACCCCTAGGTAACGGAAAGTGCCAACACACCATGTTACCGGTTTGCTGTTTAGTGAGTAGCTCAGGTCGGGGGTGCTCACGGTAAAAGGGAACAGTATCGATTTCGAAGCATTAACGCGCAGGCCCAATACCGCAGCGAATTCTGACAGTATCAGAGCCAAAGAAGGGGGGATAGCATGCAGGTCTCTGACATGTAGCAGTATGTCATCGGCATACAAGGATATTGTGTGGGTGCCATCCCCCAGAGGGATCCCCATGTCTACCCCGGCCCGGACGGTCGCTGCCAAAGGCTCCACCGCTAAAGAAAAGAGCAGGGGGGACAGCAGGCATCCCTGCCTAGTCCTGCGTCCTACTGCAATGGCCTCCAAGATGTAGGGGCCTGTTTTGACTCGGACAGTTGGGCGTCTATATAATAGCCGGACTAGTCCTATAAAGCAAGGTACAATGCCAAATTTAGTTAAGGCAGCAAACAGGTTGTCCCATTCGAGAGAATCGAATGCCCACTCAAGGTCCAATACCAGGCAGCCTGAGCGCGGCCAATCGGATGGGGTATACTCAGCAACACAGAAGTAGCGACGAAGGTTAAGGGAGGTGCTGCGAGCCGGGACAAACCAGATCTGATCCGTATGGACCAATGTAGGGGTGCAGGGCCCCAGTCTGTTAGCCAGGATTTTTGCCAATATTTTATAATCGGTATTTAAGATCGCTAGGGGTCTGTAGGAACTCAGGGATGTGGGCTCCTTCCCTGGTTTCAGCAGAGGGCCCAAGTGTGCGCTACATAGAGAAGGCGGGAGCGCTTAGCCCTCGATCGCGGAGGTAAAGAGTGCATGCAAGCGAGGCGCTAGTGTGTCAGCATATGTCTTAAAGAACTCGGCGGGGAGCCTGTCTGGCCCCGGCATATTTCCAGATGGAAGAGATGACAGCGCATCCCATACCTCGTCCAATGTGACAGGGGAGTCCAATGCCAGGTGGTGGTCAACACGGGTAGATCGATCACATCTAAGGCAGCACTAATTTGCTGGGGAGTCCCTTGCGCTCGAGATGCATGGAGGGAAGCATAGTGATGAGTCATGGCTGTGTGCACTTCTAATTGCGTGTTTCGCATGAGCCCCAAGTCATCTTGTATGGTGTGTATAGGACTGCGGGGACGTTCCTGACGAACAAAGTAAGCAAGCAGCTTGCCTGTCTTATCTGCTGTGGCATGGGTACGCGCAGAGTGAGCTGAGAAATCATGGCATCTCAGTTGTTCCAAAAGCGTGAGTCGCTCGGTTTGCATGGCTGCGAGCTTCGCCCTAGCCCCAGGTTGGGTAACCGAGAGGGATTCCTGCCGGAGGAGATTCCTTTCGAGGGTACTCAGGGTGGCGTCCATCTGCCTACGCTTCTGACCTACAACTGTAAATCATAAAAGCTGTCTCCTGATCCCCATGAGCAACCAGTAACTGCAATACGTATTGAACAGCCATAGTTCTTTGTCAGCCTCTTTATTTCTTAGCATGGTCAATAAAACATTTGCTGAGGTTTCTAGTATTCCTCAAGGGTGGAATACCATGGCAGAGGGAGAGCTTGGAGGTCAGCTGGAAGTGAGCAAGGCAAATGAGGAAAAAAATAAATAAAACATCTGCTATCTTCTGTAACATTTGTAAATTATGACTGAGTGAAAAGTTATTTGTTTGAACTGTGCCTCACAAAAATACATTCAAATAATATACATTAATATTTTCTTGTGTGATTCTATGATTGGATGTGTATCTCAAATTTTTACAGAGATTTCTTTTCCTATGAGTGTGTCCTTTGAGCTTCTGAGAGGGAGCTGCAGTCGTCTCCCATTCTAAAGCAATCACTTACACTATATGTTGGTGTGTGGCTTAGAGCAATTAACAACCCTTTTTATGTCACTAGAAATGCTCACTGAAGTGGTCTTGTTTCAGTAAGGCAATCTAAATATCCTTGACAAGTACTGCAGAAATGACATTTCATTAACATTTCAGCATTTTTCATTTTAGAAATGACAAATGAAAGAGAAGATTTTTAATCTTTTCATGGTTATCTCCATCACTAATAAGTGTGCATAATGATAACCTCTGTTAATGGCTTTGAGCTATTGTTTTTTTTTTTGTTACAAGAATGTTTCACCAGAATACCTGTTAAAGTCACCCCTCACCTTTGTATATTCCATTGCAGCCACCAACTTGAACATTTCCTTTTCTGTCCTCCAAATGCGCCCTATGGTCAGAGGCAAAGTAGACCAGCGTATTGTTCTTCAGTCCTTTTTCATCTAGAGAATTGAGAATTTTCCCTGTTTGAAAGAATGCAATTTACATGTTAGATTGAAGATGTAGCATCTGAATTCTGCATGAAATGCAAACAAATGCCTTGGAACAATTATTCATGATAACCAATGGAATGAATCATCTTAAGTAACTTGCCCTCTATCGTTCTTTCAAGAGGTGTTATAGGTAAGTGCTCTACAAAGCGGTAGCAAATTGCACATCAATGTTTTGTAACCAGTAAATTATTGTGAGCCCACCTATGTGCCAATAGGTCAGTTCATTAACTAAGGGAAACGTAGTAGGTTGCAGACCAATCTGCCTAATGAATATGAATTACAGCAATTTGTGACCCACTACGATTGGCTGCAATCATAGGGATGATGGTCTGCAATGGTGATTACTTTTTGTAGTTTTTAATGAAGCCAGATTTCTTTAAAGGAAACGGGGCTGCATTTAAAAAATTAAGTTTTGTTTTCGTAAAAGTTTCAAGGAGAGTTGGTAGTGATCCCCTGAACTGCTTCCTATTCCCCCAAAACATTTACACTGCAAAAGCTGTTACTACTGTTCTTAAAAAGAAGAGGGAACCCTGCAATCTTTGCCAGAATCCTGCCTTCTGCTGCCCAGTAGAAGACCTGCACTGGAGAGTTGGGATGAGGTCTACTTCCCTGCTGCTCATAACATTTTAATGCCTAATATAGGCTGGTGCGAGGGCATTAACAGGGCCCATGGCATTGGACCACCATCACATTTACACCCCAGAGGGTGTGGCTTGGCCTACTATTAAGATCGGGGCTTCTCTGCGGCAGGCCTGCCTAGGTCAGAATCTGAACCAGGGAGCCTTGATAATGTGCTATGTGCAGTGGCATGGTTTACCTGGGCTGCTGATGCCCATCTGATTTTGTCCTAGCTCCGGATCCCATTATTGGGGGCATGTGGCCAGCCCAGCGGCCAGTCAACTGCTTGCCCACACATCCAGGTACCAGAGGGGAGTTTGGATGCAAATGGGATAAAAAAGAGATATAAAACTGCTGACCTGGTTCTCCTGGGCCCATCACACAAACCAGTCTACTTCATGTTAATGTCTAAGAAATGTCATTGGGAGAATAAATAACTTGTGACCTCTATTGTCCTCTGCTTATTCCCTGCTGGGATTGGAGGCAAGACACTGGCAGACAGGGTGTGGGAAACTGCAACAGCCTCTTGACTGACTGCCACTTACCATTCTAGTCGACTACAGGTCACCCAGGACATAGATTGCAGAGAGATGGACTTTACTGGCTTCCATTTACATTTCTTAATGATCTCCTTCCATTTATGAGGCAAAGAACCGGTGCACCAGTGGCACCTTTGACTGACCTTAACCGGAGTGTAGATCCGTTACCTGGTGTTCTTCAGATAAAAGGGCTGAGCAAGTTCACTCACTGCAAGCACAGGAACAGTGGGGAAGGGCAAATCAGATGGCCCAACACAGCAAGCCAAAATTGATATATATGCCAAGTCATCTCAGGGAAGCACTCAGCAGGTTGAAATGGTCGTAGATGGCTCAAACTATCAATGCCTCAGCAAATGCTATCCTGAAAGTTTTCTAATACCCGTGCCTCCCTGTAGGGGAAAATTGGTCAAGGGGACTTGATAGCTCTCTCCTTTGTCAGGATCTTTGTAATGTGGTAGATTGTATCACAGAAGCGAAAGCCTGCATTTTACTAACAGAAGACACTGTCACTACACTACAGTATAAAGTGACACCATCAGTCTCATCTTCTACAACACCAAGTGCCTAGAAGAGAGAAATGAAGATTTGGAGGGGAGAGCACATGTAACAACCTCAGAATTGCTGATAAGTCAGGGGGAGTGGAAGGATCCGGTCTGAACAATCTCTCCTCTCCTAGCTCAGGACTTGGGTACCACCAGAAACCCCAACCCCATTCTTTATTATCAAAAATGCATGAGTCACTACTCCGGAGCCCTTCCATCCATCCAGTCACCTAGGTGAAGAATAGTGAGAATTCCCAACTTTATGGAATAAAATGCTATCTTATGTGCTTCCTGCCAAAAAGGAGGGTGATTTTACAAAACTACGCATGTCATACTATTCCCAAACTATGCAAGACTAGTCCAGCACCAATGTAGAGATGAGAAAAGATCTCCAGGGAGTGGTCCGCAAACTCAAAGCATGGACACAATAATGAAGTGATCTGGAACCCCTATGCCTTGATAGGGCAAAATCAGGGGGAAAAAAGTGTTGTCAACATACCAGAGGAACTTCACTTGGTCAATCGGAATATGAGCATCTTATATATAGAGACTGACCAGGAAGAAGGGTGTAATTCAAACCCGGAGAGCCTCCTCATCGTTAATGCAAAGAACCCTCTTACAACATAACAGCTAATTTTCTGTCTTTTACACCTTTTTCTTGATGATCCTTTATGCTGCCTGTAGTAGTGAAGGGATCAACAGGACACACTGTACTGGTTTGTATCACGTAATTTATTGGACTCAAGAGAAATGAAAGAAACGGGGCACAAAGGGAGTAAGTTCCATTCAGTCTCTCAGTGGGTTTAGCGGTTGGTGACTTGTCTCCTTTTTCCTTCAGGAAGCACCACTTCGTTCAGGTCATCCAGGACTCCCAAGTTGAGTAAAGGGGAAAAAAAAAAGAAAATAACCCGAAGAAATAGGGGATTAGAAAAAACGGGTCACTCTTTCTAAGAATTTCACCAGAGTGCCACCTTCATCAGGCAAAAAGGGGTGTTTGTGCAGGGTGGGAAGCTGTGGCTACAACGCTTGTCGTGAGGGGATTCTCTCTCTTCCCCCCTTTTTCACTCACATATGAAAATAATGTCTTTCTCTAGGAAACAGTTTTCGGCTGATATACAAAAGGGGTCTCAAAGTCCCTTGCTGATCAAGTTGACATAAAACAGCCCCAGGCCCTGTCCTGAAGCGTCTGTTTGTAGTACAAAGGTTTTTGTGAAGTCTGGGCAATGGAGGACAGGTCCTGTACAAATGCAGTTCTTTAGGGTTTTGAAACTCGTTTCGTGGATGTGACTCCACTGGGATATGCGTGAGTCTCCGTCCTACCTGCCGTGACGTTTGACGCCTGGAAACCTGTTGATAGCCTGATATTGACTATTAACAACAGTTCCGGCACATATATTTTGCATTGGAACTGATAAGGCTTGGGTTTGCAGCATATGGTTTTGGGGCTGGTGATATGATACCCATGTGACTGAATTGGGCGACCATCAATAGGCGGCAAGGCACTAATCTATATGCACGCCCTACCCCTTCATCCATTTTCTTTGATATCCTTGCTGTACATACTCTTTTAATATCGATAGCTCTGAGGAACATTGCTTCAACTTCTGACATGAAGTATTCTGGATAACTGTGACTTAGATGGGGAACGAGAGATAGGCAGTCTCTCTGGTTATTCCTTTGACTCTTCCTCTTTGTGGTGATTGATCTCTTTAAAGTTACTAGCGCCCTGAAGAAGTCCTCTAGTAGGACGAAACGCGTCGGCTGTGGCTGTATCACTGTGAAAATTTGATGCATATGATTACGTTTTTAAAAAGAGAATTTTGGAATAAAAAGAAATTTTGAATAATATTTGAATTGTATATAGATTATATTTATGTACTTTTGTATTCTATAACGAATATGTGGTGCACCTGTGCTTGTGTTTTATATATGCGTGAGGGATGTTTACCTGTAAGGAGGTCTGTGAGGGGGCTTGCTACTGTGGAGAAATGGGGATTGAACCTGAGGTAATAACCGATGAACCCTAAAAAAGAACGTATGTCTTTTTTGGTTGTGGGATTGGGGATGTTTTTAATGGCTTCGATTTTATCCATTTGTGGATGTAGGAGTCCTTCTTGTATGGTAAACCCTAGGTACTGGATTTTATTTGTGGCCAGCATTGACTTCTTAGGATTTTTGGTTAGGCCCGCTTCTTGTATTGCATCAAAGACCAAGGCCATGTGTATGACGTGATCTTCCCAGGTAGGACTGAAAATAATAATATCGTCCAGATACGCTGCTGCATGGTTTCTATGGAGCTTAAGGATTTTGTCCATAAGTCTCTGAAACGTTGCTGGGGCCCCATGTAGGCCAAAGGGGAGGACCTTGAAATGATATAAGCCAGAAGGGGTGGAGAACGTGGTCTTTTCCCTAGGTTGGGGGGTCAGAGGGATCTGCCAATACCCCTTTCTGAGGTCAAGGGTAGACATGAATTTAGCTTTCCCTAACTGTTCAACTAGTTCATCCACATGGGGCACGTATCAAATTTAGTGATTTTGTTCACCTGTCTGAAATCTATACAGAAACGCAGACTTCCGTCCGGCTTTGGTACAATGACAACTGGGGAACACCAATTGCTCTGGGATGGTTTAATGATATTTAGCTGTAGCACAGTTACTTCCTTTTCTACGGCCTCCCTACGGGCGGCTGGTATGCGGTAAGGTTTTAGCTTCACTATTTGGTCTTTCAAGGACACTATGTCGTGGTGTACGAGAGGGGTTAGACCTGGCTTAGTAGAGAAAAGGCTGGGGTACTTCTGTAACAGATTGAGGAGTTGTTGCTTCTGTAAGGGGTTTATTACTGTCCCTATACTGACTGTCATTTTCGGTTTCTTGACGGGAAAGCAAAGGAATATCTATGGGGGTAGTAGTGTTAACATGTAATATAGGTACCTGCTCTTTCTCAGGGAGGGAAGGCTCTTCCCATTTCTTCAGGGGTTGAAAGGACAAAAGCAGGTTTAGATGTCTGCATGCGGGTGAAAGCCCTTTTCTCTCGTCTTTTTTTCATGTTTGGACTTTTTCTGTTTTATGCCCTTTCCTACTCTTTCTATCTCGCTTCTACTGAAGGGGGCTTCCTGTAACCAGGATATAGTGGGACTTTTGGTGCCCTCTAAGTATCGTTCAAACCGAGGGTGATCAGTACCCATAATTATAGCTTCTGGTAAGGAAGGTACCAGTCCTACTTTCCTTAGGTGGGGGTCATTTTCCACATCTAGGAGGACCTCAGCTACTGGACAGGTTCTTGAATCACCGTGTACACAAGTGAGACACACTTGCTCGCCCTCCCTTATTTGGGATTCTGGTATTAAAGTCTGGTTTACAACAGATAAACAACATCCTGTATCTAACAGGGCCTGTTGACCCTTTCCGTTTATATACACCTTTCTTCTATACTGGCCTGAGGACTTTCCTGTGGTATATATGTGGCTCCGGGTATACCCCACCTCCATGGGTTCGGCTGCTGGTGCTTTGTGTGGACATTGTCTGGCTATATGTTCCCACTCAGAACAATGATAACATTGTGGGCCTTGGCCGCTGGGTACAGTCGGGGCTTAAAGGGGGGAAGATGGGGGTTTGTCTGAGGTTTTTCTATACGAACTGGACCTCTAGGGAATTTAAGAGCAGGGCGTGTAGGGTGGGCCTTAAACTCGGGAGAGTGATGGAAGGCACAAGCAAGTTCCACCGCTGTTACAGGTGTTAGATTGGGATGTTGTTTGACACAATTGCGAGCACTCACCGGTAAGGCCTCAAGAAATTGCTCTAAGTAGATCTTCCCTGTTACTTCCTCCATACCAGCAGTGTGAGGAGACAACCATCTATTCCCCAAGTCTCAGATCCTTTTGTAGAGAGCCCTGGGATTATCCCCTGTAACCCACCTCTCCTTCCTGAACTTGGCTCGATAATATTCTGGGTCGCACCCCAGCCTCTCTAATATCGCCTTTTTTATATCCTCATAGGCAGTAGTGCCGGCTGGGTTAATGGCCTGATAGGCGGCCTGCAACTCCCCCGACAATAATGGGGCTATATACTGACCCCATCTCTCTTGGGGCCAGGCAGCCGTAGTGGCTACCCGCTCAAAATTAATAAAAAAGTAGTCAGGGTCGTCCCCTTCTTGGTACATTTGGAGGACAGTCCCTGGGACATTTGGTCTGACCCTTGAACTAACAATAGTGTTGGTTATTCTCAAGATGGCGGTATCCTGCACTTGTTGATTAGTGGTAATTAGCTCAGCTTGTCCTTTTAGGGCCTCTAGTAAGGCTTCTTGGTCTGTTTGAGCAGTCTGTGCTTGTTGTTCCATTACTAACTGTAAATGTCTTTGTCCCTCCGCTAACTGGGATATAATCCCCTCTATAGGCATGGGCTGTGTCATGATGCTACACAGTAGGACTTGATCCCACTTCTGACACCACTGTAGTAGTGGAGGGATCAACAGGACACACTGTACTGGTTTGTATCACATAATTTATTGAACTCAAGAGAAATGAAAGAAACGGGGTACAAAGGGAGTAAGTTCCATTCAGTCTCTCAGTGAGTTTAGCTGTTGGTGACTGGTCTCCTTTTTCCTTCAGGAAGCGCCACTTCGTTCAGGTCATCCAGGACTCCCAAGTTCAGTAAAGGGAAAAAAAAAAAAAATAACCCAAAGAAACAGGGGATTAGAAAAAACGGGTCACTCTTTCTAAGAATTTCACCAGAGTGCCACCTTCACCAGGCAAAAAGGGGTGTTTGTGCAGGGTGGGAAGCTGTGGCTACAACGCTTGTCATGAGGGGATTCTCTCTCTCTCTCTCCCCACCTTTTTTTGCTCACATGCAGTCCCTCATGCACAGTTCTCTATCCCCCAAGTGCCTGCTACAGCCTGGCACTCCACCAGAAGCCCCAGGAGATTTTTATTACTTGCCTTGAAACACGACCTGTCTCATCGGCCGTGGTATGGGGAGCCAGGGTGTTCGTCTCGTCTCTCAAAATGCTGGGGCTGTCTCCTGTGCAACACAGCTGTCCGTCTTTTGCCCCCTCTGCTCCGGCATCTCTGGGACTCACAGGTTCTCCCGAAGCTCCGTAGCTCCGTCCTCAACTCCGTGGACTGTGGCAAGTAAACCTTCCTCAGAAACCGCAGTCTTCTCTTCCGGTTTTCCGTCGGCCGCCTCCTCGCCGTCTTCTGCGTTCTGCTCGTCCGTCCTCACTTCCTGGTTCTCTCTCTCTGCATTCCCGTTCTCACGCCCTTTGTTTTGTCCCTCCCATGGGCATGGCGGCTCTCCCAAGCCCGACTCCGAGAAGGCTGGAGCACTCTCTGTGGTTGAGACGCGGTATAGGCTGTCGGCCATGTTGGGATTCCGCGTCTCCTCACACTGCCACTATGCAGTCTGATCTCTGACCAATGATTATCCATTTCTGCCTATGTTATATTTGCTACCTACCCTCTTTCTGTTCTTCAACGAGATCATTGATTAAAAAATAGTCATTTTACAGCTATTCCATGTCTTAATAATAGGCCTGGGAGAAATTTAAATGATGGTGTAATTTACCTAATTTCAGGAATTTTGTGACACATATATTATGCAAAATTCCTGAATCTATGCCTCGTCATGTAATTACGTTGCATGTGTGGCAAAATCATAGCCCTGGAATGCAGGAAAATGAAAGGACAGAACGTGAGCAGCTGTTCGCAGTACATGTGATGTTAATACTGATTTTAGAGTGAAATGCATTCTTGTGTTCATAATAGATACAAGGTCACATTCAAGCTAAAATACAGCACTAGATGCCAGATTTGCATTTTGCATAATTACATGTAATTTTGCGTAATTTTCCTGAAATTTCATGTAATCATGTGATAGCAAACTATCTGAATATTGTACTGCGCCTAATTAATAGAAAGGGGTCTCTCTTCAATGTCAACTGTACGTAGGCTTAGAATATAAGTTACATGATAAGTATGTCACTCACCACCTGCCATACCATTGCTGGGATAGACTAGGTTTAGTAATATGGTTTCATGTATATACCAGTGACCTATCCTTGCCTTTTTGTTGCACAGTACTGATGCCTCCTTGAAACTAAACACTAGCTATCAAACCATTGGAAGCCTGGATAAGAATGGGTAGTCTGATACAGGGTCTAGACTGGGGTGGAGGGAAAGACAACAATATGTCATTATGAGCAGACAACCTGCTCCTATATGCCGGATACCCCAGATGGACAGGCCAGATGTTTATGGAATACCTTTGAAATTTGGTATGGTCTTGATCCTACTAGCCAAATGGTACAAGTTGGGAATCTACCCATTACAGGGAAAAGACTTAGAACTAAATTGACAAACCAGACTAGAAATAGCCCAAGAAAGCTTTTAGTACTTAGGGATGAACGATATCAAAGACCCACAATGAGTGTTGGACTTAAACCTAGTAACCCCGCTAAGGACTACCTGAGATGACCTAATCAGTGGAAACTTCCTTCCTATATTAATTGTTGGAAGAGTAGCCCTACTTAAAATGATCTGCCTCACAAACTGTTATACGTCCTGTGGAATTACCCCTTTGAAAATCCACAGTGTTTTTTCCACAAGGTGCATGGATACTCCCCTAGCTTCCTATGGGCCCACAGACACCCAGACTGGTATTTAAAAAATGTGTACAATCATGCTATGGTGGAGCATTGGTGATGGTAGACATGCCGTTTTACTACTGGGTGGCTTAGTTGACGGTGCTCAATGACTGGGTAGTCGGTCAGAGATGACCCGGCCTCATGGGTGGGGTTGGCGGAGCAAGCCATACTTTGTGCCATCGATAGACGCCAGGTGCCACTGACTCACCCCAAGCCACACAGGTGGCCTTTGATTGCTGGAGTTAGATGGATGACTTGGGACAGTCGAGTGAACGGGAGATGCTCAGGACCTGCCTGAAACATTGGGCTGTTTAAGAATACTTAGGGTAGGTGATGTTTGGGACTATGATCACGTGACACCCATCCTAGAAATAGCCAAAGAATTTGAGATAAATGAGTTCCAATTTTAGAAATATATCCAATTAAGATGTGCACTAGGGGGTAATCAAAAGGTGCTGACTGATCCCCTAAAGTACAACCTACTAAAAGAAAAAATAACACTTGGACTACTGGATGCAAGAAAATCTCACAGATGCATGGCAGTCTGGCATGTAATCCTCTTGACAAAATACTTGAAGTGAAACAAAAGGGAGACCAGATGTAGGTCAATTAGACAGCAGTGATTGGCAAGAAACTAATATGGCAACTGAAGATAAAGATTTCAGCAAAGCTCTGATTTAATTTCTATATATGCAAAAAGTATATTTTATTTCAGAGCACATTTGGAAGATGAGTAGAATTCTCTCGCTATAACATTTAGATGCCATACTGTGTAAGGGGATTTTTTCCATGTGACCCTGATATGCAGGTTGATGAAAAAATACTGGACTTCTATATCCTAAATCCTGACACAAGTCCTCCAACTACCTACGGGTCTGTCCTCCAAATCAGCACCGTAGACGATTAATAGGAAAGGAGGGTTTCCAATGGAGTGCCAGGACTCTCATTGTTCTTGGGTTTCTTTTAGCCATGTGGGTCATTGCTAAATATTGGATATGCTCCACTGTCCTCCCTGTTCATGAGTGGTACCCTGGAAAGGAAAAGGATGGCATAATGGAAAACCCATACAGCAAGCAAATGTCCGCCCCTTCAAGCATGCCAAGATTTGGGGCCCCTGGATGATTCTCTTTGGCATTGCCTTGTGAATCATCAAGGTTTTTAAGCTGAGAATTTGAGCTTTGTGTGTATTATGGGGAGTGGGTATTTTTTGGCAATTGTGCCAGCAGCCATATCAAACATGCAATCGGTGTTTTTATGCCAGAGCTTATTTACACTCACTTTCATGAAAATATCAATAGTAAGAGTTATAAAATGAGGAGGACATTATTGGATTAATCATTAAGATACTCTACACCCGTGTGGACTGAATGAATTGAGAGACTTGGAGTTTTACTTATAAATCAAAAACTCTTCAGTAAATAGATAAGAGATACTGTTGGAGGTACAATAGAGAGCATAAAGAGACTTTACACGAAATGACGAGTGGTAGGTCAGATCCTGGTTACAAAAAAGAACCGTACGAAGAAGAAAGGAACTAATTTGATCAATATAGTGCATGGCATTAGAAAATACATTGGTTTAACCAACAGGTTTGATTTACTGTTTTGTTGACTTTAAGCAAAGAAGTAGAATTTCAAGACTTGTTACAACTGAATCACCGATTTGCTATTTCGTTTTACTTACAGGCATCTTCTGATGAGAAGTCTTTACGAGAACTGAAAAGTGAAATGTTGTCCCTGATCTATATCAAGATTGGAGCCATCACAAATACTGATGGAGTAACAGAGTTTCATTCATAATGAATCAAAAGTTAACAAAGAAATTCCATTTTATAAACTCAAATCGAGCAATATAGTGCATGGCATTAGAGAATACATTGGTTTAACCAACAGGCTTGATTTATTGTTTTGTTGACTTTAAGCAAAGAAGTAGAATTTCA
The DNA here is from genome assembly GCA_963921515.1 of Calotriton arnoldi. Classification (NCBI taxonomy): domain Eukaryota; kingdom Metazoa; phylum Chordata; class Amphibia; order Caudata; family Salamandridae; genus Calotriton; species Calotriton arnoldi. Next base: position 63,793 of record CAWUFW010015832.1, on the reverse strand, counting down.
AGACTTGCTACAAATGAATCACCGATTTGCTATTTCGTTTTACTTACAGGCATCTTCTGATGAGAAGTCTTTACGAGAACTGAAAAGTGAAATGTTGTCCCTGATCTATATCGAGATTGGAGCCATCACAAATACTGATGGAGTAACAGAGTTTCATTCATAATGAAATAAAAGTTAACAAAGAAATTCCATTTTATAAACTCAAATCGAGCAATATTAAATCCAATACTTGATCAGCAACTGATAGAATAAAATCCCATGCTAAATATCTCCAAATACTTAGAGTCTTCTTTGCAGAATAGAAAATATGCATGCCTTACACCCACTAAACTGATGGGTGTTTGACATATTTGAGAGGACTCATCTACCAGTGACCTTCAAAGCATAACTATATAGTACATAAATTTGTGCGCATTTTAAAAAATAGATAGAATGAAGGTGTGCAGTACAGAAACGTTTCTCTGAACATCGTTATTTGGCATCTGGTCCAGCTGTCCCCTTACACTCTTTAAATAAAGTATTTTATAAAATTGTTCATTTAAATATTGGAACTAAGACATCAGAAATTATCAGATATAACACAACTTCTGCTTTAGAATTCACAGAAGAAGCAAATGAGATAGGTACTTCAATTCAAGAAACAGTAACCAATTCCAAAGAAACTGGGAGACCAGAAAAACATGAAAAAGGTGAAACAGTTTTTGGCAAAGAAAAACTATTGCCTGCACTCCAATACATTAATCAAATACTATGGATTAAAACGAATACTGTTTTACTTGAGAATAGGTCTGAAATTGACTTGGTGTCAATATCACAACACATTTTTTGACAAGTGGTACACAATACTGGACAAATGTAGTTTGGATGTGATGTTACTTACTATTGAACAGCTTTCAAGCACTTTGAAGAAAATTGAAGTGGCCATTTTACAACTGAAAACCACATTACAAACTCAAATTAATGAAAGCGATTAGGATAAAAGTTTGGAAGAAATCAATATTATAAAGTATTCTTGCAAGAATGAAATGCAATGAACACAAGACATTATGCATTGAAAGAGCACATACAATGATTTAAAAGAAGAAGTTAATAGCGGGGCAGTAGTATAAATGAATAAACTACAAATATCATCAGAATCAAGCAATGCAGATGATGTTCAAAGTGATGGAACAGAGCAGCTGCAACACCAGATGTATATGTAGGAAGCACTTAAAATGTTGACACAGTTATAAGACCAGTTAAATGTACAGGTAGCATACTACTCAAATATTCACAAATCCTTTCTCAAAGGCATGTTCCAAAAACATGGAAACATTGAGTGGGCACTAAAAAAAGACCTTTTTGGATTTCAGCAGAAACAGTCATATTTTAAAGCATAAACCCTCACCAAAGAGACAATAGCGCTTTGAAGGGGAAGTTTATTTGTATCAATTCATTCCAGCACAACATTAGAAAAAGAAGCCCAAGCATTTTTTTACTGCTCTCGAAAGACAACAACCAAAGCTGGGTCTAAATATAAGGAGTTTAACTCTAGTTCTCAATGTATGCCTCCAATGAGTCAAAGTTGTGGACTGATTTATAACTGCAGTGTTGAATGATCCAAGGACTGTCTATTTTGGCAAAGTAAAATATTCCAACTTGAGTAATAAAGAAAAAAGTGCCATTGAGAGGCTCAGTAAGAATCCAAAAATTGTCTCAAAAATAGCAGACAACAGCGGTGCAATTGTACTTATGCACAGGGATTTTTGAGAGAAAAATTGAAGAACACCTTTGTGGTAACAGTAAAGAAGACGTTTCTCTGAACAACTGAAACAATTTTAACAGAGCAAGCTAAAGATTATTGGACACAATCTTCAAAAATGCAACAGTTTTGATTTGGATCATTGAGATGACAAAGGGCCTGATATAAATTTTGGGGGATGGTGTAGTGTCCAACATGATGGCAGAGGACATTACCTCCGCCATGCCAAGGGCAGTTCACCCACCAAATTTAGAGAAATCTGCCCACTTTGTGGCTGTCTCTGTACACTGAAAGCAACTGCGGTTAAGAGGTTCCTTTCATTGTACTAAAAGTTTGCTGTATGGCTGCTATCAGTTTTGACAGCCATATCCAAACTATTGACATGTTTTGTCTTTGAAAACCAAACTCCCAAAGTGAGAACTTGAGAGATGATGTTGGATGCCCTCTTTCTAGAGACTATAGGTACCTTGATCTAATGTTACTTTGTTGAAAATAGCTAAACTGCCTTGAGTAAAGCTATTGAAATGGATGCCTTCAAGGTAGTTGTATGTCGTCACTGTATAGCCAATACTTGGGGCACCAGACTAGCATTGACCAGGAGCATTATGGAGACGAAAAAGAAGATTTGTGAAGCTGGAAAGCTGTTCGGTTCATCACAAGGAGCTTAGAGACATGCAGAAACTGCACTGGGAATAGATGCAGCGTCTGGAGCGTGTCGACTATAGGGTATATATGTCCCACTGACATGCAGAGGGAGATAGACTGGGGTATATATTGGCTTGGTTGTTGCAGTTGGAGATGCCTTGGTCTGTGATGGGAGCTATGAAGACACAAGGTGGATTGATGCTTAACACTCAGGTGGATATCAATGGTGCCTTTACAGATTACTATCGCTCATTCTACTTGGCTCCGCCGGAGCCAGACCCTGCTCGGTTGAGGGCTTATGTACGTTTAATTCCTCTTCCTTGCATAGACTGGCTGCAGTTCGAGGAACTAGAAGTACCCCTGCAGCTAGAAGAAATTCAGGCTTCTATGTTCTAAATGTCTTGGAATAACACACCAGGCTTTAAGGGTTCACACCGTGCAGAAAGTGTTAGATATGTACCATGCTTCTAGACACACAGACCGTCTACCGGAGCATCTGCAAGAGGCGCTCATAGTGCTCCTACCAAAGCAGGGGAGGGTTCCCATGGAGGTATACTCATACTGCCCTGTTTCGGTATTAAACACAGATTTTAAAATCCTGGGCAAGACACTGATGAATCATTTGTTCCCGATAGTCAAGAAATTGATCCACCCAGATCAAAATTAGTTTATAACGGGAAGGTGCACATTTGATAACATTCGGTTTCTTCTCTATCTGATGGGTGAAGCTGCAATGCATGCTGATAGGCATCTAGCAGTATCCCCTGACATAGAAAAAGCATTTGATACCCTTGGTTGGTCTTTCCTTATGTCAACGCTGGAGGCCACGAGGTTGGGGTCCGTAATACTCCACTGGATTCAACTACTGTTTTCTGAGATGCTGGCTAGAGTTAAAATCGGTTCAGGGATCTCAGAGCATTTCACTGTGAAAAGGAGCAAGAGGCAGGCCTGTTCCCTTGTCCCCACTTATCTTTGAGCTTACCATGGAACCTTTGATGTACTTGCTGCGCTCCAGGTGCCCGGCATGGGGTATTCTTTTGCACAAAGTCTAGTATATAATTTTGCTTTATGCCGATTATGCACTCATCTACATTTGGGAACATTATAGGGTCCTCCTGTTTCTTTCCCTTCAGTTACTGGGCTCCTGACAACCAAGGTGGGTTAATACATGCCAGGTTGGACTGGGAAAATGACACCTTCAAATATCTTGGTATTAATGTCTACATTACAGACAATAAATTGATTTATGGAAATTTGGACAAGGCCTTGTTGGCATCCTACCGGTCTATTCCCTTCTGGACTAGTCTGCTGCTATCCCCACTGGCGGTGGCAAACATTTGGGGTATAGTCAGAAAAAAGGTGGCACTCAGGGAAGTACAATGGCTTCTTTTGGAAGGAGGCCTAGAGGCTCCTGACCTTCAATTGTACTACACTGTGGCTCAATTGCAATGGCCAATGTGTTTGCTGTGTGATGAGCCCCATCCAGAGAAAATGGCTATACAACAGGTGCTACAGGGGACCCCCATCATTGATTGGCTGTTGGCTCCTGTGCATTTGCACCTGGGGTTGGGTAGGCTTGTGACCAATGCACAGGCCTGTTGGGAGAGATATATGCAGAGGTGTGGATGTGGTTTTCCATACGCCTGCAGTTGCCTTTGTGGGGGTTGCGCCGACTGAAGGACATCTCAGCAGTGCATGACTGCAGACCGTGGCTTAATGCTGAAATGAGCTACTTGGGGGACTTGTGGACGAGAGTGGTCTGCACACTTTCACAGATCTGCAGGCGCAGTATCGATTGGAGGCTATATCTGAATTACAATGCCTTAGTGTCAGTTCTGTGCTGGTTGTGAGGATCAGAGCATGCTAAGCCCAATATGTCCTTCATGCTGTGCTGTTTGTTAATGCACTGATGGGGCATAAAAGCAGTTACTGTCTTGTGCTCTGCGCTATTGGTGCAGCACCCATCTGCCAACCTGGGTGTCAAAGGCAGATGGGAGGCTGAATTGGGCCTGGGCTACCATATTGGCATATGTCAAGCAGGTGTCATGTAATCCCAGGCTGACGTTCATGCAGTTTAACTATTTACACCAAGCTTATCTTACCCCTTAGAGCATATGTGTGATGTTCCCACAGGTGTCTTCGGACTGCCCTAGATGTAATTATCCAGATGCAGTCTTTTATCATATATTTTGGTCCTGCCAGAGTTTGGCATGCGAGTAGGCAAATGTTATGGAGGTGGTAGCTGACTTGATGTCATCCATCCTGCTCCAACGCCCCAGTTGTGCTCGTTGAGTTTCCTACCTCTAACAATGAAAGTCAGGCACACACTTAGGTTTGTGGACCTGGCGTTGATCTTGTTAAAGTGGCGTATTGCAGTGAACTGCAAGAATTATATGTGTGGAAATGGCTGAGGCAGACACCCTCTCTGTGCTTGCTAAAGAGGGTGGGAGAGACCAGCCCCATGCTATATGGGACAGTTATTTTCTTAAAATAAAGGTGAAAACAGGCGACAGACCACCCTGAGGTGGGAATAGGGGCTGGCACACTGGCGATGCACTGCTGGAAAAGGCTATGGTCAACGAGTTGCAGGGCTCCTGAGGTGGTGCTCCCTTGATGGGAGTGAGCTGGGTTTGGTCACTGGGGTGTTACTGGCTCAATTCGCTAGTGAGTAGGGCGTGAGTGTTGGATGTTACTTTTGATGCCGACTTTTTCTGGTGCTGCCTGTGGCTCTGCGATAGATTACATACTTGCTGCTCCCTCTCGTTATTATTGGCTCATTGACCAGTTGTTTTACCAAAAATGCCTGTTCTTGACCTGGATTATGTTTGTTAATTGCAGTCAGGTACTCGTGTGGTTGTTCCTCATTCTTGGTGTGGTGCTTTACTGTGCATTTCAGTGTTATCTTGCAACCCTTATATTGTACGTTTCTGTATCACCCTCATGCTAACATGTTGGCACCTGCGATCTGCACATAGTTAAAATCAATAAAGAGATTTTATTTTAAATTATAGATTTAGTATTCTTAACTTCATAATATTGGAAACTGATGATGCGTACATCTTCAAGGTATGTAGAGGAGCAATATACTCAACTTAACTACACAACGTTTGGAAATATTCTGCAATGTTTATTACAGGACAATATTTTATCACTTGATATTGTAACATACAACTCAGTGGAAGTACTATCAGCCATGCGTTCTCCTTTAGCTTAACTCCCAGAGGTCTTAGCTGCTGTGTCTCAAAACTTTTGATACTGTCAACACTACATTTTAACATATATATGCACACCGGGGCAAAGCTACTCCATCTGGCTATGAACCAATTTTCTATGTATGCAAATGAAACTAATTTGATCTTTGTGTTGCTCCCATCTCTCTGAGGAACAATTTTCTTCCATGCTGTCTGACTGCCTCTCACCCACTGCTGCTTATCAACTAACTTCATGAAACTCAATCTGACAAAAAACTCCACAGACTTTACTAACTGACGTGTGTCCTTCTGGCCACAAAACATGCCCCCTCTACTAACACAGGAAACCGTGCTGCTTAACTTTGGCATTCATGTTCATCTCAGACTATCCTTAAATGCTTACTCTAGTTGAAGGTCTTAAAACAAGTTCTGTCCTTCATGAAAAGTCAACATCTTGTGATCATGATTGATGCTTCTGTCGGATTTAGATTAGATGATGGTAATGCCATGTATTGCCATCCCTGAAAAATGTTTACAACACCTGCAGTTAATTCATAAGTCTGCCAACGGCATGAACCCAGGATACTCACAACTTGAACACATTTCAACCAGACTTAAATCCTTACACTTCCTGCTGGTCGTGCCATAGGTCTTCTCAAAGCCATGGTTAATGTCAATTGAGCAATTCACATGAAGTCCCTGAATTCATGGACGCTAAATTCAATTGGTAGAGACCAAATAAAGCCTTACATTTGATCCATAAGTTTCTTTTGTGTGTTGTTAGAGACCAAGGAAAGCTCCATTTGTTGATATTATTCTTATAGCCTGCCGCAACCACATGTCTGTAGTTGCCAAATTACTTCGGGTATAGATTTTTTTCCTTTCTCTATTTCTGAAAGCCGGAATCATGATGACATTAGCATAGCAAAAATCACAAAAAAGAGACTAGGGAATGAGCCTTCTCTGACTCCCCTTTCAATATCTTAAACTCACAAAAAGAGAGAAGGACTAATAAAAACCTTTTGTTGTTGCCATTGTTAGAAAAAAGAAACATTTTCTTGTACAGCACTTTGATCAATTCTTTTTTTTAAAAGCCTACATTTTTCCGTAGTTTGCCAATTTCGTCAAATGCCTTCAGAGTAAAGAATAGTCCTTGAGTTCGTTACAATCCCCAATATGAGAGAGAAAAAAAAATGCAAATTTGCATTTTTATTTATGGTAAAAATGTTTATGAAGGATTATAGGTAGGTAGGTAGTAAATCTTTATTCGATTATGCATCATAATCATAAATGATAAAAACATTAAAAACGCATAAATACATTAAGAACACTAACACATACAAGCCACCATATTAACCTCAGATCACACATTTTAAAAGCAATTAGCAGACAGTTTAAAAGAATAACAGGGCAACCTATAGATCAAAATATAGCAATTAAGAATTCATAATTTTGTTCCAGAATAGAGCACCTTTTATATAAGGAGAGACCGCCAACATCACAGCATAATTAGGTGTAGATGCAGATGCAGATGTAAAAAGGCTGCCCGAAATTGACGAAACCCCCTGTTTTTTTAAAAGTGGTGTTAGATGCCTTTTGCACAGAAAATCAGCAAAATAAAACCAAGTGTATCAAGGTTTGAGGGGGACAACCATCACAGGGACATACTAAAAGTGAATGGGGGTCAAACTTACTCGGGGGGGGGAAACAGATTAGTGTGCGGATGGAGCCCAGGCGAAATTGTCAGCAATGATCTATCCCAAGGATGTCTAACAACTGTAAGATAGGGTTCAATACCAGAAACAGTTTTCACAAAGTCAAAGGGATCTATTAGTGTGTTTCTCAAGTGCCCTTGTTTCCCTCTCATCCTTTAGTTGATTTAAAAATCGCTCCCTGAGTAGCTTCCGATCCCTTTTTTAAGACACTGCGGCCTATTAAAAAGGTCCATGCAGTCTAGGGACAAAACAACAGTTTTAATATAATTTAACTACAGTATTTTGTGGCCATACATAAACCAGAGGCTGTCCTCAATCACTTTCCTGTTAAAGTTCAATTTCTCATCACACCACACTGAAATCCACAGTAGCAATGGGGCCAATTTAATATAATCCTCCACAAAATCCAATCCCAATTCTTCGTGGATAAAAAATATACACTATTTATGCACAGGCCCAAACGTTTTCTACAGAATCAGTCTTCTTCCTGCTGGGTACCTTACAGTTACGATCCCCCCAAACTGCAGCACCATATGTCAATACAGGGAGGCATTTCATTCTGTAGATTAGCAACAGGGGCAAAATGGGTTTACTACCTATTGAAAAAGAAAATCTAAACAAAGCACTACAGGCTTGACTATATCTAGAATTCACTGAAAAAACCATAGGTTTTAGGGACAGTTATAGTTAGTTGGACATTTCACTCGTACAAAACCATAGAAATTCCCCCGTTATAGTTAGTTCAGCTAACTATAACTCGCGCCCCCGCAATGCACTGCTGATGACGTCACATATTACATCACTCATGACATGGTCAGTGACATCACTGATGACATCACTGATGACATCTCAAATGACATCACTGATGACATCATCCAGTGACTGTGTGTTTCTGTAAAGTTTAAATATGTTTAATATATATAGGGAAACGCGTATTGAAGAATGAGTGGGTGTATAAGTGTCTGAATGGATGATTTAGTAGGTGCGTGACTAAATCTATAAGTGAGTGATTAAACATATCTTACTGAATGCATGGGTTAGTGACTAAACTGGGTGAATGTCTGTATCCGTCTGTCGCTGTGTAAGTGGCTGCAAGGGTTTGTGAATAGCTACATGAGTGTCTATATGAGTTATTGATTGGTTGTCTGAGTATCTGTATGGGTGCCTGAGTGTTTGTGTGGGTGGGGTTTGTGCGACTCTGTGCATAGATGTGTGAGTGGGTGATTCACTGGGTGGATGGTTTCAAGAGTGCATCTGTGATAGACTGTATGGGTGGGTAAGTGTGTGTAAGAGTGTGTTAGTGAGTGAATGTATGTCTCAGTGGTACATGAGTGAGTAACTACATATGTGAAAGGCAGTATATATGTGTGTTGGAGTATATAAATGGCTATAAGTGAGAGTGTGTGATTGTGAGAGTGGCTGTATGGATGAGTGTGTACTTGTATCAGTGATTGTATAAGAGTGTAAGAATGTGCTAGTATTTGTATGAGTAAGTGAGCTGGTGTGTGTATAACTGTATAGGTGAGTAAATGGGTGTGTGATTAAGTTTTTGCATGACTGACTAGGTGTGTGAGTACCTCTATGGATGAGTGGCGGTGTGTGAGTGTTTATATAGGTGTATGAGTGCATATGATAGTCCTGTACTGAGTGACTAAGTATGAGTGACTGTACGGGTGAGTGAGTGGATGTGTGTGTAGACCTAAGAATCAGTGAGTGGGTATGTAGTTTTTGGTGTTGGAGTGTATGGTTTTGAGAATGGCAGTCTGTAATTTAGAGTGGGTGTATCAAAAGTTATATTAGGGTGTGAGAAGATGCATGAAATTATCACATGGATGATGTCATCAGTGATGTCATTTGAGATGTCATCAGTGATGTCATCAGTGATGTCACTGACCATGTCATGAGTGATGTAATATGTGACGTCATCAACAGTGCATTGCGGGCGCGAGTTATAGTTAGCTGAACTAACTATAACGGGGAATTTCTATGGTTTTGTACGAGTGAAATGTCCAACTAACTATAACTGTCCCTAAAACCTATGGTTTTTTCAGTGAATTTCAAAGGTTTTTTAAATGCTAATTTCTAACTATAACGTGTCTGAAACCTATGGTTTTTTCAGTGAATTTCAAAGGTTTTTTAAATGCTAATTTCTAACTATAACGAGCCTGAAACCTATGATTTTTTAAGTGAATTTCAAAGGTTTTTTAAATGCTAGTTTCTAACTATGCCTACAGAGGTAGGACATGTGAAGGAAGAAGAAAAAACGCACAGAAAGAAGCAAAAGATGTGCAGAAAGAACCAACAGAGGAGCAGAAAGAGGCCTTGTTGCAAAATCATCCTGTGCCCACAACTTTTTCAGACGGGTACTGGTGGTAACTGACTCTGACTAACCAGAGCCAGTGCTATGCTAAAAGACACTTAGAATACAGTGAAAACACCTACATACACTAGGGAACACTATGCGTTGGGGTACCCCTGTGATTAGCATGACCTCCTCTGCAAGTCCCTAGTACATAATAGGGCAGGGGATTAAAACTACCTCTTAAAACGCGCTACAGGGCGCGTTTGCACAGTGGTGAAGGGAGGGGGGGCCTGAGGTGACATGTGTGCAAACGCACCCCGTGGCGCGTTTTAAGTTGCAGGATTAAGGCCCCTAGAATTCTGAGGGTCCCTGGGGCCCAACTAGCCCCCCAGGTACCTACAGTTAGGACCACAGAGCTGAGTTGCAGAGAGGCGTTCCGAGGCCACGCACCTTTTTTCACCTCTCTGCAACGCAACTCTGTTGTGCTTACTGAAGGTACCTGGTGGGCTAGTTGGCCCCCAGGGTCCCTCAGGATTCAAATGGAATTAATTCCCCAACTTAAAACGCACCACAGGGCATGTTTGCGCACATGTCACCTGAGGACCCGCCCCCTCCCTTCACCACTGTGCAAACGCGCCCCGTGGTGCGTTTTAAGTTGGGGGATTAGGTCACCTTGAATCCTGAGGGTCCCTGGGGCCCAACTAGCCCACTTGGTACTTCCAGTAAGCACCACAGGCCTGCGTTGCAACGCCTGTAACAAATTGTGCAGTTGTGTTTAGGTAGTGAAGAGGGTCGTGCTGGGGGTAGTGTTTTAGGGTTTAGGGTAGTGCAGTGGTGTTTGTGTAGTGTAGGGGGTCATGCTGGGGGTAGATTTAGGGTTTAGGGTAGTGCAGTGGTGTTTGGGTAGTGTAGGGAGTCGTGCTGGGGGAGTGTTTTAGGGTTTAGGGTAGTGCAGTGGTGTTTGGGTAGTGTAGGGGGTCGTGCTGGGGGTAGTGTTTTAGGGTTTAGGGTAGTGCAGTGGTGTTTGGGTAGTGTAGGGGGTCGTGCTGGGGGTAGTGATTTAGGGTAGTGCAGTGGTGTTTGGGTAGTGTAGGGGTACTGCTGGGGGTACTGTTTTAGGGTTTAGGTTAGTGCAGTGGTGTTTGGGTAGTGTAGGGGTACTGCTGGGGGTAGTGTTTTAGGGTTTAGGGTAGTGCAGTGGTGTTTGTGTAGTGTAGGGGGTAGTGTTTTAGGGTTTAGGGTAGTGCAGTGGTGTTTGTGTAGTGTAGGAGGTCGTGTTTTAGGGTTTAGGGTAGTGCAGTGGTCTTTGGGTAGTGTAGGGAGTCATGCGGGGGTAGTGTTATAGGGTTTAGGGTAGTGTAGGGGGTCATGCGGGGGTAGTGTTTTAGGGATTAGGGTAGTGCATTGGTGTTTGGGTAGTGTAGGGGGTCATGCGGGGGGTAGTGTTTTAGGGTTTACGGCAGTGCAGTGGTGTTTGGGTAGTGTAGGGGGTCGTGCTGGGGGAGTGTTTTAGGGTTTAGGGCAGTGCAGTGGTGTTCGGGTAGTGTAAGGGGTCATGCTGGGGGAGTGTTTTAGGGTTTAGGGCAGTGCAGTGGTGTTCGGGTAGTGTAGGGGGTCGTGCTGGGGGAGTGTTTGAGGGTTTAGGGCAGTGCAGTCATGTTCGGGTAGTGTAGGGGGTTGTGCTGGGGGTAGTGTTCTAGGGTTTAGGGCAGTACAGTGGTGTTTGGGCAGTGTAGGGGGTAATGCTGGGGGTGGTGTTTCAGGGTTTAGGGCAGTGCAGTGGTGTTTGGGCAGTGTAGGGGGTCGTGCAGGGGGTGGTGTTTCAGGGTTTAGGGCAGTGGTGTTCGGGCAGTGTAGGGGGTCGTGCTGGGGGTGGTGTTTCAGGGTTTGGGGCAGTGCAGTGGTGTTCGAGCAGTAAAGGGGGTCGTGCTGGGGGTGGTGTTTCAGGGTTTAGGGCAGTGCAGTGGTGTTCGGGCAGTGTAGGGGGCGGTGCAGGGGGTGGTGTTTCAGGGTTTAGGGCAGTGCAGTGGTGTTCGGGCAGTGTAGGGGGTGCGGCAGTGTAGGGGGTCGTGCAGGGGGTGGTGTTTCAGGGTTTAGGGCAGTGCAGTGGTGTTCGGGCAGTGTAGGGGGTCGTGCTGGGGCTGGTGTTTCAGGGTTTAGGGCAGTACAGTGGTGTTCGGGCAGTGTAGGGGGTCGTGCTGTGGCTGGTGTTTCAGGGTTTAGGGCAGTGCAGTGGTGTTCGGGCAGTGTAGGTGGTCGTGCTGGGGCTGGTGTTTCAGGGTTTAGGGCAGTGCAGTGGTGTTCGGGCAGTGTAGGGGGTCATGCTGGGGCTGGTGTTTCAGGGTTTAGGGCAGTGCAGTGGTGTTCGGGCAGTGTAGGGGTCTTGCTGGGGCTGGTGTTTCAGAGTCTAGGGCAGTGCAGTGGTGTTCGGGCAGTGTAGGGGTCTTGCTGGGGATGGTGTTTCAGGGTTTAGGGCAGAGCAGTGGTGTTCGGGCAGTGTAGGGGTCGTGCTGGGGGTGGTGTTTCAGGGTTTAGGGCAGTGCAGTGGTGTTTGGGCAGTGTAGGGGGTCATGCTGGGGCTAGTGTTTCAGGATTTAGGGCAGAGCAATGGTGTTCAGGCAGTGTAGGGGTTTTGCTGGAGGTGGTGTTTCAGGGTTTAGGGCAGTGCAGTGGTGTTCGTGCAGTGTAGGGGGTGGTGTTTCAGGGTTTAGGGCAGTGGTGTTCAGGCAGTGTAGGGGGTCTTGCTGGGGTTGATGTTTTAGGGTTTAGGGCAGTGCAGTGGTGTTCTGGCAGTGTAGGGGGTCGTGCTGGGGGTGGTGTTTCAGGGTTTAGGGCAGTGCAGTGGTGTTCCGGCAGTGTAGGAGGAATGCAGGGGGTGGTGTTTCAGGGTTTAGGGCAGTGCAGTGGTGTTCGGGCAGTGTAGGGGGTCGTGCTGGGGGTGGTGTTTCAGGGTTTAGGGCAGTGCAGTGGTGTTCGGGCAGTGTAGGGTGTCGTGCTGAGGGGTGGTGTTTCAGGGTTTAGGGCAGTGCAGTGGTGTTTGGGCAGTGTAGGGGGTCGTGCAGTGGTGTTTGGGCAGTGTAGGGGGTCGTGCAGGGGGTGGTGTTTCAGGGTTTAGGGCAGTGCAGTGGTGTTCGGCCAGTGTAGGTGGTCTTGCTGGGGGTGGTGTTTCAGGCTTTAGTGCAGTGGTGTTCGGGCAGGGAAGGGGGTCGTGCTGGGGGTGGTGTTTCAGGGTTTAGGGCAGTGCAGTGTTGTTCGGGCAGTGTAGGGGGTCTTGCTGGGGCTGGTGTTTCAGGGTTTAGGGCAGTGCAGTGGTTTTTGGGCAGTGTAGGCGGTCGTGCTGGGGCTGGTGTTTCAGGGTTTAGGGCAGTGCAGTGGTGTTCGGGCAGTGTACGGGGTTGTGCTGGGGCTGGTGTTTCAGGGTTTAGGGCAGTGCAGTGGTGTTCGGGCAGTGTACGGGGTTGTGCTGGGGCTGGTGTTTCAGGGTTTAGGGCAGTACAGTGGTGTTCGGGCAGTGTAGGGGGTCGTGCTGTGGCTGGTGTTTCAGGGTTTAGGGCAGTGCAGTGGTGTTCGGGCAGTGTAGGTGGTCGTGCTGGGGCTGGTGTTTCAGGGTTTAGGGCAGTGCAGTGGTGTTCGGGCAGTGTAGGGGGTCATGCTGGGGCTGGTGTTTCAGGGTTTAGGGCAGTGCAGTGGTGTTCGGGCAGTGTAGGGGGTCTTGCTGGGGCTGGTGTTTCAGAGTCTAGGGCAGTGCAGTGGTGTTCGGGCAGTGTAGGGGGTCTTGCTGGGGCTGGTGTTTCAGGGTTTAGGGCAGTGCAGTGGTGTTCGGGCAGTGTAGGGGGTCGTGCTGGGGGTGGTGTTTCAGGATTTAGGGCAGTGCAGTGGTGTTTGGGCAGTGTAGGGGGTCATGCTGGGGCTAGTGTTTCAGGATTTAGGGCAGAGCAATGGTGTTCAGGCAGTGTAGGGGTTTTGCTGGAGGTGGTGTTTCAGGGTTTAGGGCAGTGCAGTGGTGTTCGTGCAGTGTAGGGGGTGGTGTTTCAGGGTTTAGGGCAGTGGTGTTCAGGCAGTGTAGGGGGTCTTGCTGGGGTTGATGTTTCAGGGTTTAGGGCAGTGCAGTGGTGTTCGGGCAGTGTAGGGGGTCGTGCTGGGGGTGGTGTTTCAGGATTTAGGGCAGTGCAGTGGTGTTCCGGCAGTGTAGGAGGTCGTGCAGGGGGTGGTGTTTCAGGGTTTAGGGCAGTGGAGTGGTGTTCGGGCAATGTAGGGGGTCGTGCTGGGGGTGGTGTTTCAGGGTTTAGGGCAGTGCAGTGGTGTTCGGGCAGTGTAGGGTGTCGTGCTGAGGGGTGGTGTTTCAGGGTTTAGGGCAGTGCAGTGGTGTTCGGGCAATGTAGGGGGTCGTGCAGGGGGTGGTGTTTCAGGGTTTAGGGCAGTGCAGTGGTGTTTGGGCAGTGTAGGGGGTCGTGCAGGGGGTGGTGTTTCAGGGTTTAGGGCAGTGCAGTGGTGTTCGGCCAGTGTAGGTGGTCTTGCTGGGGGTGGTGTTTCAGGCTTTAGTGCAGTGGTGTTCGGGCAGTGTAGGGGGTCTTGCTGGGGGTGGTGTTTCAGGGTTTAGGGCAGTGCAGTGGTGTTCGGGCAGTGTAGGGGGTCTTGCTGGGGTTGGTGTTTCAGGGTTTAGGGCAGTGCAGTGGTTTTTGGGCAGTGTAGGCGGTCGTGCTGGGGCTGGTGTTTCAGGGTTTAGGGCAGTGCAGTGGTGTTCGGGCAGTGTACGGGGTTGTGCTGGGGCTGGTGTTTCAGGATTTAGGGCAGTGCAGTGGTGTTCGGGCAGTGTAGGGGGTCGTGCTGGGGGTGGTGTTTCAGGGTTTAGGGCAGTGCAGTGGTGTTCAGGCAGTGTAGGGGGTCGTGCTGGGGCTGGTGTTTCATGGTTTAGGGCAGTGCAGCGGTGTTCGGGCAGTGTAGGAGGTCGTGCTGGGGGTGGTGTTTCAGGGTTTAGGGCAGTGCAGTGGTGTTCGGGCAGTGTAGGGGGTCATGCTGGGGGTAGATTTATGGTTTAGGGTAGTGCAGTGGTGTTTGGGTAGTGTAGGGAGTCGTGCTGGGGGGAGTGTTTTAGGGTTTAGGGTAGTGCAGTGGTGTTTGGGTAGTGTAGGGGGTCGTGCTGGGGGTAGTGTTTTAGGGTTTAGGGTAGTGCAGTGGTGTTTGGGTAGTGTAGGGGGTCGTGCTGGGGGTAGTGATTTAGGGTAGTGCAGTGGTGTTTGGGTAGTGTAGGGGGTACTGCTGGGGGTAGTGTTTAAGGGTTTAGGTTAGTGCAGTGGTGTTTGGGTAGTGTAGGGGGTAGTGTTTTAGGGTTTAGGGCAGTGCAGTGGTGTTCGGGCAGTGTAGGGGGTCATGCTGGGGGTAGATTTAGGGTTTAGGGTAGTGCAGTGGTGTTTGGGTAGTGTAGGGTGTCATGCTGGGGGAGTGTTTTAGGGTTTAGGGTAGTGCAGTGGTGTTTGGGTAGTGTAGGGGGTCGTGCCGGGGGTAGTGTTTTAGGGTTTAGGGTAGTGCTATGGTGTTTGGGTAGTGTAGGGGGTCGTGCTGGGGATAGTGTTTAAGGGTTTAGGTTAGTGCAGTGGTGTTTGGGTAGTTTAGGGGGTAGTGTTTTAGGGTTTAGGGTAGGGCAGTGGTGTTTGTGTAGTGTAGGAGGTCGTGTTTTAGGGTTTAGGGTAGTGCAGTGGTCTTTGGGTAGTGTAGGGAGTCATGCGGGGGTAGTGTTTTAGGGTTTAGGGTAGTGTAGGGGTCATGCGGGGGTAGTGTTTTAGGGATTAGGGTAGTGCATTGGTGTTTGGGTAGTGTAGGGGGTCATGCGGGGGGTAGTGTTTTAGGGTTTAGGGCAGTGCAGTGGGGTTTGGGTAGTGTAGGGGGTCGTGCTGGGGGGAGTGTTTTAGGGTTTAGGGCAGTGCAGTGGTGTTCGGGTAGTGTAAGGGGTCATGCTGGGGGAGTGTTTTAGGGTTTAGGGCAGTGCAGTGGTGTTCGGGTAGTGTAGGGGGTCGTGCTGGGGGGAGTGTTTGAGGGTTTAGGGCAGTGCAGTCGTGTTCGGGTAGTGTAGGGGGTTGTGCTGGGGGTAGTATTTTAGGGTTTAGGGTAGTGCAGTGGTGTTCGGATAGTGTAGGGGGTCGTTCTGGGGGTAGTGTTCTAGGGTTTAGGGCAGTACAGTGGTGTTTGGGCAGTGTAGGGGGTAATGCTGGGGGTGGTGTTTTAGGGTTTAGGGCAGTGCAGTGGTATTCGGGCAGTGTAGGGGGTCGTGGTGGGGGTGGTGTTTCAGGGTTTAGGGCAGTGCAGTGGTGTTCGGGCAGTGTAGGGGGTGGTGTTTCAGGGTTTAGGGCAGTGCAGTGGTGTTCGGGCAGTGTAGGGGGTCGTGCAGGGGGTGGTGTTTCAGGGTTTAGGGCAGTGGTGTTCGGGCAGTGTAGGGGGTCGTGCTGGGGGTGGTGTTTCAGGGTTTGGGGCAGTGCAGTGGTGTTCGAGCAGTAAAGGGGGTCGTGCTGGGGGTGGTGTTTCAGGGTTTAGGGCAGTGCAGTGGTGTTCGGGCAGTGTAGGGGGCGGTGCAGGGGGTGGTGTTTCAGGGTTTAGGGCAGTGCAGTGGTGTTCGGGCAGTGTAGGGGGTGCTGCAGGGGGTGGTGTTTCAGGGCTTAGGGCAGTGCAGTGGTGTTTGGGAAGTGTAGGGGGTCATGCAGGGGGAGGTGTTTCAGAGTTTAGGGCAGAGCAGTGGTGTTCGGGCAGTGTAGGGGGTTGTGCTGGGGCTGGTGTTTCAGGGTTTAGGGCAGTGCAGTGGTGTTTGGGCAGTGTAGGGGGTCGTGCTGTGGCTGGTGTTTCAGGGTTTAGGGCAGTGCAGTGGTGTTCGGGCAGTGTAGGTGGTCGTGCTGGGGCTGGTGTTTCAGGGTTTAGGGCAGTGCAGTGGTGTTCGGGCAGTGTAGGGGGTCATGCTGGGGCTGGTGTTTCAGGGTTTAGGGCAGTGCAGTGGTGTTCGGGCAGTGTAGGGGGTCTTGCTGGGGCTGGTGTTTCAGAGTCTAGGGCAGTGCAGTGGTGTTCGGGCAGTGTAGGGGGTCTTGCTGGGGCTGGTGTTTCAGGGTTTAGGGCAGTGCAGTGGTGTTCGGGCAGTGTAGGGGGTCGTGCTGGGGGTGGTGTTTCAGGGTTTAGGGAAGTGCAGTGGTGTTTGGGCAGTGTAGGGGGACATGCTGGGGCTAGTGTTTCAGGATTTAGGGCAGAGCAATGGTGTTCAGGCAGTGTAGGGGGTTTTGCTGGAGGTGGTGTTTCAGGGTTTAGGGCAGTGCAGTGGTGTTCGTGCAGTGTAGGGGGTGGTGTTTCAGGGTTTAGGGCAGTGGTGTTCAGGCAGTGTAGGTGGTCTTGCTGGGGGTGGTGTTTCTGGCTTTAGTGCAGTGGTGTTCGGGCAGTGTAGGGGGTCTTGCTGGGGGTGGTGTTTCAGGGTTTAGGGCAGTGCAGTGGTGTTCAGGCAGTGTAGGGGGTCTTGCTGGGGCTGGTGTTTCAGGGTTTAGGGCAGTGCAGTGGTTTTGGGCAGTGTAGGCGGTCGTGCTGGGGCTGGTGTTTCAGGGTTTAGGGCAGTGCAGTGGTGTTCGGGCAGTGTACGGGGTTGTGCTGGGGCTGGTGTTTCAGGGTTTAGGGCAGTGCAGTGGTGTTCGGGCAGTGTAGGGGGTCGTGCTGGGGGTGGTGTTTCAGGGTTTAGGGCAGTGCAGTGGTGTTCGGGCAGTGTAGGGGGTCGTGCTGGGGCTGGTGTTTCATGGTTTAGGGCAGTGCAGTGGTGTTCGGGCAGTGTAGGGGTTCGTGCTGGGGGTGGATGTTTCAGGGTTTAGGGCAGTGCAGTGGTGTTCGGGCAGTGTAGGGGGTCATGCTGGGGGTGGTGTTTCAGGGTTTAGGGCAGTGCAGTGGTGTACGGGCAGTGTAGGGGGTCTTGCTGGGGGTGGTGTTTCAGGGTTCAGGGCAGTGGTGTTCGGGCAGTGTAGGGGGTCTTGCTGGGGGTAGTGTTTCGGGGTTTAGGGCAGTGCAGTGGTGTTCGTGCAGTGTAGGGGGTCGTGCTGGGGGTGGTGTTTCAGGGTTTAGGGCACTGCAGTAGTGTTCGGGCAGTGTAGGGGATCGTGCAGGGGGTGGTGTTTCAGGGTTTAGGGCAGTGCAGTGGTGTTCGGGCAGTGTAGGGGGTCGTGCTGGGGGTGGTGTTTCAGGGTTTAGGGCAGTGCAGTGGTGTTCGGGCAGTGTAGGGGGTCGTGCAGGGGGTGGTGTTTCAGGGTTTAGGGCAGTGCAGTGGTGTTCGGGCAGTGTAGGGGTTGTGCTGGGGCTGGTGTTTCAGGGTTTAGGGCAGTGCAGTGGTGTTCGGGCAGTGTAGGGGGTCGTGCTGGGGCTGGTGTTTCATTGTTTAGGGCAGTGCAGTGGTGTTCCGGCAGTGTAGGGGGTCGTGCTGGGGGTGGTGTTTCAGGGTTTAGGGCAGTGCAGTGGTGTTCGGGCAGTGTAGGGGGTCATGCTGGGGGTGGTGTTTCAGGGTTTAGGGCAGTGCAGTGGTGTACGGGCAGTGTAGGGGGTCTTGCTGGGGTTGGTGTTTCAGGGTTTAGGGCAGTGCAGTGGTGTACGGGCAGTGTAGGGGGTCTTGCTGGGGGTGGTGTTTCAGGGTTTAGGGCAGTGGTGTTCGGGCAGTGTAGGGGGTCTTTCTGGGGGTAGTGTTTCGGGGTTTAGGGCAGTGCAGTGGTGTTCGTGCAGTGTAGGGGGTCGTGCTGGGGGTGGTGTTTCAGGGTTTAGGGCAGTGCAGTAGTGTTCGGGCAGTGTAGGGGATCGTGCAGGGGTGGTGTTTCAGGGTTTAGGGCAGTGCAGTTGTGTTCGGGCAGTGTAGGGGGTCGTGCTGGGGGTGGTGTTTCAGGGTTTAGGGCAGTGCAGTGGTGTTCGGGCAGTGTAGGGGGTCGTGCAGGGGGTGGTGTTTCAGGGTTTAGGGCAGTGCAGTGGTGTTCGGGCAGTGTAGGGGTCATGCTGGGGCTGGTGTTTCAGGGTTTAGGGCAGTGCAGTGGTGTTCGGGCAGTGTAGGGGGTCTTGCTGGGGGTGGTGTTTCAGGGTATAGGGCAGTGGTGTTCGGGCAGTGTAGGGGGTCTTGCTGGGGGTGGTGTTTCAGGGTTTAGGGTAGTGCAGTGGTGTTTGGGTAGTGTAGGGAGTCGTGCTGGGGGGAGTGTTTTAGGGTTTAGGGTAGTGCAGTGGTGTTTGGGTAGTGTAGGGGGTCGTGCTGGGGGTAGTGTTTTAGGGTTTAGGGTAGTGCAGTGGTGTTTGGGTAGTGTAGGGGGTCGTGCTGGGGGTAGTGATTTAGGGTAGTGCAGTGGTGTTTGGGTAGTGTAGGGGGTACTGCTGGGGGTACTGTTTTAGGGTTTAGGTTAGTGCAGTGGTGTTTGGGTAGGGTAGGGGTACTGCTGGGGGTAGTGTTTTAGGGTTTAGGGTAGTGCAGTGGTGTTTGTGTAGTGTAGGGGGTAGTGTTTTAGGGTTTAGGGTAGTGCAGTGGTGTTTGTGTAGTGTAGGAGGTCGTGTTTTAGGGTTTAGGGTAGTGCAGTGGTCTTTGGGTAGTGTAGGGAGTCATGCGGGGGTAGTGTTATAGGGTTTAGGGTAGTGTAGGGGGTCATGCGGGGGTAGTGTTTTAGGGATTAGGGTAGTGCATTGGTGTTTGGGTAGTGTAGGGGGTCATGCTGGGGGGAGTGTTTTAGGGTTTAGGGCAGTGCAGTGGTGTTTGGGTAGTGTAGGGGGTCGTGTTGGGGGGAGTGTTTTAGGGTTTAGGGCAGTGCAGTGGTATTTGGGTAGTGTAAGGGGTCATGCTGGGGGGAGTGTTTTAGGGTTTAGGGCAGTGCAGTGGTGTTTTGGTAGTGTAGGGGATCGTGCTGGGGGAGGTTTTAGGGTTTAGGGCAGTGCAGTCGTGTTCGGGTAGTGTAGGGGGTTGTGCTGGGGGTAGTATTTTAGGGTAGTGCAGTGGTGTTCGGGTAGTGTAGGGGGTCGTGCTGGGGGTAGTGTTTCAGGGTTTAGGGCAGTGCAGTTGTGTTCGGGCAGTGTAGGGGGTGCGGCAGTGTAGGGGGTCGTGCAGGGGGTGGTGTTTCAGGGTTTAGGGCAGTGCAGTGGTGTTCGGGCAGTGTAGGGGGTCGTGCTGGGGCTGGTGTTTCAGGGTTTAGGGTAGTACAGTGGTGTTCGGGCAGTGTAGGGGGTCGTGCTGTGGCTGGTGTTTCAGGGTTTAGGACAGTGCAGTGGTGTTCGGGCAGTGTAGGTGGTCGTGCTGGGGCTGGTGTTTCAGGGTTTAGGGCAGTGCAGTGGTGTTCGGGCAGTGTAGGGGTCATGCTGGGGCTGGTGTTTCAGGGTTTAGGGCAGTGCAGTGGTGTTCGGGCAGTGTAGGGGGTCGTGCTGGGGGTGGTGTTTCAGGGTTTAGGGCAGTGCAGTGGTGTTTGGGCAGTGTAGGGGTCATGCTGGGGCTAGTGTTTCAGGATTTAGGGCAGAGCAATGGTGTTCAGGCAGTGTAGGGGGTTTTGCTGGAGGTGGTGTTTCAGGGTTTAGGGAAGTGCAGTAGTGTTCGTGCAGTGTAGGGGGTGGTGTTTCAGGGTTTAGGGCAGTGGTGTTCAGGCAGTGTAGGGGGTCTTGCTGGGGTTGATGTTTCAGGGTTTAGGGCAGTGCAGTGGTGTTCGGGCAGTATAGGGGGTTGTGCTGGGGGTGGTGTTTCAGGGTTTAGGGCAGTGCAGTGGTGTTCCGGCTGTGAGAAGTTGGCCTGGCATATGCTGTCCACTAATTATAGTGGGCACCTTGCACCAGTCCAAACAACCCCTTATTGGAGATAGGTTAAAGACAACCTTATTGAAAGCTATCCTAGTGGTAGCTATGGAGAGCAGCCTTCAGGCTAAGTCTTGAAGGAATGTAAAGCAGCTTGTTTTACCAGTCTATAATCTCTTGAGTGACCAAATGAAAGAGCACCACACCAGGTATATATTCAAAATATATGTATTTATTGCTAAACACACCCCTCTAGTCTCTTTATGAGGCTAGAGTTCGAAGTACATAAGTTATAAGATATTAAATCACAGTAATAGCACAAATACACGTTTGGGCCCTAGGGGCGTACCAAACCATATACCAATAAAGTGGTATGCGAACCACGACTGAACTAGACACTAAGCCTAGAGCCTCTAGAAGTGCTTGGACCACAAGGAACCACCCAAGGTAGTGACACAGGGAACCCACGGGAGACGCGTGCAGTGTAAATACACAACCGCGATACGCCGTTAACTTCTATGGAGAAAGTCGGGATCGGGAAAATAGAGGAAAGGGACACTTAAAAGAGGACTAGGACAAAACCCTTTGAGATCTAGGACTTTGAAGAGTCTCTACCCACGGGAGCACCGGAGTACTCGTGTTACCTCACCCAGGGAAGCCGGGTGCATAGGTGCCTTTCGGGGTCGGGTTTCGTCGTCGATTCGAATGGCGATCTGCTGCAAAGTGCTGCTGGCGGCCAAGAGAAAAGTGTCCGGGTGCATCCAAGAGTGTATCAGAGTTCTGAAGAACCTGAAAGCAGAGGGGACAGAGTCTGGGTCACTAGCCAGTGACCAGGAAGGCGATGGACAGATGCCCACCGATGTCGAGTGCTTCAGGTGCGTTGACGGTCGTCTTGACTCTTCAGCCACGAGGTCCAGGAGGCGTTGTCGGTGACCAGGAGCAGGATTCGGGCTGGTACACAATGTCTGTCGAGTGCTGAGGTGTCAGCAACCGGATTGGACCCAACAAGCCTTGGCAACGGCAAGTCTCAAGGAAGATGTAGATCGTCGATGGTGCAGACCAGCAAGGTCTGTGGAACTCACCCAGCGAGGGTAAGTGAGGGCAGGCCTGGAGCAACCAGGGTGCCCAAGAAGAAAAGGATTGGCCTTCGTGAAGGGCTACTAGCCAACGGGCTAGCGACCGTGAAGGAGCCTCGTGACACCGCACGTGGAGCTGGCTTACAGGACACTCGTGGAGTGGGGGCCAGTGATCTTCGGTGCAGGTGGTGCTGGAGGCTAGGGAAACTCGGAGCCCAAAGCACAACTTCTTGGGAGACCCAGAAGATGGTGCACTTGCAAATGTGCTCGGTGTCCAGGGGTCACGGTCTCAAGTCACCCACGATAGCCACGGGCCTCAGCTTTGCTGGGGACTCAGGGTAGCCTCGGGGAAGTCTAAGAATCCACCTCTGGTGATGCGATGACTTCGGCGTCCAACGGGAGCTTCAGAAATGCGAACCGGACAGATGCTTCTTTGGTGCCTGCCAAGCAGGGTAGTCACTCCTTGACCCCAAGGGAGATTCTTCAGTCCTCTAATCTTGTCGTAGAGCGTCGAAGGTCCAGGATTCAGTTTCAGAGTTTCGTCCAGGTATAATCTAAAAACCTAAGGACTGGGTTCCTACCTTTATTCTAAAGATAGGGGTTGGACTACTCTGTGGCCCCACCTATGGGTGGGTCAGGGCAGAGGGGTGGCTACACCCCTTTCCCTTTGTCCAGTTCGCACCAAAGCAGGGGCTGGAAGCCCCTGATCCGGTTTGAACTGGGGTATGCACAGGGACACCAAATGTGCCCCCAGTGCAGGACTTCAAAGCACACAGATGGTGCTCCCGCCCAGCCCCAATACACATTATCCTGTCTGGGGAGGTGGTCACACCTCCCTGGGACAGGAAACCTATTGTCCAGGCCTCCCCTGCCGGAGTTTCGTCCAGCAGCAGGAGGCCAGACTCGTGTCTGTGGCAGCAGCATCCATTTTGTGATGCCAGGGCTCTGGAGAGAAGTTACCGGGTTAGTCAGGGTTAACATGTCTTTCCCTCTAGAAGGGTGGAATGCTACCCCCGCCGCCAGAATTGGCGGGGGGGGGTAGTATTCCAAGATGTTTGACACCAAACACGACATGCTTAGGTGCAGCCAGTCCAAAGTTAGCATTTTACCGCGAGGATATAATGCGCTTAAGAGTATATGGTCAGGCTGCACTACAAACAGCATCAGAGATGGTCTCCGAACGCTGCAGAGGGGCCCTGCTCATGCAGGGGCACCCTCTCACATAGGAACCATGCACTCTGCCTTTAGGATTGATAAGGCCTGCCTTAGGAGTGACTTATAGGTTTATATGTGTGTATGTATTTCGTGATATAGGTAACCTATATCACAGTAAGGGGTGCATGCACCACCTTACCCAGGCTGCAGTAGCAGACCTGTGGTGTCAGTTTGGATGGCCTTCCAGGGGTGGCATAATACATGCTGCAGCCCCTGGCAGGCCTCTGAGGTACCTATGCCCTTGGTACATAGTATACCATATACTACGGGACTTATAAGGGCACTCCAGATTCCAATCAGAGATGTGCCTAAGGCACATGGAAACCTTTTTACAGAGAAAGCAGATAGACTGGGGCCCTGAATAGCAGGATCCCAGTCCAACTAAGTCATAAACCAGCAAAACACCATAAAAAAAGTGGGGGCAACCATGTAGTCAGATTCCACCTTCCTACATAACCCCCCCCCTCAAACAATAGGAGATAAGGCTAACCTTGGCCAGTTGAGCCTTCATTGACTAAGTGGTCATACAAGGAAGCACCTGCACTAGCATGGTTGCCCCCTGTCTTATGGTCCACTAAGCAATCCCTCACCCTAAGGGTATAAGAGGGTCTCCACCATGGGGAATCACTACCTGTGGTGTGCTTAGGTAAAGTACAAGGCTGGTGAGGTGTCTGAGTAGGGAAGTGAGGCCCTAGGAATGTTGGCCTCAGTTTCCTCAGATCACTGGTCACCATGTATGCCTGTCTTTCCATGACTGAGTTGCACTTTTCTCTAAGGGTCAACCTTTGGCTGCCTACAGCTGGGGGTTGGGTCCCTTTGGATGGACTACTGGAGGGACAGGGCAGGTTTGGAACCTTCAGGTTCCAGGTTTGCCCTTGCCTACCAGAGTCCTTCTGGGGGAGGTCCCTACATAAAGGCATGGGGGATCCCTCAGTGTGTAGAGGAGTTTTCACCTGGCTAGGGCTACTAGACTGGGTGCCCCTAATCTGCTGATGGGGGGTTCCTCTGGACAGGGGGCCCTGGGGGGTCCACTGACCTCCCTGACCTCTGCAGCCCTGGGCTGGCTGAGGCAGGGTAGAGAGGGGCAGGTTACCTGCTCCAGACTGGGTACCACCTTGGAAGGGTCCTCTGCCATCAGGGGTGTGGCCATGCCAGGCCTGACTACCTCTGGGGCAGTTCCTTCACTAGGGGTAGGGTCAGTTCCCTGAGGAGGCTGACCCTTACCTACTGTCTGGAGGGAAGAAGACTTTTCTTCAACCCTTGTGCTCTCTTTTGGGGGAGAGTGGGCCATTCTTCCAGGCTCCATCTCTCCAAAATCTTGGGCTGGGGCTGTGGCCATTACAGCCCCACTAACCTTTACAGGGACGCCCAGCATCCTGAGATGGGTTTGGTGTTCAACTTCAGCCCAGGCTGAAATTTCCAGATCATTGCCCATCAGGCAATCTACAGGTAGGGTTGGGGACACTGCCACTCTTTTTGGGCCTGTGACCCCCTCCCAGCTGAGATTGACTATGGCCATGGGGTGATCTGTTCTGACACCATCAATGTTGGTCACCTGGTACTTAAACTCAGGTAAAAGCTGGTGAGGGGGGACTAGTTTCCCTGCCACCATGGTGACACTAGCCCCTGTGTCCCTAAATGCCACAGCTTTCTGACCATTAATTATTGGCTCCAATCTGTACCTGCCCAATGCTATGGGACCCATGGTAAAGGTGGCAAATCCTATACCACCATCAGAGTCAGAGGAGTCTGTTGAGGAGTCCCTGTCTAAACTAGGGCCCACCTCTGTTCCTCTTGCAAAAGCACCTAACTTTTTGGGTGCACTACTCCCAACTGGAGGATTACTACTGGTAGTACCAGGAGGGGTGGTAGTAGTTGTGGGAGGAACATTTTCTTTATTGCCAATCCTGGGGCAACTGGGATCAGTTTTCCAGTGCCCAGGCTTCTTACAGACATGGCAATATGGTTTCTTTTCAGGAGAGGAAGGAGTTTGGGACCCACCCCCAGAAGAGGAATTTTGGGGCCCTGTAGGGGACTTATCCTTAGATTTATCCCCACCTTTCTCTTGGGACTTAGTAGAATCTTTCTTCTGGTCACCACCCTGATTTCTAGTTTTTACTCTGGTTCTGACCCATTTGTCTGCCTTCTTTCCCAATTCTTGGGGAGAGGTCAGATCAGAGTCCACCAGATACTGGTGCAAAAGCTGGTTTTGACAATTATTAAGGATCTGCTCCCTCATAATCAAATTGTACAATCCTAAAAAGTCATGCACTTTGTTGCCATGTATCCAACCTTCCAGAGCCTTTGTAGCACAATCTACAAAATCAACCCAGTCTTGAGTCTGAGCTTTTTGGGTGTCTCTGAACTTCAACCTATACTGTTCAGTGGTTAGGCCAAACCCATCTATCAGAGCACTCTTCAAGACCTGTGTAATTGTCAGCATCCTCTTCTCTTACAGTGAGGAGCTTATCTCTACCTTTGTCTGCAAAGGAGAGCCACAAGATTGCTGCCCACTGCTCCTGAGGGACCTTCTGTACCTCTCTAGAGCAGTTATCCACTTGTGGATGTCATCCCCATTCTGATAGGGAGGGACAATCTTGCTCAGGTTCCTATGGTCATAGGACCTTTCCCTATCTCTAGGGATATGGCTGCCACCATGGGACTCTAGTCCCAACTTTCTTCTCTCTCTAAAGAGATCTAGGGACTCCCTGTCTATGGCTAGTTGCTTCTTTTTGAGTTCAAGCTGAGCTTCCTCATATTGAACCAGCCTCTTTCTTCTCTCATGAGAGGATTCCCTCCTATGAGATGAGACAGAGCTCCCTATTGAGGTGCCAGAGTGGTTAGACTCCTGAGAAGAAGATCTAGACCTTCTGGGCACACTCACAATCCTTCCTGGGGGGACAAAGGGAGCCTCATTCTGATCCTCCTCTTCCTCTTCCTCAGGAGGGGTTGGATTATCCAGGTCAGGGCCATTGTCACCCTCCTGGCCAGTTTCAGAGGGGGGCTGGGGGTATTGGTACCCCTGGCCTCCTCCTCTTCTTCTGCCCCACCCTCAGCTCCTACCCCTTCAGTCCCTACAGGCTTACTAAGGTCATAAGCCACCAACAACTCCTTGAGGTGTTGGGTGGTGGGGCTTTGGCCTGTCCTTATTTTTCTCAAGTTGCATAAAGCTCTCAATTCCAAGAATGGGAGTGTATCATACTTGGAGGGTGGAAGCTCAATGGCTTCCTGCAAGCATTCTTTGGATCCTGCCCTTAAAGACATTACTAGTGTGGTGTGGTGTATGCACTACCTACCCTAGTGTGGCCTACTAAACTCTCTTGAGTTGTAGAAAGGGTTGTGCTATCCCTTAACACACAACTCTAAGTTCAGTAGAACTTACTGTTATTCTAAGCTTAAATTATATGTACCTTAGGTACCTTTAGTGGTTTTCAGTTGATCAATTCAATTGAGATTATCTGGTAAAACAATAGCAAGCTGGAATCCCACACGCTGCACACCAATGTGAGAAGTTGGCCTGGCATATGCTGTCCACTAATTATAGTGGGCACCTTGCACCAGTCCAAACAACCCCTTATTGGAGATAGGTTAAAGACAACCTTATTGAAAGCTATCCTAGTGGTAGCTATGGAGAGCAGCCTTCAGGCTAAGTCTTGAAGGAATGTAAAGCAGCTTGTTTTACCAGTCTATAATCTCTTGAGTGACCAAATGAAAGAGCACCACACCAGGTATATATTCAAAATATATGTATTTATTGCTAAACACACCCCTCTAGTCTCTTTATGAGGCTAGAGTTCGAAGTACATAAGTTATAAGATATTAAATCACAGTATTAGCACAAATACACGTTTGGGCCCTAGGGGCGTACCAAACCATATACCAATAAAGTGGTATGCGAACCACGACTGAACTAGACACTAAGCCTAGAGCCTCTAGAAGTGCTTGGACCACAAGGAACCACCCAAGGTAGTGACACAGGGGACCCACGGGAGACGCGTGCAGTGTAAATACACAACCGCGATACGCCGTTAACTTCTATGGAGAAAGTCGGGATCGGGAAAATAGAGGAAAGGGACACTTAAAAGAGGACTAGGACAAAACCCTTTGAGATCTAGGACTTTGAAGAGTCTCTACCCACGGGAGCACCGGAGTACTCGTGTTACCTCACCCAGGGAAGCCGGGTGCATAGGTGCCTTTCGGGGTCGGGTTTCGTCGTCGATTCGAATGGCGATCTGCTGCAAAGTGCTGCTGGCGGCCAAGAGAAAAGTGTCCGGGTGGATCCAAGAGTGGATCGGAGTTCTGAAGAACCTGAAAGCAGAGGGGACAGAGTCTGGGTCACTAGCCAGTGACCAGGAAGGCGATGGACAGATGCCCACCGATGTCGAGTGCTTCAGGTGCGTTGATGGTCGTCTTGACTCTTCAGCCACGAGGTCCAGGAGGCGTTGTCGGTGACCAGGAGCAGGATTCGGGCTGGTACAGAATGTCTGTCGAGTGCTGAGGTGTCGGTGACCGGATTGGATCAAACAAGCCTTGGCAACGGCAAGTCTTGAGGAAGATGTAGATCGTCGATGGTGCAGACCAGCAAGGTCTGTGGAATTCACCCAGCGAGGGTAAGTGAGGGAAGGCCTGGAGCAACCAGGATGCCAAGTAAGAAAAGGATTGGCCTTCGTTACGGGCTACTAGCCAACGGGCTAGCAACCGCAAAGGAGCCTCGTGACGCCGCACGTGGAGCTGGCTTACAGGACACTCGTGGAGTGGGGGCCAGTGATCTTCGGTGCAGGTGGTGCTGGAGGCTAGGGCAACTCGGAGCCCAAAGCACGACTTCTTGGGAGACCCAGAAGATGGTGCACTTGCAAATGTGCTTGGTGTCCAGGGGTCACGGTCTCAAGTCACCCACAATAGCCACGGGCCTCAGCTTTGCTGGGGACTCAGGGTAGCCTCGGGGAAGTCTGAGAATCCACCTCTGGTGATGCGATGACTTCGGCGTCCGACGGGAGCTTCAGAAATGCGAACCGGACAGATGCTTCTTTGGTGCCTGCCAAGCAGGGGAGTCACTCCTTGACCCCAAGGGAGATTCTTCAGTCCTCTAATCTTGTCGTAGAGCGTCGAAGGTCCAGGATTCAGTTTCAGAGTTTCGTCCAGGTATAATCTAAAAACCTAAGGACTGGGTTCCTACCTTTATTCTAAAGATAGGGGTTGGACTACTCTGTGGCCCCACCTATGGGTGGGTCAGGGCAGAGGGGTGGCTACACCCCTTTCCCTTTGTCCAGTTCGTGCCAAAACAGGGGCTGGAAGCCCCTGATCCGGTTTGAACTGGGGTATGCACAGGGACACCAAATGTGCCCCCAGTGCAGGACTTCAAAGCACACAGATGGTGCTCCCGCCCAGCCCCAATACACATTATCCTGTCTGGGGAGGTGGTCACACCTCCCTGGGACAGGAAACCTAGTGTCCAGGCCTCCCCTGCCGGAGTTTCGTCCAGCAGCAGGAGGCCAGATTCGTGTCTGTGGCAGCAGCATCCATTTTGTGATGCCAGGGCTCTGGAGAGAAGTTACCGGGTTAGTCAGGGTTAACATGTCTTTCCCTCTAGAAGGGTGGAATGCTACCCCCGCCGCCAGAATTGGCGGGGGGTAGTATTCCAAGATGTTTGACACCAAACACGACATGTTTAGGTGCAGCCAGTCCAAAGTTAGCATTTTACCGCGAGGATATAATGCGCTTAAGAGTATATGGTCAGGCTGCACTACAAACAGCATCAGAGATGGTCTCCGAACGCTGCAGAGGGGCCCTGCTCATGCAGGGGCACCCTCTCACATAGGAACCATGCACTCTGCCTTTAGGATTGATAAGGCCTGCCTTAGGAGTGACTTATAGGTTTATATGTGTGTATGTATTTCGTGATATAGGTAACCTATATCACAGTAAGAGGTGCATGCACCACCTTACCCAGGCTGCAGTAGCAGACCTGTGGTGTCAGTTTGGATGGCCTTCCAGGGGTGGCATAATACATGCTGCAGCCCCTGGCAGGCCTCTGAGGTACCTATGCCCTTGGTACATAGTATACCATATACTAGGGACTTATAAGGGCACTCCAGATTCCAATCAGAGATGTGCCTAAGGCACATGGAAACCTTTTACAGAGAAAGCAGATAGACTGGGGCCCTGAATAGCAGGATCCCAGTCCAACTAAGTCATAAACCAGCAAAACACCATAAAAAAAGTGGGGGCAACCATGTAGTCAGATTCCACCTTCCTACACCGGCAGTGTAGGAGGTCATGCAGGGGGTGGTGTTTCAGGGTTTAGGGCAGTGCAGTGGTGTTCGGGCAGTGTAGGGGGTCGTGCTGGGGGTGGTGTTTCAGGGTTTAGGGCAGTGCAGTGGTGTTCGGGCAGTGTAGGGTGTCGTGCTGAGGGGTGGTGTTTCAGGGTTTAGGGCAGTGCAGTGGTGTTTGGGCAGTGTAGGGGGTCGTGCAGGGGTGGTGTTTCAGGGTTTAGGGCAGTGCAGTGGTGTTTGGGCAGTGTAGGGGGTCATGCAGGGGGTGGTGTTTCAGGGTTTAGGGCAGTGCAGTGGTGTTCGGCCAGTGTAGGTGGTCTTGCTGGGGGTGGTGTTTCAGGCTTTAGTGCAGTGGTGTTCGGGCAGTGTAGGGGGTCTTGCTGGGGGTGGTGTTTCAGGGTTTAGGGCAGTGCAGTGGTGTTCGGGCAGTGTAGGGGTCTTGCTGGGGCTGGTGTTTCAGGGTTTAGGGCAGTGCAGTGGTTTTTGGGCAGTGTAGGCGGTCGTGCTGGGGCTGGTGTTTCAGGGTTTAGGGCAGTGCAGTGGTGTTCGGGCAGTGTACGGGGTTGTGCTGGGGCTGGTGTTTCAGGGTTTAGGGCAGTACAGTGGTGTTCGGGCAGTGTAGGGGGTCGTGCTGTGGCTGGTGTTTCAGGGTTTAGGGCAGTGCAGTGGTGTTCGGGCAGTGTAGGTGGTCGTGCTGGGGCTGGTGTTTCAGGGTTTAGGGCAGTGCAGTGGTGTTCGGGCAGTGTAGGGGGTCATGCTGGGGCTGGTGTTTCAGGGTTTAGGGCAGTGCAGTGGTGTTCGGGCAGTGTAGGGGTCTTGCTGGGGCTGGTGTTTCAGAGTCTAGGGCAGTGCAGTGGTGTTCGGGCAGTGTAGGGGGTCTTGCTGGGGCTGGTGTTTCAGGGTTTAGGGCAGTGCAGTGGTGTTCGGGCAGTGTAGGGGGTCGTGCTGGGGGTGGTGTTTCAGGGTTTAGGGCAGTGCAGTGGTGTTTGGGCAGTGTAGGGGGTCATGCTGGGGCTAGTGTTTCAGGATTTAGGGCAGAGCAATGGTGTTCAGGCAGTGTAGGGGTTTTGCTGGAGGTGGTGTTTCAGGGTTTAGGGCAGTGCAGTGGTGTTCGTGCAGTGTAGGGGGTGGTGTTTCAGGGTTTAGGGCAGTGGTGTTCAGGCAGTGTAGGGGGTCTTGCTGGGGTTGATGTTTCAGGGTTTAGGGCAGTGCAGTGGTGTTCGGGCAGTGTAGGGGGTCGTGCTGGGGGTGGTGTTTCAGGGTTTAGGGCAGTGCAGTGGTGTTCCGGCAGTGTAGGAGGTCGTGCAGGGGGTGGTGTTTCAGGGTTTAGGGCAGTGCAGTGGTGTTCGGGCAGTGTAGGGGGTCGTGCTGGGGGTGGTGTTTCAGGGTTTAGGGCAGTGCAGTGGTGTTCGGGCAGTGTAGGGTGTCGTGCTGAGGGGTGGTGTTTCAGGGTTTAGGGCAGTGCAGTGGTGTTCGGGCAGTGTAGGGGGTCGTGCAGGGGGTGGTGTTTCAGGGTTTAGGGCAGTGCAGTGGTGTTTGGGCAGTGTAGGGGGTCATGTTTCAGGGTTTAGGGCAGTGCAGTGGTGTTCGGCCAGTGTAGGTGGTCTTGCTGGGGGTGGTGTTTCAGGCTTTAGTGCAGTGGTGTTCGGGCAGTGTAGGGGGTCTTGCTGGGGGTGGTGTTTCAGGGTTTAGGGCAGTGCAGTGGTGTTCGTGCAGTGTAGGGGGTCTTGCTGGGGCGGGTGTTTCAGGGTTTAGGGCAGTGCAGTGGTTTTTGGGCAGTGTAGGCGGTCGTGCTGGGGCTGGTGTTTCAGGGTTTAGGGCAGTGCAGTGGTGTTCGGGCAGTGTACGGGGTTGTGCTGGGGCTGGTGTTTCAGGGTTTAGGGCAGTGCAGTGGTGTTCGGGCAGTGTAGGGGGTCGTGCTGGGGGTGTTGTTTCAGGGTTTAGGGCAGTGCAGTGGTGTTCGGGCAGTGTAGGGGGTCGTGCTGGGGCTGGTGTTTCATGGTTTAGGGCAGTGCAGTGGTGTTCGGGCAGTGTAGGAGGTCGTGCTGGGGGTGGTGTTTCAGGGTTTAGGGCAGTGCAGTGGTGTTCGGGCAGTGTAGGGTGTGAGAAGTTGGCCTGGCATATGCTGTCCACTAATTATAGTGGGCACCTTGCACCAGTCCAAATCGACTCTTATGGTAGGTAGGTTAAAGACAACCTTATTGAAAGCTATCCTAGTGGTAGCTGTGGAGAGCAGCCTTCAGGCTAAGTCTTGAAGGAATGTAAAGCAGCTTGTTTTACCAGTCTATAATCTCTTGAGTGACCAAATGAAAGAGCACCACACCAGGTATATATTCAAAATATATGTATTTATTACTAAACACACCCCTCTAGTCTCTTTATGAGGCTAGAGTTCGAAGTACATAGGTTATAAGATCTTAAATCACAGTAATAGCACAAATACACGTTTGGGCCCTAGGGGCGTACCAAACCATATACCAATAAAGTGGTATGCGAACCACGACTGAACTAGACACTAGGCCTAGAGCCTCTAGAAGTGCTTGGACCACAAGGAACCACCCAAGGTAGTGACACAGGGGACCCACGGGAGACGCGTGCAGTGTAAATACACAACCGCGATACGCCGTTAACTTCTATGGAGAAAGTCGGGATCGGGAAAATAGAGGAAAGGGACACTTTAAAGAGGACTAGGACAAAACCCTTTGAGATCTAGGACTTTGAAGAGTCTATACCCACGGGAGCACCAGAGTACTCGTGTTACCTCACCCAGGGAAGCCGGGTGCATAGGTGCCTTTCGGGGTCGGGTTTCGTCGTCGGTTCTTATGGCGATCTGCTGCAAAGTGCTGCTGGCGACCAGGAGAAAAGTGTCCGGGTGGATCCAAGAGTGGATCGGAGTTCTGAAGAACCTGAAAGCAGAGGGGACAGAGTCTGGGTCACTAGCCAGTGACCGGGGCGGTGATGGACAGATGCCCACCGATGTCGAGTGCTTCAGGTTCGATGACAGTCATCTTGACTCTTCAGCCACGAGGTCCGGGAGGCGTTGTCGGCGACCAGGAGCAGGATTCGGGCTGTTGCTCGATGTCTGTCGAGTGCAGAGGTGTCGGCGACCAGATTGGACCCAACAAGCCTTGGCAACGGCAAGTCTCGAGTAAGATGTAGATCGTCGATGATGCAGACCAGCAAGATCTGGGGAACTCACTCAGCGAGGGTAAGTGAGGGCAGGCCTGGAGCAACTAGACTGCCAAGTAAAGAAAAGATTGGCCTTCGTTAAGGGCTACTAGCCAACGGGCTAGCGACCGCGAAGGAGCCTCATGACGCTGCACGTGGAGCTGGCTTACAGGACACTCGTGGAGTGGGGGCCAGTGATCTTCGGTGCAGGTGGTGCTGGAGGCTAGGGCTACTCGGAGCCCAAAGCACGACTTCTTGGGAGACCCAAAAGATGGTGCACTTGCAAATGTGCTCGGTGTCCAGGGGTCACGGTCTCAAGTCACCCACGATAGCCACGGGCCTCAGCTTTGCTGGGGACTCAGGGTAGCCTCGGAGAAGTCTGAGAATCCACCTCTGGTGATGCGATGACTTCGGCGTCCGACGGGAGCTTCAGTGATGCGAACCGGACAGATGCTTCTTTGGTGCCTGCCAAGCAGGGGAGTCACTCCTTGACCCCAAGGGAGATTCTTCAGTCCTCTAATCGTGAGTAATCAATCAATCAATCACGGCATTTATAGAGCGCGCTACTCACCCGGGAGGGTCTCAAGGCGCTGGGGGAGGGGGTAAGTTACTGCTCGAACAGCCAGGTCTTGAGCTGCTTCCTGAAGGAGAGATGGTCCTGGGTTCGCCGAAGGTGAGTGGGGAGGGAGTTCCAGGTCTTGGCTGCCAGGTAGGAGAAGGATCTTCCTCCGGCGGTGGTTCTGCGGATGCGTGGTACGGTGGCGAGGGCGTGGCTGGTTGATCGTAGCTGGCGTGTGGGCGTGTAGAAGGTCATGCGGTCGTTGAGGTACTTTGGGCCCAGGTCGTGGAGTAGAGCGTCGAAGGTCCAGGATTCTGTTTCAGAGTTTCGTCCAGGTATAATCTAAAGTCCTAGGGACTGGGTTCCTACCTTTATTCTAAAAATAGGGGATTGACTACTCTGTGGCCCCACCTATGGGTGGGTCAGGGCAGAGGGGTGGCTACACCCCTTTCCCTTTGTCCAGTTCGCGCCAAAGCAGGGGCTGCAAGCCCCTGATCCGGTTTGAACTGGGGTATGCACAGGGACACCAAATGTGCCCCCAGTGCAGGACTTCAAAGCACCCGAAAGTGCTCCCGCCCAGCCCCAATACACATTGTCCTGTCTGGGGAGGTGGTCACACCTCCCTGGGACAGGAAACCTATTGTCCAGGCCTCCCCTGCCGGAGTTTCGTCCAGCAGCAGGAGGCCAGACTCGTGTCTGTGGCAGCAGCATCCATTCTGTGATGCCAGGGCTCTGGAAAGAAGTTACCGGACTCGTCAGAGTTAACATGCCTTTCCCTCTAGAAGGGTGGAATGCTACCCCCGCCGCCAGGATTGGCGGGGGGGTAGTATTCCAAGATGTTTGACACCAAACACGACATGTTTAGGTGCAGCCATTCCATAGTTAGCATTTTACCGCGAGGATATAATGCGTTTAAGAGTATATGGTCAGGCTGCACTACAAACAGCATCAGAGATGGTCTCCGAACGCTGCAGAGGGGCCCTGCTCATGCAGGGGCACCCTCTCACATAGGAACCATGCACTCTGCCTTTAGGATTGATAAGGCCTGCCTTAGGAGTGACTTATAGGTTTATATGTGTG
This sequence comes from Calotriton arnoldi, assembly GCA_963921515.1. NCBI lineage: Eukaryota > Metazoa > Chordata > Amphibia > Caudata > Salamandridae > Calotriton > Calotriton arnoldi. Next base: position 30,083 of record CAWUFW010015832.1, on the reverse strand, counting down.
TATGCATTTAGTGATATAGGTAACCTATACCACAGCAAGGGGTGCATGCACCACCTTACCCAGGCTGCAGTAGCAGACCTGTGGTGTCAGTTTGGATGGCCTACCAGGGGTGGCATAATACATGCTGCAGCCCCTGGCAGGCCTCTGAGATACCTATGCCCTTGGTACATAGTATACCATATACTAGGGACTTACAAGGGCACTCCAGATCCCTAAGGCACATGGAGACCCTTTTAAAGAGGAAACAGCTAGGCTGGGGTTCTGAATAGCAGGGCCCCAGCCAGACTAATGTCGAAAACCAGTGAAGCATCAGCAAAAAGTGAGGGTACCCATGTGAAGCAGATCCTACTCTCCTACACAACCCCCCCAAACGTAGGGACATTAAACTAACCTTGCCCAGTTAAGTCTTCATGTTCTAAGTGGAAATACCTAGAGAGTCCATCTGCATTCGCATGGTTACTCCCAGGCCTATGTTCCACTGTAAAGTCCATCCCCTGTAGGGAAATGGACCACCTAAGCAGTTTGGGGTTTTCACCCTTCATTTGTTTTAGCCACAAGAGGGGCTTATGGTCTGTCTGAACCAGGAAGTGTGTACCAAACAAGTATGGCCTCAACTTCTTCAGAGCCCAGACCACAGCAAAGGCCTCCCTCACTATGGCTGACCAACGTTTCTCTCTAGGGGTCAGCCTTCTGCTAATAAAAGCTACTGGCTGATCCTGACCTTCTTCATTCAATTGTGACAGTACAGCCCCTACCCCCAATTCAGATGCATCTGTTTGAACAATGAACTTCTTGGAGTAATCAGGACTCTGCAGAATTGGAGCAGTGCACATGGCCTGCTTGAGGTCATCAAATGCCTTTTGACAGCTAGCTGTCCACTGAACCTTTTTGGGCATTTTCTTAGAAGTTAAGTCATTCAAGGGTGTCACTATTGATCCATACCCCTTGACAAATCTCCTATAGTACCCAGTCAGGCCTAAGAAGGCTCTCACCTGAGTCTGGGTAGTGGGAGCAGTCCAGTCCATGATGGTCTGGATCTTGCTCTGCAAAGGTTGAACCTGGCCTCCACCCACAAGGTGGCCCAGGTACACAACCTGACTCTGCCCTATCTGGCACTTAGTGGCCTTGATAGTCAGGCCTGCCTTTGCAGGGCCTGTAAAACATTCCTGAGGTGGACCAGGTGATCCTCCCAGGTGGAGCTAAAGACAGCAATATCATCTAGATAAGCTGCACTATAGGCCTCCAGTCCTGTGAGAACTGTGTTCACCAACCTCTGGAAAGTGGCAGGTGCATTTTTCAGACCAAAGGGCATTACCACAAATTGATAATGCCCACTAGGGGTGGAAAATGCTGTTTTGGGCTTTGCAGTATCATCTAGTCTGATCTGCCAGTAGCCAGCTGTTAGGTCAAATGTGCTGAGATACTTGGCAGAGGCCAAAGTATCTATGAGCTCATCTGCCCTGGGTATTGGATGGGCATCAGTCCTAGTGACTGCATTGAGGCCCCTATAGTCTACACAAAACCTCATCTCTCTTTTCCCACCACTGGTGTGAGGTTTAGGTACTAGGACTACTGGACTAGCCCAAGGGCTATCTGAGGGCTCAATCACTCCCAATTCCAACATCTTCTGGACTTCAGTCCTGATACAGTCCCTGACATGGTCAGGTTGCCTATAAATCTTGTTTTTAATAGGCAGACTGTCCCCAGTGTCCACTTCTTGAGTGCACCAGGTGGTCTGACTGGGTGTCAGTGAAAACATATGCCTAAACTGATTGAGGACTTGCCTGCAATCAGTTTGTTGCTGGGTAGTGAGGCTGCCTGCCAAGGCTACACCATCAACTGACCCATCGTCAGGGTTCTGTGAGAGCAGGTCAGGGAGTGGGTCACTCTCTTCCTCCTGCCCTTCATCAGTAGCCATGAGCAAGCCCATGTCTGCCCTGTCCACATATGGCTTAAGTCTGTTGACATGGAGAACCCTTTGGGGACTCCTGGGTGTTCCCAGGTCCACTAAGTAAGTGACCTCACCCTTCTGCTCAACAATAGTGTGGGGTCCACTCCATTTGTCTTGGAGAGCTGCTGGGGCCACTGGCTCCAACACCCACACCTTCTGTCCTGGCTGGTAAACAGTCAGAACAGCCTTTTGGTCATGCCAGGCCTTCTGAAGTTCCTGGCTAGCCTCAAGGTTTTTGGTTGCCTTTTTCATGTACTCAGCCATCCTGGAGCGGAGACCAAGTACATAGTCCACTATATCTTGCTTTGGGGGCTTGAGAGGTAACTCCCATCCTTCCTTCACCAAGCACAGTGGACCCCTCACAGGGTGGCCAAACAGAAGTTCAAAAGGGCTGTACCCAACCCCCTTCTGAGGCACCTCCCTATATGCGAATAAAAGGCAGGGCAAGAGTATGTCCCATCTACGCCTAAGCTTTTCTGGGCGCCCTTTAATCATGCCCTTCAAGGTTTTGTTGAATCTCTCAACTAAACCATTGCATTGTGGGTGATAGGGTGTGGTGAACTTATAAGTAACTCCACACTCCTTCCACATTGCCTTTAAGTACCCAGACATGAAGTTTGCACCCCTGTCTGATACCACCTCCTTAGGAAAGCCCACTCTTGAGAAAATTCCCAGGAGGGCCCTTGCCACCACAGGTGCTGTAGTGGTCCTAAGGGGTATAGCCTCTGGGTACCTGGTGGCATGATCCACTACCACCAGTATAAATCTGTGCCCAGATGCTGTTTGGGGATCCATGGGACCAACAATGTCAATCCCTACCCTCTCAAAGGGCACCCCCACCACAGGTAGTGGTATCAGGGGGGCCTTTGTAGTGCCACCTGCTTTGCCACTGGCTTGGCAGGTTACACAGGAGCGACAAAACTCCTTACTGTCTTCAGACATGTGGGGCCAGTGAAAGTGAGGGACAATTCTGTCCCAAGTCTTGTTCTGGCCCAGGTGTCCTGCTAAGGGAATATCATGGGCTAGGGTCAATAGGAAGCCCCTGAACTTCAAAGGTATTACCAACCTCCTGGTAGCACCAGGCTTGGGGTCTCTACTCTCTGAGTACAGGAGTCCATCATCCCAATACACTGTATGGGGACCACTAGCTTTCCCAGCAGCCTCAGCAGCAGCTTGCTGTCTGAGGGGTTCAAGGGAGGGGCAGCTCTGCTGCTCCTGGCTCAGATCTGCCCTAGAAGGTCCCCTGTCCCCAAGAACTCAACCTGGTCAGGTTCAAGTTCCTCTGGGACAGTTCCTTCTTCAGGGCTGAGATCATCCCCCTCAAGGGACTGATCTTCCTCCTGAGCCAAGGGGAAGGCACTGCCTTAACCCTACTACTCCTCCTCTTGGAAGGCACTTGGTCCATTCTTCCAGAATCCAAGGCCTGTTCAGTTTTAGACAGTTTAGCTTGTGACCTGGTCACAGCAAACACATCTGCAGGGATCCCCAGCATTTCTGCATGGGTCCTGAGCTCCACTTCTGCCCAAGCAGAAGTCTCTAAGTCATTGCCAAGCAAGCATTCGACTGGTAGGTTTGCACTTACCACAACCTTCTTAAGGCCAGTTACCCCTCCCCAGGAGAAGTTAACAACTGCCAGAGTATGGTCTGTTCTGACATTGCTAGCATTGGTCACTTGGTACATCTCACCAAGCATAACTTGCCCAGGTAGCACAAGGTCTTGTGTCACCATTGTGACACTTGCCCCTGTGTCCCTAAATGCCAAAGCCTCTCGTCCATTGATTAAAGGCTGTTGTCTGTACTTGCCCAGATTACTGGGACTCATAGAGGAGGGCACATCCATGCCTCCATCACAGACTAACACAGCCTGAGTCAGTTCTCTAACTAGGTCAGAGCCCAACTCAGTTCCCAGGGTGAACCCTACTAAACCCTTTGCTGGAGCACTTCCACCAACTGTACTAGGGGGAACAGGTGCCTTAGGGGCATTGGTGGGTGCTGGACTGGAGTCTTTGGACTTGGTGCAATCACTGGTCCAGTGGGTCTTTTGCTTACAGACCTTGCACCATGGTTTTCTTTGGCCTTTACCCTTGGTAGACTGGGAATCCCCACCAGAAGAAGATTTTTGGGGGCCCGATGAAGACTTTTGATCTTTACCCTTCTCCCCACCCTTGTCAGAGTTCTTAGCATCTTGCTTCTTGGTTTCCCCACCTTGGTTCTGTACCTTCTGCTTCACCCTGGTTCTGACCCATTTGTCTGCCTTCTTTCCCAATTCTTGGGGAGAGGTCAGATCAGAGTCAACCAGGTACTGATGCAACAGCTGGTTTTGACAGTTATTAAGAATCTGCTCCCTCATTATCAGATTATACAATCCTGAGAAGTCACACACCTTACTGCCCATCAACCAGCCTTCCAGAGCCTTGGCAGAACAATCCACATAGTCTACCCAGTCTTGAGTCTGTGCTTTTTGGGTGTCTCTGAACTTCAACCTGTACTGTTCAGTGGTTAGGCCAAACCCATCAATAAGAGCACTCTTCAAGACCTTGTAATTGTCAGCATCCTCCTCTCTAACAGTGAGGAGCTTGTCTCTACCTTTGTCAGCAAAGGAGAGCCACAAGATTGCTGCCCACTGCTCCTGAGGGACCTTCTGTACTTTACAGGCCCTCTCTAAAGCAGTTATCCATTTGTGGATATCATCCCCACTCTGGTAGGGAGGGACAATCTTGCTCAGGTTCCTATGGTCATAGGACCTTTCCCTATCTCTAGGGACATGGCTGCCACCATGGGACTCTAGTCCCAACTTTCTTCTCTCTTTAAGGAGATCTAGGGATTCTCTATCTAAAGCCAATTGCTTCTTCCTGATCTCCAGTTGAGTTTCCTCATACTGGACCAGTCTCTTTCTTCTCTCATGAGAGGATTCCCTCCTGTGAGAAGAAACAGAGCTCCCTATGGAGGTGCCAGAGTGGTTAGACTCCTGAGAAGGAGACCTAGACTTTCTGAGCACACTCATAATCCTTCCTGGGGGACAAAGGTGTGGTTCTCCAGATCCTCATCTTCATCTTCCCCAGAAGGGATTGGGTTTTCCAGGTCAGGGTCATTGTCACCCTCCTGGTCAGTTTCAGAGGGGGCTGGGGGTAGTAGTACCCCTGGCCCCTTCCTCATCTGCTGGCCCACCCTCTGCTCCTACCCCTTCAGTCTCTGAAGACTTACTAAGATCATAAGCCACCAACAACTCCTGGAGGTGTTGGGTGGTGGGACTTTGGCCTGTCCTTAATTTCCTCACGTTACACAAAGCTCTCAGTTCCAAGAATGGGAGTGTGTCATACTTGGAGGGGGAAGCTCCATGGCTTCCTGCAGGGCATCTTTGGATCCTGCTTTTAAAGACATTACTAGTGTGGTGTGGTGTATGCACTACCTACTCTAGTGTGGCCTACTAAACTCTCTTGAGTTGTAGAAAGGGTTGTGCTATCCCTTAACACACAACTCTAAGTTCAGTAGAACTTACTGATATTCTAAGCTTAAATTATATGTACCTTAGGTACCTTTAGTGGTTTTCAGTTGATCAATTCAATTGAGATTATCTGGTAAAACAATAGCAAGCTGGAATCCCACACGCTGCACACCAATGTGAGAAGTTGGCCTGGCATATGCTGTCCACTAATTATAGTGGGCACCTTGCACCAGTCCAAATCGACTCTTATGGTAGGTAGGTTAAAGACAACCTTATTGAAAGCTATCCTAGTGGTAGCTGTGGAGAGCAGCCTTCAGGCTAAGTCTTGAAGGAATGTAAAGCAGCTTGTTTTACCAGTCTATAATCTCTTGAGTGACCAAATGAAAGAGCACCACACCAGGTATATATTCAAAATATATGTATTTATTACTAAACACACCCCTCTAGTCTCTTTATGAGGCTAGAGTTCGAAGTACATAGGTTATAAGATCTTAAATCACAGTAATAGCACAAATACACGTTTGGGCCCTAGGGGCGTACCAAACCATATACCAATAAAGTGGTATGCGAACCACGACTGAACTAGACACTAGGCCTAGAGCCTCTAGAAGTGCTTGGACCACAAGGAACCACCCAAGGTAGTGACACAGGGGACCCACGGGAGACGCGTGCAGTGTAAATACACAACCGCGATACGCCGTTAACTTCTATGGAGAAAGTCGGGATCGGGAAAATAGAGGAAAGGGACACTTTAAAGAGGACTAGGACAAAACCCTTTGAGATCTAGGACTTTGAAGAGTCTCTACCCATGGGAGCACCGGAGTACTCGTGTTACCTCACCCAGGAAGCCGGGTGCATAGGTGCCTTTCGGGGTCGGGTTTCGTCGTCGGTTCTTATGGCGATCTGCTGCAAAGTGCTGCTGGCGACCAGGAGAAAAGTGTCCGTGTGGATCCAAGAGTGGATCGGAGTTCTGAAGAACCTGAAAGCAGAGGGGACAGAGTCTGGGTCACTAGCCAGTGACCGGGGCGGTGATGGACAGATGCCCACCGATGTCGAGTGCTTCAGGTTCGATGACGGTCGTCTTGACTCTTCAGCCACGAAGTCCGGGAGGCGTTGTCGGTAACCAGGAGCAGGATTCGGGCTGTTGCTCGATGTCTGTCGAGTGCAGAGGTGTCGGCGACCAGATTGGACCCAACAAGCCTTGGCAACGGCAAGTCTTGAGTAAGATGTAGATCGTCGATGATGCAGACCAGTAAGGTCTGGGGAACTCACCCAGCAAGGGTAAGTGAGGGCAGGCCTGGAGCAACCAGACTGCCAAGTAAAGAAAAGATTGGCCTTCGTTAAGGGCTACTAGCCAACGGGCTAGCGACCGCGAAGGAGCCTCGTGACGCCGCACGTGGAGCTGGCTTACAGGACACTCGTGGAGTGGGGGCCAATGATCTTCGGTGCAGGTGGTGCTGGAGGCTAGGGCTACTCGGAGCCCAAAGCACGACTTCTTGGGAGACCCAGAAGATGGTGCACTTGCAAATGTGCTCGGTGTCCAGGGGTCACGGTCTCAAGTCACCCACGATAGCCACGGGCCTCAGCTTTGCTGGGGACTCAGGGTAGCCTCGGGGAAGTCTGAGAATCCACCTCTGGTGATGCGATGACTTCGGCGTCCGACGGGAGCTTCAGTGATGCGAACCGGACAGATGCTTCTTTGGTGCCTGCCAAGCAGGGAAGTCACTCCTTGACCCCAAGGGAGATTCTTCAGTCCTCTAATCGTGAGTAGAGCGTCGAAGGTCCAGGATTCTGTTTCAGAGTTTCGTCCAGGTATAATCTAAAGTCCTAGGGACTGGGTTCCTACCTTTATTCTAAAAATAGGGGATGGACTACTCTGTGGCCCCACCTATGGGTGGGTCAGGGCAGAGGGGTGGCTACACCCCTTTCCCTTTGTCCAGTTCGCGCCAAAGCAGGGGCTGCAAGCCCCTGATCCGGTTTGAACTGGGGTATGCACAGGGACACCAAATGTGCCCCCAGTGCAGGACTTCAAAGCACCCGAAAGTGCTCCCGCCCAGCCCCAATACACATTGTCCTGTCTGGGGAGGTGGTCACACCTCCCTGGGACAGGAAACCTATTGTCCAGGCCTCCCCTGCCGGAGTTTCGTCCAGCAGCAGGAGGCCAGACTCGTGTCTGTGGCAGCAGCATCCATTCTGTGATGCCAGGGCTCTGGAAAGAAGTTACCGGACTCGTCAGAGTTAACATGCCTTTCCCTCTAGAAGGGTGGAATGCTACCCCCGCCGCCAGGATTGGCGGGGGGTAGTATTCCAAGATGTTTGACACCAAACACGACATGTTTAGGTGCAGCCATTCCATAGTTAGCATTTTACCGCGAGGATATAATGCGTTTAAGAGTATATGGTCAGGCTGCACTACAAACAGCATCAGAGATGGTCTCCGAACGCTGCAGAGGGGCCCTGCTCATGCAGGGGCACCCTCTCACATAGGAACCATGCACTCTGCCTTTAGGATTGATAAGGCCTGCCTTAGGAGTGACTTATAGGTTTATATGTGTGTATGCATTTAGTGATATAGGTAACCTATACCACAGCAAGGGGTGCATGCACCACCTTACCCAGGCTGCAGTAGCAGACCTGTGGTGTCAGTTTGGATGGCCTACCAGGGGTGGCATAATACATGCTGCAGCCCCTGGCAGGCCTCTGAGGTACCTATGCCCTTGGTACATAGTATACCATATACTAGGGACTTACAAGGGCACTCCAGATCCCAATCAGTGATGTGCCTAAGGCACATGGAGACCCTTTTAAAGAGGAAACAGCTAGGCTGGGGTTCTGAATAGCAGGGCCCCAGCCAGACTAATGTCGAAAACCAGTGAAGCATCAGCAAAAAGTGGGGGTACCCATGTGAAGCAGATCCTACTCTCCTACATAGGGGGTCATGCTCGGGGTAGATTTAGGGTTTAGGGTAGTGCAGTGGTGTTTGGGTAGTGTAGGGAGTCGTGCTGGGGGGAGTGTTTTAGGGTTTAGGGTAGTGCAGTGGTGTTTGGGTAGTGTAGGGGGTCGTGCTGGGGGTAGTGTTTTAGGGTTTAGGGTAGTGCAGTGGTGTTTGGGTAGTGTAGGGAGTCGTGCTGGGGGTAGTGATTTAGGGTAGTGCAGTGGTGTTTGGGTAGTGTAGGGGGTACTGCTGGGGGTAGTGTTTAAGGGTTTAGGTTAGTGCAGTGGTGTTTGGGTAGTGTAGGGGTACTGCTGGGGGTAGTGTTTTAGGGTTTAGGGTATTGCAGTGGTGTTTGTGTAGTGTAGGGGGTAGTGTTTTAGGGTTTAGGGTAGTGCAGTGGTGTTTGTGTAGTGTAGGAGGTCGTGTTTTAGGGTTTAGGGTAGTGCAGTGGTCTTTGGGTAGTGTAGGGAGTCATGCGGGGGTAGTGTTTTAGGGTTTAGGGTAGTGTAGGGGGTCATGCGGGGGTAGTGTTTTAGGGATTAGGGTAGTGCATTGGTGTTTGGGTAGTGTAGGGGGTCATGCGGGGGGTAGTGTTTTAGGGTTTAGGGCAGTGCAGTGGGGTTTGGGTAGTGTAGGGGGTCGTGCTGGGGGGAGTGTTTTAGGGTTTAGGGCAGTGCAGTGGTGTTCGGGTAGTGTAAGGGGTCATGCTGGGGGAGTGTTTTAGGGTTTAGGGCAGTGCAGTGGTGTTCGGGTAGTGTAGGGGGTCGTGCTGGGGGAGTGTTTGAGGGTTTAGGGCAGGGCAGTCGTGTTCGGGTAGTGTAGGGGGTTGTGCTGGGGGTAGTATTTTAGGGTTTAGGGTAGTGCAGTGGTGTTCGGGTAGTGTAGAGGGTTGTTCTGGGGGTAGTGTTCTAGGGTTTAGGGCAGTACAGTGGTGTTTGGGCAGTGTAGGGGGTAATGCTGGGGGTGGTGTTTTAGGGTTTAGGGCAGTGCAGTGGTGTTCGGGCAGTGTAGGGGGTCGTGGTGGGGGTGGTGTTTCAGGGTTTAGGGCAGTGCAGTGTTATTCGGGCAGTGTAGGGGGTGGTGTTTCAGGGTTTAGGGCAGTGCAGTGGTGTTCGGGCAGTGTAGGGGGTCGTGCAGGGGGTGGTGTTTCAGGGTTTAGGGCAGTGGTGTTCGGGCAGTGTAGGGGGTCGTGCTGGGGGTGGTGTTTCAGGGTTTGGGGCAGTGCAGTGGTGTTCGAGCAGTAAAGGGGTCGTGCTGGGGGTGGTGTTTCAGGGTTTAGGGCAGTGCAGTGGTGTTCGGGCAGTGTAGGGGGTGGTGCAGGGGGTGGTGTTTCAGGGTTTAGGGCAGTAAAGTGGTGTTCGGGCAGTGTAGGGGGTGCTGCAGGGGGTGGTGTTTCAGGGTTTAGGGCAGTGCAGTGGTATTTGGGCAGTGTAGGGGGTCATGCAGGGGGTGGTGTTTCAGGGTTTAGGGCAGTGCAGTGGTGTTCGAGCAGTGTAGGGGGTCGTGCTGGGGATGGTGTTTCAGGGTTTAGGGCAGTAAAGTGGTGTTCGGGCAGTGTAGGGGTCGTGCTGGGGCTGGTGTTTCAGGGTTTAGGGCAGTGCAGTGGTGTTCGGGCAGTGTAGGGGGTCGTGCTGGGGCTGGTGTTTCAGGGTTTAGGGCAGTGCAGTGGTGTTCGGGCAGTGTAGGTGGTCGTGCTGGGGCTGGTGTTTCAGGGTTTAGGGCAGTGCAGTGGTGTTCGGGCAGTGTAGGGGGTCATGCTGGGGCTGGTGTTTCAGGGTTTAGGGCAGTGCAGTGGTGTTCGGGCAGTGTAGGGGGTCTTGCTGGGGCTGGTGTTTCAGAGTCTAGGGCAGTGCAGTGGTGTTCGGGCAGTGTAGGGGGTCTTGCTGGGGCTGGTGTTTCAGGGTTTAGGGCAGTGCAGTGGTGTTCGGGCAGTGTAGGGGGTCGTGCTGGGGGTGGTGTTTCAGGGTTTAGGGCAGTGCAGTGGTGTTTGGGCAGTGTAGGGGGACATGCTGGGGCTAGTGTTTCAGGGTTTAGGGCAGTGGTGTTCGGGCAGTGTAGGGGGTCTTGCTGGGGGTAGTGTTTCGGGGTTTAGGGCAGTGCAGTGGTGTTTGTGCAGTGTAGGGGGTCGTGCTGGGGGTGGTGTTTCAGGGTTTAGGGCAGTGCAGTAGTGTTCGGGCAGTGTAGGGGATCGTGCAGGGGGTGGTGTTTCAGGGTCTAGGGCAGTGCAGTGGTGTTCGGGCAGTGTAGGGGGTCGTGCTGGGGGTGGTGTTTCAGGGTTTAGGGCAGTGCAGTGGTGTTCGGGCAGTGTAGGGGGTCGTGCAGGGGTGGTGTTTCAGGGTTTAGGGCAGTGCAGTGGTGTTCGGGCAGTGTAGGGGGTCTTGCTGGGGGTAGTGTTTCGGGGTTTAGGGCAGTGCAGTGGTGTTTGTGCAGTGTAGGGGGTCGTGCTGGGGGTGGTGTTTCAGGGTTTAGGGCAGTGCAGTGGTGTTCGGGCAGTGTAGGGGGTCGTGCTGGGGGTGGTGTTTCAGGGTTTAGGGCAGTGCAGTGGTGTTCGGGCAGTGTAGGGGGTCGTGCAGGGGGTGGTGTTTCAGGGTTTAGGGCAGTGCAGTGGTGTTCGGGCAGTGTAGGGGTCATGCTGGGGCTGGTGTTTCAGGGTTTAGGGCAGTGCAGTGGTGTTCGGGCAGTGTAGGGGGTCGTGCTGGGGCTGGTGTTTCATTGTTTAGGGCAGTGCAGTGGTGTTCGGGCAGTGTAGGGGGTCGTGCTGGGGGTGGTGTTTCAGGGTTTAGGGCAGTGCAGTGGTGTACGGGCAGTGTAGGGGGTCTTGCTGGGGGTGGTGTTTCAGGGTTTAGGGCAGTGGTGTTCGGGCAGTGTAGGGGGTCTTTCTGGGGGTAGTGTTTCAAGGTTTAGGGCAGTGCAGTGGTGTTCGTGCAGTGTAGGGGGTCGTGCTGGGGGTGGTGTTTCAGGGTTTAGGGCAGTGCAGTAGTGTTCGGGCAGTGTAGGGGATCGTGCAGGGGTGGTGTTTCAGGGTTTAGGGCAGTGCAGTGGTGTTCGGGCAGTGTAGGGGTCGTGCTGGGGTGGTGTTTCAGGGTTTAGGGCAGTGCAGTGGTGTTCGGGCAGTGTAGGGGGTCGTGCAGGGGGTGGTGTTTCAGGGTTTAGGGCAGTGCAGTGGTGTTCGGGCAGTGTAGGGGTCGTGCTGGGGCTGGTGTTTCAGGGTTTAGGGCAGTGCAGTGGTGTTCGGGCAGTGTAGGGGGTCTTGCTGGGGGTGGTGTTTCAGGGTTTAGGGCAGTGGTGTTCGGGCAGTGTAGGGGGTCTTGCTGGGGGTGGTGTTTCAGGGTTTAGGGCAGTGCAGTGGTGTTCGGGCAGTGTAGGGGGTCTTGCTGGGGGTAGTGTTTCAGGGTTTAGGGCAGTGCAGTGGTGTTCGTGCAGTGTAGGGGGTAGTGCTGGGGATGGTGTTTCAGGGTTTAGGGCAGTGCAGTAGTGTTCGGGCAGTGTAGGGGGTCGTGCAGGGGGTAGTGTTTCAGGGTTTAGGGCAGTGCAGTGGTGTTCGGGCAGTGTAGGGGGTCGTGCTGGGGGTGGTGTTTCAGGGTTTAGGGCAGTGCAGTGGTGTTCGGGCAGTGTAGGGGGTAGTGCTGGGGGTGGTGTTTCAGGGTTTAGGGCAGAGGTGTTCGGGCAGTGTAGGGGTCTTGCTGGGGGTGATGTTTCAGGGTTTAGGGCAGTGCAGTGGTGTTCGGGCAGTGTAGGAGGTCTTGCTGGGGGTAGTGTTTCAGGGTTTAGGGCAGTGCAGTGGTGTTCGGGCAGTGTAGGGGTCATGCTGGGGGTGGTGTTTCAGGGTTTAGGGCAGTGCAGTGGTGTTCGGGCAGTGTAGGGGGTCGTGAAGAGGGTGGTGTTTCAGGGTTTAGGGCAGTGCAGTGGTGTTCGGGCAGTGTAGGGGGTCGTGCTAGGGTATGTGTTTCAGGGTTTAGGGCAGTGCAGTGGTGTTCGGGCAGTGTAGGGGGTCGTGCTGGGGGTAGTGTTTTAGGGTTTAAGGTAGTGCAGTGGTGTTTGTGTAGTGTAGGGGGTCGTGCTGGGGGCAGTGTTTTAGGGTTTAGGGTAGTGCAGTGGTGCTTGTGTAGTGTAGGAGGTCATGCTGGGGGTAGTGTTTTAGGGTTTAGGGTAGTGCAGTGGTGTTTGTGTAGTGTAGGGGGTCATGTTTTAGGGTAGTGCAGTGGTGTTTGGGTAGTGTAGGGGGTCATGCTGGGGGTAGTGTTTTAGGATTTAGGTTAGTGCAGTGGTGTTGGGGTAGTGTTTTAGGGTTTAGGGTGGTACAGTGGTGTTTGTGTAGTGTAGGGGGTCATGCTGGGGGTAGTGTTTTAGGGTTTAGGATAGTGCAGTGGTGCTTGTGTAGTGTAGGGGGTCGTGCTGGGGTAGTGTTTTAGGGTTTAGGGTAGTGCAGTGGTGTTTTTGTAGTGTAGGGGGTCATGTTTTAAGATGCAACGCTCCAATACCTGACCAGTCTGCACTACATAAAACTGCAAAAAAACTAAAAATAAAAAGTGTTTTGCACACTTTTGTCATTGGGCTATATGTGGGCTACATCTGGGTAATATTTGTGCTACATTTGGGCTCTTTTTTCACTGGTGGCCATCTTGGAAGACTTCTTTGTTATGAAGTTTCCTAATTTCCTCATTTACTGCAGTCTCCTCAGTAGGAAATACTTTCAGTATTTTACTTTGATTGCATCTAGAAGGCATTCAGATGTGTCACACATTTGCCATAAATTCAGAATGTTATTACTCTACTTGTTCATTAGATCACTGTAGTAAAGCTACTGCTCACCAAGGAGTTAACTGGAAGTCTACTGCTGGTATTGAAAGTGATTGTTTCAGTCTGCATGTCAGAATTTTCTAATGAAATAGAAGAGGATTTGAGATCTCACTTAAAACATGCACTAAATTTTCTTTTGCAGCACTAACCATAATTTCTATGGCAAAATGAACCCCCTCATTTTGTTCCTTTTTAAATTAAATGTTTTAAGTGTTACCAGTTTATTCCAATCAAGATGGCTTCAGGTGTGCCATACTTTTGTCATAAGTAAGGCTGTTAGCACTCTAGTTGTTCTTTAGAACACTCTGGGAAGCTGCAGTAGAACACAAAGGCATCAACTGACAGGCTGCTCCTGTTGAAATATAACAGGAAGATATTTGAGATCTCACTTAAACATGTCCTAATTTTTCTTTCTACAGCACTAACCATAATTTCTATGGCAAAATGAACCCCCTCATTTTGTTCCTTTTTAAATTAAATGTTTTAAGTGTTACCAGTTTATTCCAATCAAGATGGCTTCAGGTGTGCCATACTTTTGTCATAAGTAAGACTGTTAGCGCTCTAGTTGTTCTTTAGAACACTCTGGGAAGCTGCAGTAGAACACAAAGGCATCAACTGACAGGCTGCTCCTGTTGAAATATAACAGGAAGATATTTGAGATCACACTTGAAACATGTCCTAATTTTTCTTTCTATAGCATTAACCATAATTTCTATGACAAAATGAACCCCATCATTTTGTTCCTTTTTAAATTAAATGTTTTAAGTGTTACCAGTTTATTCCAATCAAGATGGCTTCAGGTGTGCCATACTTTTGTCATAAGTAAGACAGTTAGCGCTCTAGTTGTTCTTTAGAACACTCTGGGAAGCTGCAGTAGAACACAAAGGCATCAACTGACAGGCTGCTCCTGTTGAAATATAACAGGAAGATATTTGAGATCACACTTGAAACATGTCCTAATTTTCTTTCCAGAGCACTAACCATAATTTCTATGACAAGATGAACCCCATCATTTTGTTCCTTTTTAAATTAAATGTTTTAAGTGTTACCAGTTTATTCCAATCAAGATGGCTTCAGGTGTGTCATACTTTTGTCATAAGTAAGGCTGTTAGCACTCTAGTTGTTCTTTAGAACACTCTGGGAAGCTGCAGTAGAACACAAAGGAATCAACTGACAGTCTCTGCCCTTGTTGGATGTACATGTTTTACTGAGAATGTCAGACTTCATTCTCACATGACTGAGAAAGATAATGTGAATTTACAGAAAATATGCTCTCATTTTAGCTTCTGGGGCACCTTCCAAAACTGTATGGGACAAGCATGTGAAAATAGTTTTCTCTCAAACATGATTCATGATATCCCAGCAGAAGGTTTTTCACAGGGTAAAATCACCTTAGAACACACCACAATTCCTGAAATTAGTATGGTACCATCAACAAATGAATTCTAATGTAACTAAAGTCTGTTATCACCCTTTATAGTTCTCCTTTTGGTAACCCTCAAAATCTTCGATTCACTACAATGCATTTCAATGGGGTACTATCATTTATATTGGTCCCAAGATGGCTGCCAGCAATTCCAGGATGAAGTGCTGACAGCCAATCAGATCTCACGATGACATGTGTGGTTAGGCTCCGCCCAGATATATATGTGTTTTTACTTTTGATTTTCTCAGCAACTTCTGAACGGATTTACACCATTTAACAAAAGGGTTCTTTTTGAACCAAGAACTACCTCTTTGCCAAATTTGGTGTAATTCCGTTCAGCAGTTCGGGCTGTAGCCTTGCATAAAGTTTCCTATAGGAAATTGATTTTTTTGACTCTTATTTTTTTAATTTCTCCGCAACTACTGAACGGATTTACACCATTTAACAAAAGGGTTCTTTCTGAACCAAGAACTACCTCTTTGCCAAATTTGGTGTAATTCCGTTCAGCAGTTCAGGCTGTAACCGTGTCTAAAGTTTCCTATGGGAAAATGAATGGGGAAAACACGTTTTGGGACCCCCCTTTTTCTCGGCCCCCGCTTGACGAATCACCCTGAGACTTTCAGGGTAGGAGCGGACCGGAGCGGGCCATAAAGTTTGAAAATTTCGCGAAGATTCGTCAACCGACGCAAGAGTTATTTCAAATAGAATGTCGCGGATTTCCTATGGAAAATAGGTCCTAACTATAACTATCTACTGGCGACCGCCAGTAGATAATAATGATTGGATATACAAATAAGCCAATTGTTCTGTTGGTTGAATGATACTCCCAAATATGGAAAGGTAGGCGCCCCAGTAATTGTTTGCCCCTTTATGGCTATAGGTCTAGTTTTTGAGAACTTCCTCCCACACACATATAGTGAGTCTTAGAAATGTTTGTATCCAGAACCAAGTCATCCATAAATTTGACAAAGAGATCAACTAATAGCTTAAGGACATTTGCTATTCTGGCCATCAAAACTGCATCATCAGCGTAGAGCAGGGGGGGCAGACTAACTGACTTAACCTTGGGCAGGTCATTTCCGTTGGCAATCAAACAGGTGTTCAGGCTATTTATATATAACAAAAATAGAATACGCGCCAACACACAGCCCAGCCTGACCCCCACGGAAGGCTAAAAGTTTGAGTGCATTCCCCATCCAAACCATATCTGATGTACGCACAGGATGATACCTAAACATTCCCAAACGTTAACATGTGTTTAGCCCAAGGGGGGGAAATGTTCATGCTTTAAGAGGCTACAGGGTAAAACCAACCAGCAATTTGGAAAGATCATATCAATCAAAAATGTTCATGCTTTAGCCTGCCATCATTTGCAAGCAGATGATTCAGTTCCTTTTCTAGTCACATGTTTTTACATACAAAGCTCTCTCATTGCTCCTTTTGCTCCTGAAAGAGTCACAGCAGATGTGTCATTTCCTTGTGCACATCTCTCTCTCCTTTCCCAGACTGCACTCTGGGATAGTCCAATTACTCCACCAAGGAGCAAGGAAATCTCCACCCCCTAAGCCCCTATCTACACTAGCCCACATGTGGCTTTTGGATCCTACTGTTTGATGTTTGTCCTCAAGCTGAAAAGGAGAATGTACTAAACAGACAGATGTGACTTGGAGGGCCCGTGGAATAATTCTACTCCATTATGTGGGTCTATTTTATTTGCTTATTTTGTATTAACAACTGCTGACTCTCTCAGCAACAAGGGGATTAGATGTGATTGACAGAAGCTCTGCAAGGAATGTGGACACTTCTGCAGACTACATGAAGTATTTCAAATATGTATAAAGCATCATAGGCAATCAAAATAAGATTGTTCAGTGGACATTCACAAGCAGGATTAGCTATTCTCTAATAATGTGTTTTTGATAGCATTTTTAGTCAAAGCTAGTGCAAAAGGTTGAAATCCCTATTTTGCATTTAAAGCAAGTTCTGCTAAATAGCTGCATGAAATATGCACTAAAACTCGTGTTACAGTTTAGGTGGAAAAAACAACTTTCACTGCTGCACCCCATTTATGGAAATTCATGCACATATACAGCTGAATGACCAAAGAGTCTGGTATGACACCTTAAAATGGTACCCATTGGATGCAGAGCATATGTACTGGAGGCTTGATTAGCGAAGAGGTCTATAACATGAGAATTATGTAGCGAAAAAAAGGTGAGGGAGATAGCAAAAATATGGATTTCTTTGACATTTGTATAAGTAACATATTTCAAAGTGGAATAATCAAAGCTTTGTTGTGGCAAGTCTTTTGGAGCACCCACAGGATTTGATATGAAGTACAATCTTCTAAAGTAGCCTAACTGAACTTAGGCCCTCATGTACAAAACTATTTTGCGGTCAAAAAGGGTCTGATTCGTAAATTCGGAGCCTTTGCGACTGCAAAATGCCATTTCTCTATTAAAAAATCCCAAGCTTCTATTTGGTAACTGGCCCTTTCTGCAGGGCCACCTCCAAACATGTTGCCTTCACCCCTCCTGCTTTGCTAAATTCCTTTTTGTTGGCTTTAGTACTCAGTGCCCTTTACCATTGCTAACCAGTGCTAAAGCGCTTGTGCTCTCTCCCTAAAATAGGGTAAAGTGGGCCTACACCTGATTGCCACATTTAATAGACTCGTAAGTTCCTAGTATATGGTTCTACATGTACTCGGGTCCTGTAAATGTAAATGAAATGCTGCTTTTGGACCTGCAGCACTCATTGTGCCGCCCACTTAAGTAGCACTTTTAAATAAGTCACAGGCCTGCCACTGCAGAGCCGGTGTGTGCAGTTTACACTTCCATGCCGACTTGGCATTTAAAGCACATTGCCAAGCCTTAAACTGCCCTAAGGTAGACCCTAGGTAGCCCTTAGGGCAGGGTGCTGTGTAAACAAAAGGTAGGACATGTACTTTTAAGTTTTACATGTCCTGGTAGTGATAATCACCCACATTCATTTTTCACTTCTGTGAGGCCTACCCCTCTCGTAGGTTGACATTGAAAATTCCTTATTACAATTTATAAGCTGTAATTCCTGATTGAGAAGGAGTGGATCTGTCATGTTTCATATCACTGGAATGGTAATGATAAATCATATTTACTGGTAAAGTCGAATTTATCATTACCCTTTTAAAATGTCACTTTTAGAAAGATTCAAAACAAGGGGGGGCGACAGAGTGCACTCTGTCGCCCCCCCTTGTTTTGAATATATTACGGACTGCCCTCTAGATGAGTTGCACCCATTGATTACAGAGACGATTTCGACAAACATGAACTGTCACATGAGAGACAATTAAAACAACATTTTTCCAAGAGCGGATCTTTTGAACTACTTTTTTAAGCACATGATGGACCATGATGTTGTAATTGTTTTTTCCATGATCTAAGATTTAGTGTGTCAGCATGCACTATTAACATGTATAGTATGTTGTTATCATCAGCTCACGTTTGTAAATGAAATGCGGGATATTGCATAATTGACGTCATTAATGACATCTGTGGGTGGGTGGGGCATTTGAGTTAGATACCGAAGAAGGCCGCAGCGCGTTATGGGACTTGTAGGTTGATAGATGGTGGCTGGTACTGTTATCGGAGCGGGGCCATGTCAAATAGGAACATATCGAGAGAGTGAATCAATGCAGGTTAAGCACAGGTGGGTGGTCATCTTTTACATGTAGAAAAGGGTATGATTATCATAGTTGCTATTTGACTTCCGGATAATAAGCGATTGGGAAGAGGGTTTAGTATAAATATAGGGGATATAAACAGCGCGGTTTACAAATGCAATAGTGGAGGCAAGATTAAAAGCAAGTGAGTCACCGTAGCGAACTGGTCTGGTAAAATATCATAATGGGTTTAACGTGATCTGCATTTATAACACGCAATAGGATTCGCTGGGTAAGAGATCGTGGAAGTTGATCGTCAAAGGGCGACGTAAAGGGGCGGGGATACATCACAGGTGTTTAAGAAGCAGCGCGAAGAAAGAGTAGAGTACTAGGAAGGATGTGAACATGTCGGGAAGGCGATGGCCACTCTGGATGTTGAAGGTATGAGTCAGCGCTGATAACATTCGCTACAGGGTAACAACTAGAAGGGAGAAGGTTTTCTTCAAATCACTTACGGGAATCGAGGTGGGAGGTTTAAAAGGTGGAAGCAAAAATGAGTGAAGTTGAGGTAGTCGGGGAGAGGCTGGCCTGGGTATCTACTTAGTAGTAGCGTATGGCTATGATTTTAGCGGGAAACGTTGATTATGGGGTGGTTTGGAGCCATGCATTGTTAACATCAAGAGCAGTATTGAACATGTCTAAGCGGTTTTAACACACAGTCTAACATAATGTTTTAAATTTGTAGAGAACCCCTGACGAAGGGCCATGAAAGGCCCGAAATGCATTGGGTTAACAAAGATCAACTATTGTGAATTACTTACGTACATTCCGTGCTTCAGAATAAGGCCAGGAGTGGCATTTTTGCTGCATTCAGGATATAATGAAAACGTAAGCGTCTTTCATGTGACAAAAGGACAAGCAATGAATAATGAGAAGCTGTGGATGAAATTGGAAAAAATTTAAAAAAACTTGTGAAACTGGATTAATTTGTGGCATTTTGATTATGCAATGAAGAAGCTGTGCGTCCGACACTGGGGTGTTACTTCGCTCCATTTTTGAACTTTTAGAAAGATGGCATTTTTCTGCTCTTAGCCCTGTGTTCCTGCAGTCTGTCTCCAATACACATCTCGGGAGGCTGACAGCTGGAATTTGTGCATTCCCTCTAGACAGCCTCACACAAAAGGATATTAGGTGTGACCGAGTGGCCACCCACATCTTGATGGGCTATCCCGAGCAGGATGGGAGGGAGGAGCTGACACAGCTGAATAGGCGGTGTCCTGTCCCCACACAAAGGGCTGCATACTCCCCTGTAGTGAGTCTGGAGCCAGAGCTGGGAGGGAGGACCTCTGTGCACTTCAAAGCCCTTCTATGAAGTCACCCCCACTTCAAAGGCACCACTGGGTATAAGAACTGGACTTCTGACCCTATCACTTCAGTACACAAATTGACTTGTGAAGAACTCTGCCAGGTGGAAGGGCTGCTGTGCTGCTACAAGGACTGCTACTCTGCGGCTCTAGAAGACCTGCTTTTCTGCCCTGATGACTGCTACCCTCTGCCCTGACTGAGGAAGGACTGGAGCCATCTCACTTGAACCCAGAGTGACTCCAAGAGCATGCTGACTTACCTCCTGGTCCAAATCTCAGGGACATAAAAGACTTCAACTCATCCTGCAACAGCACCTGTACTTTGCTTGCTGCAAGTTTTGCCCTGCCAAGTGGTGCCAATCCAGTCTTGAGCCCTTGGAAGTGGGTATAAAGTGCTGCTACAGCCAGAACCCATGCATCAACGCCATTGTGCTGATCGGAACTGGTGCATCTCCCTTGATGCATCAATGCTGCTATGAGGACCATGGGCACCGCAACGCTGACTGTGTAGCACATTGTCTCCAGTCTCTGACACATCTCCGACTTTGCACGGCTGGGTGACGACGCATCGCCTTCAATCTTGTGCTTCGATAACAACACATTGCCTTTTGCTTCCCGCATCTCGGCTCCATTGATGGTGCATCTAATATACTTTTCAGTGGGCCAAGGCTGGTCCCTATATCCAACCCGTGCTCCATTGCGGTCGGCCTGAACTTTTAGATTTACCCCGGTATAACCCAACCAGATAGCCCTGGTTGGCGCTTTAAGCCTCTAAGCACTACAATTTCATTTAATCTTTAAAAATTCATCATTCTGGTTAGACTTATTGGGTTTTTGTCGTTTTGGTCTTGTTTTGTTCATAAAAATATAACCTATTTTTCTAAACTGGTGTGGCGTCTTTTTATGGTGTTTTCACTGTGTTACTGTTTGAAGTGTTGCTCAAATACTTTACACATTGCCTCTTAAGTTAAGCCTGACTGCTCTGTGCCAAGCTACCAGAGGGAGAGCACAGGTTAATTTATGGTGTGTATCTGACTTACTAGGACTAGGATTGTGGTTCCTGCTTAGACTGGGTGCATAACTCTGCCAACCAAAAACCCAATTCCTAACAGGTCCACAAGGGACCAATTACCCTTTGTGAATGTTCCAATTGACCACTGCACTGCCTGCTCCTAATCAATATTGGTGTTTTTTTTTTTTTTACACATCCCGTTTTTTTTTAAGGATAAATAGATTGCTTTATTTACAAGCAATCATAGACTTGGGGGTCTGTTGACATCAGAAGGCTACCATGCCTGTGAATGTAGCCAATCATACTGGGTCATTATTTGCCATCTACCTCATGCATATTAATGAGGTAGGCCGGATTGTGACTCACTACAAATCAGTATTTTGTGAACCTACCTATTAATACCTAGGTCGGTTCACAAAATACCAATGGATTCAGTAGAAGTAATGCGCAAATTGCGTCCACTTCTACCGAATCCATTTTTGTGCATTCCGTTTAAGAAATTGCGAATCTTTATTTGCTGCATTTTATGATTTATTAATTGGAATCTTTGTACATGAGGGCCTTCGTGTCAAAATGAATGCCTACTTGTAGTTGCTACAAACAAGGGGGGATCGAGTTACCAGAGAAGCCAAGGCATTGCAAATGAGTTGCAAAGCACAGCACACATTCCAATACATGGGACTCTTCTGTTGTTATGCATGCATAGGAATTTGCACTGGGGTATGGTGCCAGTCCAAATCCAATGATGGACAGCCCACATTAACCTAGGCGCAATTTGTTTTTAAGAAAACTTTTTGTATTTTTTAATTTTTCCACTACTACATTTCATATTACTTTATGACCTATAATTCTTATGCTTACTCCCTCCCGTACGACAATTATTGATCTTGAGTTACATTTGTGGAATTTATATAGTTAGGTATTCATTGTATTTTGGCCAACATTTCTTGTTGCATTCAAGCATATTGTTGCATCCCCTAAACCCCCAGTCGGAAAACATTTTGTTTTTGTTTCCCCTGGAGAGTAGTCTGCGTTAATTAGTTAATGCGAACAGCCCTAATGATTGTGGAGTCGTACAAGTCTCTAATGCCCCCTTCTAACTACTGCTGTATTCTTACATGTATTTATTACACACATACTGGATAGAACTTTTGGGTGCCATTTCTTGCTATTTGAATCTGTTTCCCATGGGCCAAGTGTGATATTCTTTCCTTGTGTGCGACATGTGGGTCTATAGATCTATTATGGTTTGTCTGCCTATTTTCTTGTGCACTAAGTTTGTAGGAGTTGGTATGTCTAGGATCTACGGTGGTCTATCGTTTCCTACACTTTCTTTATATAATTGAATAAACTCATTCCAGTGACCGGTGATAGGTTTTTTTGTACATCCCTCTTCTTTCCTCTATGGAGCGCTCTACTTTCTGCTTGGCTTAGGCGCCACTGAGCACCGCAGTGCTGGTGCAAGGTAGGCTGTTTGTAAAGCGCACAGGTGAGGGCACCAGCAATAGTCCAATTATAGGTGATATGGCTCTGCATTGTGTTTTCCCCTTTGAGCAATACACACAGCTCAACCATTTTTTTAGATGCTATGCTGTGGTTTAAGAAAATAAAATCCATTTGGGCCTTTATTTCATCTACTATGGAATCTATATCTGCCTCCTGCTGGTTTAAGCTCTTAAAAGTAGCAACGTGCACCGGATGAGTAAACCGCAGATACCAAAGCATCCACTAGTCCGGGTCGGACTGGGCCATACGCCAATCAGACAATGCCCGCTGGGCTGGTCTGACAGATCAGTGTGTGGGGAATTTTTAGCAGTTTGTCGGCCTGTTTTATGGCCAGGTTGGCCAGTTTTTACTGTTGATTTCCTTGATAATACAACATATTTTGCCTGCAGCAAACACAAATGCATAAAGTCTCCCATACCATGGAAAATATCTATACAGCGTGTCTTTACAAGTTCAAAACTATCCTGATTTGTAAATGAGAGCCATTTTTTTAGCTATCTGGTTCGCTAATTGGGGCCACTTTTATTTTGAAGCCCCGTACCTATTTTTTTTTTCCCATTCCGATCCTGGCATTTGTAAGCATGTTGTGCAAATGGAATTCTTATGGTTAGGGTACCATTGTACTCCACAGTTCTGTGTAGCACTGTGGGCCTGATTCAAAACGGGCCCCTGCACACGTGAAGCAGGGCCGGTAGTTGTGGGGGGCTTGCACTGGTGGCGGGGGCCCGCACCCATAGCGGGACTTCCTTAGTGCAATCTGGCGTAGGTCCCGTCACGAGTTCGGGGCCCCCGCCACGGGTCAGGGCCCCATAAATGCGGGCCTCTGCCACAAGTGCAGAGACCCTTTGTGAATCGGGCCCTCAGTCACTAACTGGCAGTTCACAGCGGAACATGTGTAGGCAGAGGAGCCGTCTCCGCCTTGCAGTTTGATTCTGTCGTGTGACCCCGGTCTCTGCCTTCCTCTTCACAGGTGTACAGAGCTATTCCAAGTCAAAAGGTGAACCTCTGTATATGCAAACGTAGTCATCTAATAATCAATAGCAATGGTAAAGGGCCACACAAATACAAAGTTGGACTCAAACATATGAAGGGATACAATTATTTAAAAGGGCTTTTCCCTAAGGTGTGACACCGATTTGTGGCATCTAGCCTACAAGGTGAGCTGTCACTTTTGTTTTATTGACTGGAGCCTAACAGCCTCTGTCACCTCAGTGGCAATTGCTGGGTCTTGGCCACATTGAGAAAGTAGACAAAGGAGGTGGGGTATGGGCAGATAGCCCTTTCCCTGTCTGGGTGTTTAGGTTCCTGGCCACAACATTGTGCTCAGGGATCACTTCTCTCAAACCATAGTCTGAAATGCTGAAACTCGCCTGATCCCGGGAAGGTGAACTCAATGGATCCTTCCCTTTCCATTCAGATTTATAAGATTTAAAAATCAGGCAGATACACTTCACTTTACAGTTATTTCAGCAGGGAGATGGGAATGGAAAGAGCAGCACAGGGAAGCAGGCATGCAAATTAAAGAACAAAGCTCTAACTACTAAACCCTATGAGGCAGCATCAACTTTAAGGGCTATAAAACATGAGGGAACCTTCAACTATGGGTCACCCCCCTCTCATGTACCCAAGTACTGCTCACCGACACTACTTCCTATCAGGTGGAATCGTAAGGTGCAGTCATGACAGGTGACAGATTTTCAGGGCTGGGATTATCCCATTCAGGTGCAGATAAAGAGGTCAATACGCTAAGACCACTAATAAGGAAACAAAAATGCCTCCCTGCATTTATGAACCAGAGCCCAAAAAACCTCAAAGATAAATACCCAAACGGACTGAGGCCGCTACAAGAACACCATAAGCGCTTATTGCTCAACTGCAGATTGGCCACAGAACATAAAACAGAAATATAAGACACTCTCGAGTTCCCTGAACTGAATGTTTCATTCCTTCTGGAGGGATGACTTGACACCCAGTATCAACCACCGAAACATGCTCCACTAAGATACTTAGTCCTTCTCAGGGACTGAATGAACAGAAAAGGGGTAGTATCCCCTATATATAAAGACTCCTTGAACATCAACATCCTAAATGAGCTCAACTCCCAACAGTCAGTGCCTTGAAACTGAATTTGAAAACGGAATGAAACATCAATTTATGCAATAATATTTACCAAAGGCTCAAGAAGAACTTCCTTGAAGGTAGACGCTCTCAAAGAAGTTAGCAGACTCCAAAATCATGCTTTTAGCAGAATGTAACGATCGCTTGGATAACAGAACCAACTCTGTCCCTTAAAATTGTGCTTTTGTCTTTTAAGAAAGTAATCTCATAAAATCAACTTCATTGTTAGTTTATTTCGGCTAAAAAATCCATAAAACCACAATAAAACAGTCAGTACATTTCCACCATATGTAGTTACAGCAGTAAAATCAAACAAAAAGAGAAAAATAGAAGTAATCATCTATAAAATACAAGAATAAAAACATAGACCATCTTCAAAGTGAATTCAGTACTGAAGACTAAATAACAGTCTTGGTAAACAAGTATCAATTCCATTTCAAGAAAATATGACATTGCCGTCTTTGATTATCAAAAGTGCCAATGCTAAGTGCATATTAGATAATAACCTTTTGCAAAAACTTCCAAATATACTCCGGTGGTCACCAACCCCTGGGATGGTGAGACAATCACCGGAGCATGACAGCATCCGAGTGCTCACCTCTTTCACATTCCCTTCGAAACCATACGAGCCTTGCTGCATGAATGTATTTAGATACTGAAATGACAACTATTTCACTGGTGTCTGTGTGCAGAATTCTGAGTGCAGTGGTATACTGTCCAAAGTGCAAGAGCTTACATAATGGCTTAAGTCATTACCCTCGAAGGCGGGCATATGCAATACAGAAAAAGGTAAAGTGGTGAAGAGTTTCCTCTTCCTGATTACACAAGGGGCACTTACCAAGGGACCAGTTCGCGGTGAAGCTTTTAACAGGGAGTGTACCATATCTCCACTTAAAAAATAGATGCTTGGCATGGCACCCTGGGTTGACGTCAAGAAATTATTCTTATGCAGGTGCAGGCTTAAAATCTAAAAATGCATAAGTCAGGCTACCAGGCTTGATTTCCCTCATCTCTCACTCCCAGAGATATTCCTTACAGTGATCCTTTATTAATATGCGTTAGACTAGCTTAGATTCTGGTAAGCCTATCTCCTGGAACACAGACCTGATAAAAACAAACCATGATATCTTCTCCCATACCTTTTGGCTAAGAAGCAGCTTGATCAACTGTCTATAGGATTCAAACTCCTTGGTAGACCACAGCCTGTGCCAATAACGCAGGGATCTGAACAACAAGGTAAAATTGATCGGAAAAATGCCCATATCAAGGAGCTGGGGAAGGCAAGGGGTGCTCAGTGGGAGATTTAGAAGGTTCCTAATAAAATTATTTTCAGGTTTTGCCCCCATAGCTCTGATCCATGCATAGCTGCATTTTTAACTTTTGTATTATAGATCTCCACTGCAGGTACTAGAGGACTGGCCTGGGTTTTCTTCTGCATCTTAATGACAGCACCAGCCTCTGGCTGAAATTTCAGGGTGCCCCTATTAATCTGCATTGCCCAGCTAAGTTTGTTTGATAAACAGACCCCCAAATAAGCAAATTCCTGGACTTGCTCAAGCGGAGCCTCTCTAACCAGAATGTTCGCCCTCACCTTTTTATATGGGTTAAAAATCATAAATTTAGTCTTATCAACATTCAGCTCCAGTCGCCTATCACTGCAGATTCGCAAAAGCCTATCCATTATGGCCTGCAGACCACACACGGTTTTTGATATTAAGAGAGTGTCGTCTGCGAATAGCAGGGTGGACATCTTATGGCTACCCAATTTAGGGGCATTATTCCCGGGGAAGTCCAGTGCTTTAACCAAATCATTAAAACAAAGCGTGAACATTGTCGGCGCCAAAACACACCCCTGCCTCACACCTGTCTCAATCACAAAGGGGTTTTTTAATTCACCTTTATTTCCAAATCTAACTCATGCATAATTTGAAGCATGTAGTTTTATAAGAATCACCAGAAAATCCTCAGGGACACCCATCTGCTTCAGCACCTCCCAGAGTTTCACCCCAGGAATAGAGTTAAATGCTGATCTAAGATCAACAAATTCCACATACAAATGGCCCTGGTCCAACAATACAGTTTTCTAATAGAGACAGGAGGAATGTAAAATTTGGTCTATTGTACTTATTTTTTTCCTAATGCCCGTCTGATAATCAAAGTATACAATTTACTTGTGCACACTCTAACAGTTCCCTGAGTAGAAGGCGGCAAAAAACATTTTGTGACATCAATTAGGCTGATCAGTCTATAATTACTAGGGTCATCTCTTAGGCCCGTTTTGAAAATTGGGATTATTTTGGCTTCCTGCCATGACCTAGGTATAGGGCCACCTCCCAAGATAGATTTAAAAAGTACATGGAAATAGAGCCCCCAAACAAAATCTGACACCTGATCGGGACCTAGCACTTTATTAGGGCAGATAGTCTTGACTGCCTCCACAACATCGTTGAGTGTAAAATCAAGCTGATCAGCAGTCTTAATCAAAGGGACAAGCCCAACTGGGGAAATGTTTTGGGCAGTAGCAACCCTGGCTGCATAAACTTTTCTAAACTGGCGCACCCAAGTCTGTGGCTGCAGATAAAAATCAGTGCAGGCTGCATCACGTTGACAACCATGTGCCAATGTGCCCCATAAAAGTTTATTGTCTCACGCCCTGACTGCTTCAATCAGAGCCTCCCACACTCCCAGTTCATACAATGTTTCCACTGTGGACAGGGTAGCTTTATAATCCTTGCTAGCAGTGGAAATTTCCAATCTATTACCAGCCTTTAATGCCCTATTCAAGTTGAGTCTAGCTCCAACACTGGCTATTAAACCAGGCACCCTGGGGTTGCAGCTTACTTGTCTTACCTTGATATTTAGTTAGTAGCACCTGAAGATCTTTATAAAACTGATCTTGAATGAAATTTACAAAACGATCAAGAAAATCAGGGGGAGTGGAAGGTTGAATACCCAGCTCTATACACCGGCTTCTTACACCAGGTTTCTTGCAGGAGACAAATGTCAAAAGTGTCCATAAATGTCCCCCAATCAGGGTCAGCTACTTTTGCTTTCAGGCCAGCAACATTACATGAGATAAAATTCAAGTTTGTAGATTGCGGCTTGGAAGATATAAACCGCAAGGAAAGACTCCCTACTGATGGGACGAGTCATTCTTTTAGGGCTCCCATTCCCTCCTGTGGCCCTGGGGTAGATTCTGGCCCCTCTTTCGCCTGGGGTGGTTTGGACTTCAGGAGGATTAAGGTTCCTGATGGACACAAGAAACACAGTTCCAAGCCTATAATGTTATTGGCTAATTTATGGGAAACTAATTTGACCTCCAGACAGTCAAAATCATCCTCCAAGTGGGTGAAACGCTTCACCCCATGACGTCCTGCCAAATGAATAACGCATTCAGTAAATCACTTTATTGACAGCGACTCATTGCCTTCATTTGCTCTTGGTGGGAGTCTTGGGATCTTACGCATGTAGATCGTATCTCTTCTACTGCCGCCCACCAACCTTTGCTCCCAAATAGGCTGGGTCATTGGAATACCAGAAACAAGGCCATGGTAGAATAACCCCCTTGTGGTTGGAGAAGCAATAATACCCTGGCTGCTCCTCACAGGCCCCAGGCCCCCTGGATCACATCTCATTGCTGTAGAAGGGTTAAGACTGGAAGAATGTGCTGCTGATCCTCAAGAACGGATCCTTCCCGCCTGCGCCGCCGCAGATGCAAATTAGTCAGGCGGCTTTGTTCCAAAGTTTTTGTGATACTGGGCAAGGGTAACCGCAGGCTCATCTGAATGGAGGGTGCCTCTGGGATGAGGAGCACACGTGGCATCCCCACGGGATGCACAATGCTCATTGGCATTTGCCAGAGAGTTACTTGACTCTGAAAATCAGCCAGGAGTGTGATTTGGGCTCTCAATTTTACTATATCTACCAAGTCTGTAACAGCTTTCTGGAGAGCGCATGTCAAATCGGAGAGGTGGGGAGGTTTGGCTCGTCAGCTTTTCAGTGCCCCCCCCAATGGAATTGGCACAGTCTCTTTAGCACTGTCCCAAGTGGCAAGAGGGGCTAAGCGGTTACTACATGAAACATCAGGCATGATAGTAACCATGCTTAACACTGTGTCCTAAGGGGCTTCTGGTGCTGGCATAGTGTCTAGAGGAGCACTTGACACATAGCCATTGTTTGAGCTCAAGAGTTTTCCAGCTCTTGGCCACATAAGCGGGCCCTTTTGCCACCATTGTTTTTGTAAAGATTTCCACCAGAGATCTCCCAGGCTCCCCTGCGCTATGAGGCTGAGCCAGACAAGTGACCAACTTAGGTTTATGACCGCTCAATATCGTTTCTACTTCTTCTATTAGCGTGTCTATTTCGGCTAACGTGTTTTTACTTTGTGCCAAATTCGACTTTTTCTTTTTGCTGAATGCCTGCATGGATGTCTCCAACGACCTCCTCTTCCCCATGCTTGTCTGCCTGGTACCACAGTTAGACTACCTAAAACCTCTGACCAATCTACAAGTAAGTTAAGGGGATTGAAAGTCCTACCTCCGTGAAGTTGAAGATGTCAGTGGGGTGGCCCTGCCTTGCCTCTTCCCGCGCTGGGGGAGTTGATGCCGTGCTTTAAGCACAAGGGATGTGGACAGCACCACCTGGTGCGATGATAGCAGCAGTTCAGCAGCGTCCCGCGCTGTGGGAGTTGATGGCACACTTTAAACGCAAGGAATGTGGGCAGAGCCTCCGGATGCAATGATGTCTGGGGCCTAAAGTCCCCCCAAACATCACCCAGCAGCAGTATCCTGCACTGCAGGAGTTGGTGTGCTTTAAGCACGAGGAATATGGGTGGTGCCTCCTGGCGCGATGATGTCTGAAGCCTGAATCCCCCCCAAATGGCCCCCAGCAGCAGTTCAGCAGCGTCCCGCACTGCAGGAGTTGGTGATGCTCTTAAGCGTGAGGAATGCAGGCAGCACCTCCTTGCACAATGATGTCTGGGGCCTGAAGATCCCCAGCAGCAGTTCAGAACCATCTCATAAAATAATAAGACAAATCACGCTTAGCAAACGGTCTACGCTTGATTTGTTCATCATTAAAAAAAGACCAAATAATGATTAAAACCCTATTTCAATTGAGTAGACAAACCATTAAAAAATTCCGATCAACACGCCCTTCTTCAATACAAGTATAAAAGAACAGGCCAAATTTCCCTTGGTGATTGACTAAAAAGTTATGGGCAAGAGCCCTGCAAAATAATTGCTCACAACGAGATAGGAAGATGCAAATTGCAAAACAATAAGCTATAACAACATTGCAGCATCAACTAACTACAAGGTGCCTCTAACCACCTTAAAAGCGAAATGGAGACATGAAATCAATTAGTGTAATGGAAGACCTATAGAAAAACATTTTACATTCAATTTTAAAAGCCCTAACATCAGCCAAGAAAACTTACAGAAAACATTATACTTCCAACCAACTTGTCAATTTTCCAACAACTACTTAACATAGAGAAAACAGACCCAAAGAACTACCTGAAATGATAAAAAAAAACTATGAAGCCCCTTCCACTCGTTATACTAGACGGATCACTGACAAAATATCGAAGGTCAAAAAATCGACCTACAAAAATATCGCAACAAAAATATCGATGTCAATAATATCGAAATCCTATCTACAACATGGTAAGTACAAAAATATCGAAAAAAATATCGATGTCAAAAATATCGTTATCAAAAATATCGTTTTTTTTTGTTAAAAATAATATGTAAAATAAACTAAATAATACTTATAATTAAAATAAACATAGTTAAAAATATTTTATAATTTTTAAAATTAATAATAACATATATAATTAAATAAAACATTAATTAAACATATACATATAATATATAATATATATACTTA